>CM060906.1:484299198-484899198 GCA_030737815.1 Allium fistulosum | reverse complement strand
TTTTTTTTCGAAGGAAAAGATTTAAAACAAGAAATTTTATTTTTGGATTTTTAAAAAGAACTAAGTTAAGTAAAATATATACTTTTTTTTACTTTTGGATTTTGATTTTTTCTTTTTTTTAAAATATGCATGAACTAATGCAACTAAATGAATGCAAGGACTTAATTACAAATTTTCTGTCCTTAGTAGCTCCTAACCCAAAATTGTGTAATTACGCTTTGTCTTAATCCAACAAAATAGTTCTTAGCCAGGTAACAGACAGGAGTTATCGGTGCACTATGATTCACCGTAGCAATGCAACCGAAGGTTTAAGTACCTTCAGAGAAACAATCACTATAATATTTACGAATCACCGTAATATTTATATATGGTTATTGCTCTGCCATAGCCTAGACACCAAGAATATAAATTGTCGAAAGAAGACAACTTGTCAAGATACGATTAAGCCCTAGGTGAGCTCGTAACACCCAAAAGTCCAAAGTCTAACTGTTATTATTAGCAAATTCTATGATGATGTGCAATTTGTGGGCCAAGGAAGAGGTGATGAAATTCCTCACCTTATGTGGATGTGGGTGTTGCCCTTAGAAAAGAAAATAAGTTGAGATGAATGCAAAACTGAAAACAAACGTGAATTAACAATGCAACTACGAACGAGATTTTTTTTTGTTTTTGAAATTATTTTTTAAAATACAAGCAACCAACAATGCAAAGAAAATAAAAACAAGTTATAAGGGTACGATACCAGAGCATGCAGAATTATTAGCAATTTTTTTTCAAAGTAGTGATTTTTTAAGCAAGCAATTTGTTTGGCAAGTAGAGCGACCCAACAAGCGATTCTTCCTTTTGATTTTCTGCTTTTGCAACCTAAAATTTCGAACAAGATATATACAGTTTTTTAAGAAAAAAAAACACAAAATGAATTAAAAAGAAACTTTACAACAAAGAAACTTTAAATAAATAAAATAAAGAAAAAAAAGAAAAAAACTTAAAACCTACGCAACACACACGCGCCCAGCCCAATAGCCCAAAACCCAATATGCACAACTCAACCCACGCAAACAATACCCAATATCGATCTTCTTTGTTAAACAAAAATTAAAATAAAAAACTTTCGAATCACTCTCTTAATTTTTTTTGGATATTTGGTCGCGATCTGGTTGCGCATTAGTCTTCGGGTTCAGATTTTGGTTGTTCGATTGTCGGCGAATGATGTTGTGGTTGTCGATGCAGAAATTGAAGGAGTTTAAGTTGCGGCGAAGTTGTAGATAGTATTGATTGGTGGCAGAGTGGTATTTGATGGTTGCGTGATGAAATTTGGATGAGTCGGTTTGGGCGATTTCTGGTGATTTTTTTGAGTAGTTTTTAGAATGTTTGTGAGAGTTGATGATTGTTTGTTTAATGACAGTGAGGCTGGAGAGAAGGATGTAAGCAAGCAGTGGGATGATTTCAGGTGGAAGACAGTGGATAGTTGGTTGCTGATTTGGTGATTGCGGTAGTGATTGTGATGGAGGAGGTGTTTGGAGATGAGGTTGATTGCGGGTTTGTATTTGATGAGGCGATTGGTTTCTTTGGTTTATGCAATGAACTGAAGTGCGTGGAACAGTTGAAGGAAATGGCAGAGGTTTGGCAGAGGAAGTTGGAAGGCGGTATTTTGGTTGGAGATGGGTGGTTGAGTATTGAACTTGGAGAGGGTGGTTCAGGAGGTGGTTATGTTGATGGCAGTGATGGAAGTGTGTTATGGTGGATGTTGCAATGTGGAGTGGAAGTAAATGTTATGGAGAATGGTTTGTTTGTTTGGTTGAAGTGTGTGAAGGAGGATGGTAAAGGATATGTGATGTTGCTATAGTTTGGTTGTGGATTCTGTTGTTTGAACAGTTTGTTGTTGATGGCAAGGGGAAAAAGGTGGAGCAGGCAGTAGTTTTATGGTAGTGGCGGGTTGTATGTGAATGTTGCAGTAGTGTGGTGATGGAGCAAGTTTGATGTGATTGATAGTAGAGCAGGTTGTTGGAGGTAGGTGGTTGAAGGTGGATGTTTGGGAAGTTTTGAAGTAATGTATTGGCAGTTTTGAAGTAATGTTTTCTGGTTTGTTGAAGTAATGTTGAAGTTGGCAGTGTAGTTGTAACGTTGAAGTTTTGAAGTTGTGCACTTGTGGAAGCAGGGGAAGGGTGGTTGAGTTGACAGTGGCTGCTAGGTGGAGTATGTAGGAGCAGAGGTTGGTGATGTATGGCAGCAGTGGATGAATTGGAAGGTGAAGTGTAGTGGTAAGAAATTGCAATGTATGTTGGCAGTGATGAAAATGTTGTGAAGTTTAGGTAGATGGATGTGAATGGAATTCTTTGGCGAGGCAGTAGAGTGTTGTGTTTGTTTAATAGGGATGCTGGTGGTGAGGAACAGGTCGCAGTGATGAATGATGAGTGTTTGGTGATGAAATGTTGATGTTCAGGAAAATGATGGCAGTGGAGGTTGTTTAATGTAGGAGAAGTGTTTGTGGCAGTGGTGTTGAAGGAGGATGAGGTGGTAATGCCATCTCCGCTGTGATGGAGGGGGGAAAGTGATGTTGATGCAAGAGGAATGTATGCAGTTTCTGGTGATGGTGCACCGGTGGATGGCAGAGGAATGGCAATGATAGTGTTCGGATGGTTTGATGTTTGAAGTGGGATGGATGTGCACTGATGAGGCAGGGAAGGTTGGTGAAGGTGCACGCAGAGGAGGGTTGTCAGGTGATGGATATTGGGGTGAAAGGTGGAGCAGTGAGCTGTGGTTGCTATTTGATGGCAGTATTTCATTGGAAAATCAGTGTGAAGGAAGCTTGATGTTTGGAGAAGAAGGAGGTGTGCAATGCACGGAAAAGTGCAACAAAGAAAAAAAATGCACAGAGAAATGCAATGATATTGAAGTTGTTAGGAGAATCGTGGTTTGTGATTGTAAAACAGTGAATGCACATTAAATTGCAATATAGAAAATGAGAATGTACATTGTTATCTAAATGAAATAAAATATTTTGTTTTGTTTTAAAATGCAATTGTCTATATTTTTTTATATTGCAAAAGAAAATAGAAACGCAAAGAGCGCACAATTCAAATGAAAGCAAAAATCACACTACAAACATGCGACACAAAATATTTTTTTTAAATGCAAATCAAATAAAAATAATTTGAAGAGTAGAATTAAAATTAAACTACATTCCCCAGCAACGGCGCCAAAAACTTGTTGATAACGGCGGAATTTTCTATCGGTTAGAAAATCGCCGAAAAATTATATCGTTATAAACCGCAAGCGCACGACGTATAATTGTAGTACATATGCGAGTAGGGATCGATCCACAGTGAATGAATTAAATTTCAATACTACTCAATCAAATTAACCCAAAGTTTTGAAGTGGTTTTAAACTAAGAAGAATTGCAAAAATTAAACTAGAGCAAAGGTGAACAAACTATGATAATAAGAGCAATTTAGAGGCAAATCCACTTTCAATCATTCACATAAATGAACACAAAATGCACTTGTAACCTCTCTTTAAAAATATTAAGTAGAAATGATTAATGTGCTTATTATAAGTATGGCTTATTTAAGCTATTAATTAGCACAACTTAAACCATCAAACTCTAACACATCATTTAAACCCACTTATCAACTCTTATGATCATGACATGAAATTAAAAATAAAATCTATTTTAAGTATGATCTATTTACTATTAATTAGTAACATAGACCATCAAATTTTGATTCTAGCTTAGCTTTCACATCAAAACCACTTAGCCAAATGAACAAATAGCTTATGTTTTAAATGGAGTTAAGCATAGCTTATTTGAGATGTCAACATAGGCTATCAAAATTCAACAAAAAGAAAAATAAACCACCATCATTCATACTTTCCATCAAGCACATAAGAGAGATTACAAATGAAATCATTATGTTAATTTAATATATTTCATGAGAGCTACATTACCCCTAAATTGAAGGGGTTTAGCTAATCATATTTGAAAGCATGATAACATAGAATGATTTCAACGCGAAAAGAAAAGAAAAATGAGAGCTATTAAAATAAAAGAGTGCTAACTACTAACATGAAATAAAAGGAGCATAAGAGAATTAAAAGAGCATAAAAGAAAGCATAAATGTAAATTGCATGAAAGTAAAAATAAACATGGCCTAAGAAGCCATGAAAGAAACTTTTATTTATCTTTGATTTTTTGGCTACAACTTGTATGAAAAGTAAGAAGATAATTACATAAGACATAAGGGGTATTTATACATGCTTAAAACCCTAATTCATATTTTAGGGGACTACCTAAAATACCCTTTAGGAAGTGTAACCTCCAAGTAATCATTAGGGAATTAATTAATCCCCACTAACATGCCTTTAAACCTCCATTACCATGTGCATGTGCTTTTAATTATCGGTCATATGGTAGTGGGTTAGTGGGCTCCTCCATGTTGCATGAATTCATTTATTTCCTTTCTTCATTTGCCTTCAACATATGTGCATGCATTCATCCATGAACCCTCTTCATATTTGCTCTTCATTTCCTACAAATGAAAATAAAAATCTG
Source organism: Allium fistulosum (assembly GCA_030737815.1). Lineage (NCBI taxonomy): Eukaryota > Viridiplantae > Streptophyta > Magnoliopsida > Asparagales > Amaryllidaceae > Allium > Allium fistulosum. Next base: position 484,894,645 of record CM060906.1, on the reverse strand, counting down.
CAAATAAATTTTCTCAAATTAAATCATACACAAAATTACCATTTTACCCCACAAATGAAGATGATAAATGATGATTTAAAAATAATTTAAATTTTGGATTAAACATTTAAAATACCCTAATATGATCATTTACTTGAATAAAAGTAGATTAAATATGGAAGTAAAAATATGCACTTTTATGTGTACATCAGTATCGTGTTAGGTGGTACCCCGGTGCCTTGTTATAGTATGGAATCCAATCTCCAATACGTGCCTTTTCGGTTCTGATTGTAGAGCCTAGTATGTTGGAATTTAATAATGGTAACAATTCAACTATTTTCATATATTTATTTTAAATGCTTAGACATTATTATAATATTAATGGATTTTCTATAAAAAGTGTTTTGGTTATCGTAAGGTAACCCGTCCGTGTTTATGTGCGGCATGGTCTTAAGAGATACTTTTGATTTTAAAAGGGTTTTAAACATAATATTTCAGTTGTTTGAGTTTACTCACACCGGACCCATGCTTGACCCGGAGTTTTATTTTCTTTTCCTAAAACTCTTGAGTGCTCAAATTTTTATGGGCAGCCAAGTAGTTCAGGTTTTCCCACGGATGCATTTTGGAGGAGCTTGGAGCAGGAGGCTTCATCGATAGCTAGTTATTATCTTGTTTTCGATGTATTATATGTATCTTGTATTAGTTAGGTCTGGACAGGCTGTTATAACTGTCCTTGGGTAGAATTTGTATTAGTATGACTCTAATGTATCATTTTTGAAATGACTTTGTAAAGTATTATGTTGATTAATATATGTTATTCCATTGCGTTGTGAGATTCTATGATTTTTTAGTTTCTTCTATCTCCTATCTCCTTTCTTTCCCCTAATAATCTATCTTTCTAGCACTTAGTTGTTCGACACGTGAATACCATAGATGTATTAGTGTCGACTTCTGGGGCTCGAAAAGGCGGGTCGGTACACGTGGTATTAGAGTGCAAGGTTAAGCGAAAACCTTGGCCCGTGTGGGATAAACTCATTTGAGATCGGGTAAGTGAGACCCAAGAATGAGTATGAGTGTATTATATATAAGTGCGCATATTTGTTAGTGACATAAAATGTTTTATATTATGTTGATTTATTTGTTGAGTGACTTAAGAACTTTGGTCGAGACGTGGGATGCCACGGTGTCGATAGGGGTTCCTAAACACTTGAACAAGGCAAACTGACACAGTATTGTTTTGATATTAGGTAAACCACGCCGGTCCATGAATAGGATCGGAAGAGCGCGGTCACGCCGGGGGCAATGTAACAACTTATTCCATAGTTTCTAATTTCCTATAAGTGCCCGAGGTTTACCACTTAGGAATAACAAGTTCCACAAATGGAAGTCAGATTGCAACATAAATCGATTGAAGGAAATTCGACCCTACACGAATATGAATAACCATAAAATTGGTTAAACAATGGCCCTACATCGCCAAAGGTGGGGTGTGATAGTTATAAACAAAGCTAGGTAATGAAAATGCCCGAGACTCTCATTCCTCCGGAATGTGGCGTAGCCCAGAATTAGATAGTATAGGATACTTATTCTTCGGCCCAATCCTTTTCCTAAAAAAAGGATTGAGCCGAGTTTAATTGCAATCAATTAGGAGAACAAACAGCAATTGCTGAATTATGTGCGCTTTGTTCTTATATTTTTTGTTTATCTATCTTATCTACTGGTTCGAACTCGAATTCGATCTCTTTCTATACATTTTATTATATTATCTTTCCACCTATTTTTTTTCTAAATATGAATCTAAATCATAAATTCATTGAAAGGTAATTTCGATTTATCTTTTAATACAATTGTTATATGACAAGTTGGCCTTTTTATCGGATAACTACGTCCTCGAGCTCTAGGTCTTACTTTATTATAGTGATTGCAACGGTGGAAGCTGCTATTGGGCTAGCTATTGTTTCGTCAATCTATCATAACAGAAAATCAACTCGTATTAATCAATCAAGTTTGTTGAAAAATTAACCATAACTATAATATAAATACATATAAGAATATATATATATATATATATAGAAATTGTAGAAAAAACTTTTCTATTTAGCTGTTAAGGAATTGACCATGGATCAATTCCCCCTTCATTTGGGGATACTGAATACATCCAGAATTCTGAGCTTCATGTTACTCCTTCCAAGAACCATGTGAGAGTCGGGGCCATCCCAATCAGATTGAATGGGATGACAGTTTAGTCGATCGCGATTTGGAACCTGTTCTTTTTATGACCCCACTTAGTTAAGATTTTCTTCTTTATATCTATTGTTTTTTTCTGTTCTAGCTCGGCTATCCCACCTAGCCGAGCCATGCTTCTTTATTTTATGAAAGATAACAAGTCAATCCAAACGAATAAATAAAACATATAATTCCACAATAAATAAAAAGGAGAGAGAGAGGGATTCGAACTCTCGATAGTATCAAAACTATACCGGTTTTCAAGACCGGAGCTATCAACCACTCAACCACATCTCCCAGAGGTAATCTCCATTTTATTCCTACAAATAGAACATGACCATATGAGATGATACACTAAGAGAAAACTTCCAAATTCAGAGAAACCCTGGAACTAAAAATGGGCAATCCTGAGCCAAACCTTTATTTTTTGAAAAAAAAGGATTTAAAAAAGAGAATAAAAAAGGATAGGTGCAGAGACTCAATGGAAGCTGTTCTAATGAATGAAGTTGACTTATCTATCTTTCATAGGTTCACTAAAAACTTGACTGTTGGCAGGTCTCTTTGTATGCGTTGTCCGGAAAGAGGAGGACGTAATGATTATTCGTTCGACGGAACCCGAAGTGAAAATTGTTGTAGATAGGGATCCTAAAAAACGTCTTTCGAGGAATGGGCCAGACCTGGTCATTTCTCAAGAACAATAGCTAAAGGCCCCGATTAAACTAAAGATATTAAGCATAACAAACATTTCATTCTTGTAGATTAGAAAATTAGATTTTGATTGAGTTCTTTTTATGAGGGAAAAATTAAAAGGTAGGTCAAAAAACCTTCTTGTTCTTCGAATGCTCTCAAATCAAAAATCTTCCCTTTCATTATTGAGAAATTCATTTCTCTATTTTGGCGAAAGGGAAGACGAAGAGCAAAATGGAATCATACAAATTCGCACCGTGGAGATCCAATTCGAGATTTTCCTTGGGAGGTATCGAAAAGGAATTGGAATGTAATAATATCGATTCAAGCCAAGGGGGCTCCTCCTACTCACACCCTTTACATTGTCTGTTTCATTTCATGTTGCAATAGAAATTTCTTATTTGATTATACGATACTAGATTCTACGAGAATAAATTCTTCATTTATTTATTATTTCATAGTATTTATTATTTCATATACGCATCTTTATAATGGTCGTTTCATTCTGTCCCCGCTCATGAAAGGGCAAGCCGATACCATAGGTATTTCCATGCGAAGGGCTTTACTTGGAGAAATAGAAGGAACATGTATCACTCCCAGCAAAATAGCCATCCCTACCCTATCACGTCAATCCCACAAGCCTCTTATCCATTCTCGTTCGATCGCTGCGGGGAGCAAGTCAAAATAGAAAAACACCTATTGGGTTTAGGGATAATCAAGCTCGAACTGATGACTTCCACCACGTCAAGGTGACACTCTACTGCTGAGTTATATCCCTTCCCGACCCCATTGAGAAATAGAACTAACTAATCCTAAGGCAAACGGTCAAGAAACTCAACGCCACTATTCCTGAACAACTTGGAGCTGGGCCTTCTTTTCGCACTATTATGGACAAATTCCTTTTCGTATGCACTTTTCAAATAGGAATCCATTTTCTGAAAGATCCCGGCTTTCGTGCTTTGGTGAGTCGTCCGAGATCCTTTCGACCAAGCGAGGTTGAAGCTGCATAAATTATTTGGATTGCCCCCACCATCACTAACTAGGGAGAAAATATAGAGTGAGCATGTGGTAATGTTGAGAAAGTAGACACATTAGATTGAAAGGAATCTACCCAACACTACAGGATTAGACGAACGATTCAATCTCAACTTATAGGACTTCAACACTGCCCAGAGATAAAGCGGTGCCGAAGGGAAATCCCACGAATCAAGCCGCTCTTGTGCTAGTTTCTACAGATAGAAGATGGTACAAAATTGAACTTCCAGTATTCAACCTAAAAATAATTTTGATGCAACCCAGAGATAGGCAACTTTGAGAGAAGGTTACTTGGAACCAAGCAGCTAAGTTGCCAATTATTGGAGATAGGAACTGACATATGAACATGATTTCCATGATAATGTTAGTAGTCAATCAAGGCACGCATGGCTATGGACAAGCGAGGAAAATCACAAAAGATCAAAAATTAAATCATCGAACTTCCTCAACACCAGAGTAGGATTGAGAGCCAGACCAGGGGCAATTGAGTCATTTGCCCCACACCTTTCCATCTCTCACAAAAGCTCGAATATAGGAATTCGAAAGAGATAGTCTATCTCCCATAAACAAAGGTAAAAAATACTTGGTCGAAAGGGAATCTCGCCAAGTCTAAACACGAATAACCGCAAAGTTGGTTAGATAACAATTCTATTTCGTAAAGTAGATCATTCTGGCAACAAATTGCCATTTAAGGAAATGAAGGTCTTAACATTAAGAAATTTGGCATTTCTCGAAAATAGGCAACGTCAAGTAGTAACCAAATTCCCTCCCTTGAAAATCTGACACTGCCCGAAGATTGACAACATCAAGGAGAAATCCACGGAGTCGAGTTATTCATGCGCAAGTTTTTGGAGATGAAAACTGATGCATGACTAGGATCTCAACACTTCAATTGGAAGAATTCGGTCACAGCCAAGGAATTAATAGTTTTGAAAACATGGATCTTGGAATCAAATAGTAGAGTCACTAGTTCCCGGAGATGGAAACTACCGTGTGAATTAGGCTGGGGTAGTCAAACGTATGGCTCGGGAAACCTAGCTTTCAAAAATGTATGGACTTAGTATTCAGAGTGATCAGGCCTATGGACTGGGGCATATACACCTACACTTAATCGAAATGGACTCAACCAAGCCTAAACAGAAACATAAGCAAAGAAATTGCTTGGATTCTGTCTATCTACACAAAGTAGTGAGACAATAGAGGCCGCTCCTGCATAAGCACAACTGAAGATCAGACCGACAAGCTTCGGGAAATCCCTGCTCGCCCCTCCCTTTTCATCCAAGACTCATAAGGCCATGAACTCATTTAAAGGAAGGGGCAAATTTAGCGATGGCTCTATAAGTGCAACTATGCCTTGTAATTCAGCCATAATCAATCGCCCCAACATAATAAGAATAAAAGTCGAAGCCTAAGCAGTGAAGGATCCAGCTTCCGGAGGAGTGGAAGTTCCTTTGCTAGACTAAAGATAGGATGACTGGAAAGTCATTCTAAACAATAAAACTTGGCATTCAACACTATCAAGTATGTTTAACTTTGAATAATATCCCTGTACAACCAACGCTCGAAATCCAAGGGAAGTCGACCTATGTTGATCAGTCTGGTTTTGAGCATTAAGCAGGGCAAGTGCAGTGTATTATCTATGCAAAGCAAGTTCGGTGTCCCAAGCACCATGAATGGGCCATCTTGTATAGATAGCTCACTCGTGCTAGAAAATTAGTCACATCGTACTTTAAGACTATCTTTCTTGGGACTTACCTGTTACCGATGAGAAATCGATAACAGAGCCGACGTTTGGAGCGACACGGGATGCTCCTTTTTAGGATCACTGAAAGTACAGAACGAAAAGGCGATATGATGGATTCATGCACTATATCCAACTTTGGAATAAATCGTCGCATTAGAATTCAAACTATAATAGGAACTTAGCAAAGTCGTCGAAAAGAGACAGTTGAAGATGGAGAGCAAGACTTGACTCCGAAACGGCATACATTCATCCAAGGCAAAATTTAGCTTCACCACCGGCCGAGTACAACGCAAAATTGGACCATCTCCCTTCAAAATTGCCACCATCCTGGAATCATCGCAAAGAGTTTCTATACCAAACTAAAGCACTATGTAATCTCCAGGGTGTAGATAGCATTGCCAGTGTAGATAATTGGAGTTCTAATTAAAACTAGAAAATGATTAATGGACGATCAACCAAGTAAAAGAAACATCTCGAGATGACATCAAAGCAATCAACTGAAATTCACAGGATAGTAATCTGAAACTTGTCTTCTTCCAGATCACACTTTGTTTCCAACGAAAGCGTACTCTGGGGGACAAATGTTAATAGGGTTTTTAACTATGAAGAAGTCAGTTGGTGTTGGAACGTCAGTATGAAGAAGGAACGACTAGAAACTTGGTAAAGATACTCAAAAGGACTAGAGAATTGAGCTCAAGGAGTTTGGTTGAAAAATTAGTTAAGTCCTTGATTCACCTCAAAATTAAGGCCTTAGGTCAACCCCGAATTAAGGTCTTAGGTCAAAATGACTTGGAACTTGACATGTACACTTAAAAAAACACAATGAAGAACTTAGAAAAAGTTTGGAGTGGCTTGGCCCCACAAATTAAATTCATCAACGAACTAAGGACCTTAATTCATCCTGGGATGAATTAAGGAGAACATCGAGACGGAGTATGAATGACTTGGAATTTGGCAAGAGCACTTAGAAAGGGCAAAAGAAGGACTAGGGAAGGTTAGACCATGATTGGGCTAAGCACCTAAATTCATCCCCGAATTAAGGACCTTAATTTGGTACTAAATATAAGTGCTAAGCCCTGGTACATTCACACTTGGCACAAGTGATCTCCTAGTCCTCCTATGCATATTCGTGAATTTTCGTAGATTTTCGAACAGCCTATCGTCAAGAATGAAGACGTGACAATCCAAACAACAGGATAATCTAAGTCATGGAAGAACGGTGATTAGACCTCATCAACAACCTACCAAATTACATGGAGAACATCTAAATGAAGCAAGGAACTCAACAAAAAAGGGTTTGGCCACCCAAAGGCCAAGCATTAGATTCGACACCGAATCTAGCCCTTAATTCGGGTGGTCACCATTTTCCTTGTGCTATCTTAGGTCACATCCTGGACTTCTCTGGTAGCGGGCTTCTAATCAAATATGGATGCTGCCACTATAAATACAAACCAAAGAGCAACTAAGGAAGGATCTAGGATTTCTACCGTTATTAAGCGGAAGCCCTGTCATTTCTTCAACTCTCTCTACTTCATGGTCACCAAGGCAGTTTCTTCAGTAAATTCTAGGACTTAGAATATGTCGAACACTTGTACTTGTAACTAAGTCTTTTTCAATCACATTGTAATCATACTCTATCAAGATCAAATCAATAAACAAAGTTATAAAGTGGACGTAGGCTTAGTTAACAGCCGAACCACCGTAAAAATCTCTGTCTCTCATTTACTTTTCTCTTATTTTCTACTATATTTGCTCTGTTCTAATAGGGTTGGTACTTTCACATCACACTCCAGGGTGTTGATGCATTTTTTAGGTTAATAGTACCCAAGTCACTTAATAACTTTTATTGAAAAATAGGCAGAATCTGGCCGTTTAAGACCTCAATTGAGGCAGACCCCATCATTTAATACCGATTCCCAAGCCAAACTCCTCAATGGTGACTATCTAGCTAAGATTGCATGGAATCTCTTAAGCCAGTTAATACTTCTTTATGGAAAGGCGAACCCTTAATCGGCCATTTAATACCCTATCCCGAAGCGGACTCCTATCGAGATACCACCTATCATGCCTAATGACTAACCCCTTGGTCATTTACTACTTCATTTAAGGAAAAGAGGCAGGCCCTCAAACAACCACTTAATACCTCAAGACTCCGAAGCAGGCCCATCGTATTATGACCCATACTCATACTGATGTCTCACAGTAGTCCGACTATCACAAGGAACCAGTAGCCAGATTAGCTGGGCAGATTTATCCTATAGAATTTGGGACTAACCTCACGTCGTTATAAATACTTATCATAGGAGATGTCTCACTTCAGCTCCAAAGTCGCACTACTAGTAGCCAGATTAGCTGGACAGACTTCTGTATGCCTTTTGACTGACCTCACATCCATATGACCCAGCCATAATTTAAATATTCTCTATATATATAATACTCATTCCATAATTAAGGCTGTATAAGGAATCTTCCTTATTACACCTTAAAATATTAATTATTTTCCACAAGGGGAATTTAATGACAATTATTACCTAATTAGCTACGCAATTATACATTTTTTACGCTAATTAATATATAAATAAACATGCACTTATTATTCTATGCATGCGGAGTTTACGTCCTAATTAATGTTAAATGTCAATTCCTTGTTAACCATAATAATACAAGTCTTTCCTTTCTTTTTCCATTTTACCAATAATGTCCAAATTCTGATATCCATAACAAGGGATTCTAATATCCATAACAAGGATTCAATACTCATATCCAAAATTGCAATAAATGGACTTGTATGTAGAATCAAATTCCAACTTATCTCATATTGAAACAATGGAATAAACCAAAAATGGAAACTTATCATTTAATCAATTCTATACTCTATTCAACTACTTTTATATGAATTTAGATTTAGATAAGGGAGATTCTTTTAAATTTTGTAGAAATAGGCGGTGCAAACTACGAATAAAGGTTTGTGCTTTACACATCATTTCTCAATTAAATCCCTTAATCAGATCTGTAGAAAATGAATAAGAAGTGAAATAGAAGGTAGAACACATAAACTGCAAAAATTCACAAAACTCCATTATTTTAACACAAAACAATTAAGATTCCAATCCTAAAATTAACAATTTGCTTTAGGGGAATTTTGGAGATTTTTAATATGATGTTTTCGTAATCCAAAACTCCCAAAGGCATATATCAGATCTATATTATTCAGCTACTAAAATAGAAAAAAAAAATAAGATTTCCACTCACGGTTGGTCCTTAGCTTTGCTTCTCTTTGCAATCTCCTTCAGATATCTTCTTTTTGATATATACAATAAGGGATTTGTATATATATTATTTTCATAAAGCTTGAGGAGAAAAGGTTTAGAAATTAAATGATAAACAAAGATAGATATATAGGATTTCTTATTGAACCCTAATGGAGTTTTCAGAATCTAAGAAGAGATGGACTAACCGAGCTTTGCTGATGTTCTGAAAATATTTATGAATAAAAGTGACGGGCTTAGGGTTTTGTTTATAGTGGTTGAAATGCACCAGAATTGTAGGATGAGACTAGATTGAAAACGGATAAATCTGGAGCGTACAAAGCAACCAAAACCCTAGCTGCCACATAAGAAGCAGTTAACGTCTTCATTCTGAGCGGTTGACCTTTAAGGGTCGACCTTTTCCCCCTATTTTGGGAAGGTTATTTAATTTCAACCATTTTTTATTTAATTCCCTAATTACTCTTAACGATAATTGTTAACTTTAACATTTACTTAACCTCCAAATCTAACCACAATTAATTTCAAATTTGGGAATTAATTATTTTATTTGAATTTAAATTCTATTTAAATCTAAAAACATCAAATGCCCATAACTTCTATGTTTGATCTCCATTTTTCGCATATTATATATGGAAATTGATCAGAATTTTGCCACAAACGAAACGGCACAACTTTCGTGGTCAAATTCCAAATTTTGCAAAATTTTCATTTTTATCCCTACCCTAATTAATTGAATTTCTCACAATTTACTTATTTAATTTGGGTTGATTTTATGGGGTGTTACATTCTCCACCCTTAAAAAGGATTTCATCTCGAAATCTTTCAAGGGGCGAACATCGTAATGCGTAATAACATCCATGTTATACAACTAGGTTATCTACACAACCATCTACTCAACCAAAGTGCAATGTGATTATGTACAGCAGACATACTAATAATGAGCTCGATCCTAACGTGAGTGTGTAATTGTGTCATACTAGTATGTATGCAAATGCCTAAAACATGCATAAAAATTTCTTCACAAGTGCAAAGTGATAGTGTAAAAGTGTAGCAACTATCTCCTACCATCCAATCTTGCAACCACGATGCAACAAAATCCTAATTTTGGAAAAAAAATTTATCAATGAAAGGCCTAGGGTGAGAAGTCCTCATGCCTTCCACCGGATTTTCTCTCCATTGTACTTGGACCAATCTAATTTTTTTATTGCGGAGCTTCCTAGTTCCGTGCTCCACAATACATGTAGTCGCACATGACACTATTGGCTCCGTCTCAAAATCCCCCAATTAATTGGGCTCTACCATAATTACTATGCTATGAAGGTATGTCCTTAAATGCAATACGTGACTCTGGACAACTTACAAGTTTTCTTACTTTCTCCAATATTAGGAAAGGCCCAATAGATCTTGGTGCCAACTATTCCAACTATCCAATTCTTACGACCTTCACACGTTGCTTAATCAACTCTGACTTTTCAAATTCTCGCAATTCAAATCTGGACCAAGTAGAATTTGATGGTGGTTTTCCACCTACAATTTGGCGATCTGTATGGCCTCCCATAAAGTGCTTCAAGGGTGTCACACCAATCATCTATTGGTGACTACTATTATACCGAATTCTACTAAGGGTATATGCTGCTTTTAATGTCCTCCAAATTCCAAGATCCAAGCTCTCAATAGATCCTCTAGGTTCCCATCCATTCCTTCAGTTTGTCCGTCGGTCTTCAGTTGGTAAACGATGCTCAGATTTAACGAAGTTCCTAAAGTTAGTTCCTAAAACTACCAGCAAACACCTCAAAAATTTGCTGGTAAATGATGCTAACCGCAACTCCATGAAGCTGTGTTGGAGACGTTGTGGTTTCATTGCTTCTAACGTAAAATTCTGCCATCTTCTTCTTAATCCTTATTCAATATGAAATTCTATTTGTATTCCTATTCATTTTATCTTTTTCTTGAATGGTGACAGTCTGTGAGCTGAATTTTATTTTTTCCAAAATTTTAAAGCTTTGGCATTGAAACATTTATTCATTTTAGGCTACTAACCTAATTCCTCATTAAATTCCAGTCTTACTTATGGTTTATCGCTAGTTAAGTGTCCCTATAAAATTTTACTAATTACTTTGCTTCTCAACATACATATATATCAAGTGGTTTAAATTTCATTCGTAAACTAAACACAGGAATAAAAAGGATATATCTTATACCAGATCATACAGTTTTCCAGTAACTAAGGAAGACAACTAGCAACTATAACCCGAGAACTCTAAAAGAAAATTTTGCTAGAAGCTGCCATTTATTTATCAAGTGGTATAAATGGTGTTTAGGCCCTAACATTCCCTACTAAATTAGGATAGGTATTTCTTAATATGTCATCCCATTATTACCCATTTTCCTTATTTTTCCATTTCGGTTTCCAACAAATGTGGTCCATCCATTGCTTTAATTAATATTTCCATAGCAGTTGAAATTGGACCATTCCCAGTTAATCCTTATTTAATCCCTTTTCTTTAGGTTTCCAAAATCTATTCATTACTCAAATTACTTTCTTCCATAAATTCCATATCAAGTTTCCTTAATCAGTCATCATTTAATTCCTTTTTCCTTTCATTAATTATGAATTTATTACCGGTTAAATTTTTAATCGGTGTCCATAAATCCTAGTACGTTCATCGCTAATTAACACGCATGTAGTCATAATTTACGCTATCTATATACATTCTTATTCCTAGTCGTTAAGCGTATTTATACGTATACTAATTTCTAAACTAAAACGCTTATCTCCACATTTTTAATTTATTAGGGCTAGCCTTAAAAGGACTACCGTTACAATATCCCATAAATTAAAGACAAACGAGAATTTTGCTTTGTTTGAATTTACAAAGAAATATTTTTTCTACTGATAGAGACCGTGTAAATAAATGAAAATGATATCCATATCCTACACATCTCTTTCCCTTTTGGGCGCATCCTTCGTTAATTCAAACAACGCGCTTTTATACATATTTTGGAAAATGGTAATTTATGGAAATTACATGAAATTGCTCTAAATAAATTAAAACATAGAAATTTACATTCTACGCTATCTAGGGGAACCTAATTTACAATCCAATTATAGATCTTGAATATCTTTACACTTTACCAACTTCTTCAAATAGAGGTTTGGGACTGATTTCAAATTTAAGATCAAGTTGTACAGTCTATTCCTATTTTATTCACATCCTATAAACCTTAATTTGTCCTACCTAGGTGGTAATCACCATCTACTCCATAAAACTATTCTTTATAAAACCAGAATTTTAGTAATCATAGAAAATAATTTTAAATAATTCATTTTCATACAAATAAACTTATTCCATTAAATATAAAATCGGCATTAGTACCCCATTTCTTGCAAAACTTAAATTTTCAAAAACATGAAGTACCGGAATCAAAATCTCCATCTTTGAAAATATGAACTTAGAAACTATTACCAAGTATTCAAAATTTCTTAGTTTCAAATAGGAGCAAAATAATTTCTCTTTTTAAAACTTTCTTCATCAAAGATTTATCTCTTTAAAAGTTAGACTTCAATTCATATCATTAAAAGACTGCTTGATTTTCAAAAAGGAATTATGGAAAACTTTCCTTTTTAATGTCTTGCTATAATAACGACTTACTCCTTTTGAAAATAAGATCTTTAATACAAAACATTCAAAACTCAATTATCATTCTAAAATAATAAATTAGACCTTTATTATTCCAAAGAGTTTTCTAGTTACATGAATTACCACTTTCAAAATAACAGTTATATCTAAAATATAGATAAATATGTATTGTCTTATTATCAAAATATACTATTATTTGACAAAATACTTTTTGTAACTTTGTTTAAAACTCTTAAAATCCCTTGCAATCCCTTTCTCATCAATTCCAATAATATTCTTATTTAAACAAGTTCTAAATTTGAATTAGGAAAGATGCATATATAAAATCTCATCTTTACATAATTTCTTTTCCAAAAATATCCAACTCTTTTATTAATGACCATCATTTAAATTGCTAAAAACACCTTATATATAGCTTTAAACGATATAGAAATGGAGTAGACAAAGATAACTCCTATCTTATTCATATTGCTCCTCTACTATACCCATTATTACTGGATTAAAATTCCCAGTTCTATCACTATCGAAATTCAGCTATCATTTATCGCGTTTCCATATACGAAAATATTCCTCCTATCTACCTTGTCGGACATTCTTATCCTTCTATTCTTTCTATTATATGTTAATCAAGTGCCTTTTCCATTTGTACACCCTTTCAAAAGAAATTTAAGGAAAAGAATCTCTAATTTATAAGGTAGGAAAAACCATGCATTTCTCAAAAGAAAAATCCCTTATTAAATATCTCTGGACCAAAAACTTTTGTTTTAATAAATTTAAACTAAGAACTTTAAAAATGCAAAATCCTTTTAAGTTAGAACTTTCTAACTCAACTATTTATAAATAATAAATCTCCAAATTTCCTTGCCCTTTTCAAAATAACAGCTTCCAAATTCATAAAGTATAAGAATTCATAAAAAAATAGAAGAATCCAAAAGTTGAAAACTTTTTAATTGAAAAATTAACAAATGAAAACCTTCTCTTTTTTTCAACTTTTCAAGTAATTAAAAATCATCCACCATTTTGTTTTTAAAATATTTTACCACTTCTTTCTAAACTTTCTACAAATGGTAGTACATTTCCAAAGCCGTCAAAAATCACTTTCTATCAAAAAATTTCAATTTACAACACATAAGAATTTCACTTAATAATCTTTTAAAAATCTCTTCCAAAACTTTCAAGGAGTTTTCAAAAACCGTTTTACCACTTTCTTTCTTAAGGGGTAGGGTTTTAAAAATTTGTTTTGATTGTTCTTCCCTTTGAACTCCCTACTCAATCATCTTAAAAATCTAGTTATCTTCTTGTGGTGAGTAAGTTACACCTTCTTACGGAAGCTTGTTTCACTACTATATCTCTTACTTTCGTATGTTTACAAATACTACGCCTCATAACATCTAACTATTACCTAACATTTATATTTGCTACTCTCATAAATGTCACTTTGTCCGTATGAAATGGTTATTGTCTTAATGGACATTTCCTAAAACATTTATTTGCTTATTCAACTTTACCTATTTAACTTCTTCCTTATCTTCTCATAATTACCCTAATGGTCTCATAAGTTTATTTAATTTTTTGTAACTCCTCACTTATTTCACATTCATTACCTATTATATTTTTGGAGTTACTACCTTTCCTTCTATGATTCCTATCCATATTATTTAATATGCTTATAGGGTCCACAATGATAAGGAAGTCTAGGTCTAACAAAGAAGTATAAATGCAAATCTATTTAATTTCCCAACTGATAGTTGCTTCGCCCACCCTTTTGGAACATGGTAGCAACGACTTCTATGATCAGAATTTATAGAGTCAAGCATAAATTCAAAATAAGTATATATATATATATATCAAGGTTTCTAAAAAACATTTTCAAAAATAACAAATATGCCACTCATACATATACTGATTTGGTAACCTAAGCTCCGATACCAAATGTAATAACCCTATCTGGAATAGGCCTAAATTCCAACCCAGAAAATGACCATCGAAACTTAGATCCTTTCTAAAGTTGGCTATTGGTTGGTAAAAATAACAAAATAGAACTACCTATCTATTCTTTCAGAACTCACAGCGAAAGGAATAAAATATAATAATAATAACAGTACTCATTTGTTTCTAATCATTCCAAATGTCATTAAACACTACATAAAGTCAACAGTTACAACATTTTGTTCAAAAATACATTTCATGGGTACAGTAGAAAATAACATAAAGAAATAGATAGCAATTGCCACAAGCTTCACTCTTGCCATCTTCAAGCATCATCAACTCCTTATCTAACCTATGTTGTAATAAGGAGGAAGTCAGAACAATAAGTGTCTACTGAATAGAAATCTCGAGCTTACTATTTCAGTACTATGGTAGTATAATTTAAATAAGAATATGTCTTACATAATTAAACCATTCAATACTCATATAAGGAAAGGAGGCGGGTCCTCAAAAAATCACTCAATACCTTCCAATCCCGAAGCAGGTTTATAAATCCCATAACCTATACCAACGTCATAAATGTCTAACAGTGCGAGAGATGGTACTCAAGTCACTTAATATCTTTTATTAGAAAATAGGCAGACTTGGCCATTTAAGATCTCAATTGAAGCAGATCCCATCCATTAATACATATTTCCAAGGCGGACTCCTCAATGGTGACTACCTAGCTGACTTCACATGGAATCTCTTGAGTCACTTAATACTTCTTTATGGAAAGACGACCCTCAATCGGTCACTTAATACCTTATCTTGAAGTGGACCCCTATCGAGATACCACCTATCATGCCTAATGACTAACCCTTTGGCCATTTACTAGTTTATTTGAGGAAAAGAGGCGGGCCCTTAAATAACCACTTAATACCTCAAGACCCAAAGCATGCCCTTCATATTATGATCCAAACTCAAAATGATGTCTCATATTAGTCCGAGTATTCATAGGAACTGTAACCAGATTAGCTGGGCAGATTTACTCTACAGAATTTGGGACTAACCTTACATCAAATACTTACCATAGATGTCTCACATCAGCCCTAAAGTCATAATGCTGGTAGCCAAAGTAGCTAGGCAGACTTCTGTGTGCCTTTTGACTGACTTCGCATCTCTATGACTGAGGCATAATTTAAATACTCTATGTATATATAATACTTATCTCACCCTTCCATAATTAGGCCTTATAAGGAATCTTCCTTATTACGCCTTATAATATTATTTACTTTCCTATTGGGGAATTTAATGACAATTATTACCTAATTAACTATGCAATTATACATTATAATTATACGTTTATTATGCTAATTAATATATAAATAAATACGCACTTATTATTCTATGCGTGCGGAGATTACGCCCTAACTAGCGTTAAATGTCAATTCCTTTTAACCTTTTGGGAAGGTTATTTAATTTCAACCGCTGTTTATTTAGTTCCCTAATTATTCTTAACGTTAATTATTAACTTTAATGTTTGCTTAACCCCCAAGTCTAATCACTATTAATTTCAAATTTCAAATTTCAAATTTGGGAATTAATTATTTATTTGAATTTGAATTTTATTTAAATTATTTTAAATCTGAAAACTTCAATTGCCCATTACTTCTTCGTTTGAGCTCCATTTTCAGCATATTATATATGGAAATTGATCGGAATTTTGCCATGAACACAACGACATAACTTTCGTGGTCAAGTTCCAACTTCTGCAAAATTTTCATTTTTATCCCTACCCTAATTAATTTAATTTCTCTTAATTTACTTATTTAATTAGGGTTGATTTTATGGGGTATTACATTTCATCTCGAAGATAGTTCCTTTAGTTTGGAGTTGTATAGTTTTCCTAATTTTTGAGAATGGATCATTCCTTTACTTGTTTTCATTTCTTGGAGTTGGGTAATAAGTGAAGATCGGGGTAGATCTTATATGGAATGGATTTGTACTTCAGTTATTCAGGTCATAAGGAATTACTCATCTTTTTCAGCTAAATTCATCAGTGCTAATTCTCTTAACACTTGTCCCTTATGGAATCGCAAACTATGAGTGACTTGATAAACTAGTTTGGCTAAGTGAGGCTTAAAGGATCCTTGTTTCGAAATGGTCATTATGCCATTCAAGATGGGTTATGCAAGATTAGTAAAGTTCTTTGAGAAGATATGCAGGTTGGGAAAGTCCTCTATACCCATTTTATGCAGGCTTAGGGGAAGTTCTTTACATGGATATGTAGGGAATTGAAGGTTCAAGCCCTTCTTCTAACGCCAAAATGTTAACAAATTTCTTTGTTAACCCAAATATGCAAGATAAAGCAAGTCAAGTTCACATAAGGGCTTCGGTAGCCTTATACAAAGCTCGAGTGAAGTATGCAAGTCAAAGTTCAAGTCTAAGTCCAAGTCCAAAAGAATGAAATATGCATGTTCATAGTCCGAGTCAAGCAAAAGAAGTCATATCCATGTCACAAGTTCAATAATCGGTCAAATATCTTTATTTAATTGATGTGTGCTACACAAGTTCATTGTCCAAGTGTCGATGTGCAAAAGATCAAAAATTTACAATCGGCTCTGAAATCCCGAGTTTGATTTAGGGTTATCACTTTGAAAATGTAAGAAATAAGGAAAGAAGAATTTGCCCCCATTTGAATGGCTAAAGGGGGTTATTTATAGAGGTATACGGCATGAATTCTATGTGTCCATCAGCGATATATTCAACATCTTCTATGCATTTTCATTACCTCCTTTGTATTGATGATATTCTATATCCTTTGCTGCTTGTAGAAGTTCGAAACCCACTTGCCACTTTTATATGTACTACAAAGCTATAGTTGTAAAGGCTCGACATTGTTTAAAGACCCGATATCTTTTCAACATTGATGAAGCTCAACATTGCTTACTTTTATAAGTTTGACAACATAATCTTCCTCTTTGTATTCACTCGATAGCATTCATTATGGTAGGTACTCGACAATGTTATTAGGGTAGTGGCTCGATAGTAGTTGATATATCACAGGCTTGACATCTCCTATAAGCTCAATACCCCCGTTATAGATGTGATATCCCACTGTTCCATAACACTTTCGGTTGTAGCAGCTCGATGCTCAGTAGTACTTATTAATTCGACATCTTGGCATGGCATCCTTCCTTTGGTACATGCTTTATATCAATTTGTGTTTTAGGGCTTCAGAATTCTTTATGTTGTTGAAGTTCGCTATCCATTAACATTTAGTAAGTCAATACGTCCATCATCTCCCAAAAACTTGACACCTTCTCTTTATTGTTAATCATTCGATACCATTTTCTGCTCTTGATGCTCAACAACCTTTATAGTTGTTGAGGCTCGACACCATCGTCTTATATCCTTATCATCCCAGCTATTTTGGTGTGACATCCAGGGATTTCGACCCTTGGAAATTGACACTAATACATCCACTGTATTGCATGCCGACCTTCAAGTGCCGAAAAACCCGAACCTTATGGGTAAAAGGAAAAATAGACATAGAACAAAATCTTACATGAATGGAATAACATATGTTATTTCATTATATAAAATCTTTACAGCAAAAATTTAAATACATTTATCAGATTTAAACGTGGACAGTTATAAATCTCTGTTCGTATAAATGCGGAAGAAAATAGTACACAAGTGTGGTGAAAAAAGAGGTAATCGTCGACTGAAGAATCTTCTAACTCCATGCTCCGAGCTCTTCTAGATTTCTTCTAACTAAACCTAACTACTAGGTTGCTCGGAAAAATAGGGCACCCATAGTTTAAGGAAAAGAAAATAAACTACAGGTCAGTCATGGGACTAGTGTGAGAACTCAAAGTACGAGTTTTGAAAACAAAAGGGTATCTCATAAGACTACGCTGCACATAAACACAGAATGGGTTTTTACCTTATGATAACCAAAATCTTTGCTATGCAAAATTAGGGATATTATTTTTAATGACATTTTTTTGAAAACATTTGCAAATAAACTTATAAATCTTAGCTGAAATGCTTGCATCTCACATTTCAGTACTTTGCATAACTAAGTCCATACAACACTTATTGGATATTGGAATTTCAACTGAATAGCGAGGTAAGGGACTACCTCCCATACAGTGCATTTCTAGAGAAATGCACCCAAGGCCACTATGTTGGTCCTCATGTGAATTAAGACCGACCTATTCGAAAATAACACAAATAGCACCGAGTATTACATCACCCAGCTGTTACCGATCTATCCAAGACATCTTATAGCATACACCACTTAATTTAAACCAAACGTATAGTGGGTAGAAATTTCATAGATCTAGAAGGTGATTTCATAACCTGATTGGTAGCGAGCCACTTAGCTTTAAAGCATCCCATGTTTCACCATTTCCGGGTGTGAGGCTTTGAGGTAACGATTACCTTTCATATAGAACATATTCCACTTTGGGTGCCGCTTTGCCATTTCACAATCACACAACTGATTTCTACAAATGTATAACACCTGAGCTCGTACATTTTAGGAAAGAGTGTTAAGCTAAAAGAATTTGCCTTCTCCACCACCAAACAGATGATACATTCATAGAGATCAATTAATATAATCTAGAAATGCAACGTCAGACATTCGTCCATACAAGATGTCTAGGAACAGGACAGACCGAAGGTACTTTCCTACCACATCCTATCAGGAATTGCCCCTAGGATTAGTAACGAATAGTTCTTGCATTTTGAAGATTTTCAGAATGAAGGAACCACTGCTATTTATTAATCTCGGGAGCTACCTAGAGATTATCAACAAGCAGTCCTTTCAAAATGAAGATCCTCTATCTTCCAAAATTATGGTCTTCAATATATATCTTCATTTTCGAATGCGTAAATTTGTTCGAAGTGGTTTCCAGATAGGGATTACCCAAATCCGACTCCGGTTTCGATGACCAATCATCGATAAAAGGATGTTTTATAAATAAGTGATTAATATTTCATTAATTTATATCTTTTTATCCAAAATATCCTTTAGAGATATTTGTCTTTTGAAAACCATTTCTTTTTAGTATATATGGAATTCATTAAAACTCTCTTTGTTAAATTCGTTGGTTTAATTAAACTCTTTATAAAACTAGCAATAATTCCAAATCATTTTACTTACATTTTACAAAGATTTCTCCATCCCAAAATGTAACTTTTTAATAAGTTGAAACCAATAAAAATCATTCAAATTATACTTGATGTTAATTTTTGTATTCAACAAGTATTATCCATCAAATAATGGTGAAATCACCTTTTAAATTCATATGATAGTACGAGTTCCCTCCTCGGAATTTAATATCAATTATAAGAAGATTATCTCTATACAACTAAAGTTGTTTAAATTTGGGAAAATTTAATCTTTTACACTTAACTCGTATCCGACATTTCGTGCTTATATATCCCTCGCCTAGGTAAGGCCAGGTGAGTCAGGACACTAGTTGCTCCTGAACATCTCCTTAGTTTAAGCATCTCAACTAGATCTCATGGATAGAAAAATCGGGTGTACTCATCGGCTTATTAGAGCTAAGATTAAAACAATTGCTTATAACAGTTTTTCTTTAATTCATTTATTTAAACTCTATTAAATAGATTAAAAACTCTTCAAATCATCTTTAATACACTTAATTATTTATTTAAAATCATTTATAAAAGGTTTGTGAAATAATTTTTAAGTTTAAAGTTATATTTCAAAAGTTATTGAAAACTGCTGTAAATAGTGCTGCGGATAGTGTTTTTAAAGTTATATTGATCAAAACAACGTTACTATCTTTTGAAAATTTATTTATATAACTCAAATCTCTTTTAAAACATTTTAAACGATTTATAAAGATTTTTCAATATTTTTGAAATACTTAAAAATATTAAATTTTAAGAAATCCCCTTTTGGATTCCGAACTTTCATCCTTTGTTTAAAAACTATGGATATAATAGTTTGAAAAATTCTTATTACAAAGAATTTCAAGAAATATTCCACCTTATATACTCATTTAACTTTTACGGCGTGAAATCGCGAACTACCGTTATGCGACGTGCCTAGTTTTGACTCGTTTTTCATTTCTTATTCAAACTTCACCAAATTTGTTTTTAGTATTTATAAAACATATTTAAATCATTTTAAAACCATTTCAAAGAATTTAATGATTCCATACTACTTTTACAATGGAAAGTGATTTCATTGTGTAATATCAATGTATATTTAACGTCAATTGCTTATATATCCAAACAACAATATTTTCAAAACATCCAAACATAATGTAACACCCCTAATTTTAGATAACATTATTCATGAGATTTAATTAGCTAAATTAAATAGAATAATGTAAAGATTAAATGGTTAGGGTATTGAGATTTGGGATTAATAGAAGGGTAGCCATGCCTATTTGAACTAATGAACTAAGAGAATTAAATTGAATTAAGTTATGGTAGTAGACAAGGGCAATATAGGAATAAGTAATAACCTTATACCCTAAACCCTTACACACATTCATTTTACACATTCATTTTCACAACCTAAAACAAAACCTAAAGGCCGGCCACCATTAAAGAAGAGTAAGAGGAAGATAAGCTAAATCAAGAGGAAAAGCTTAATTCAAATTCAATCCAAGATCAAATCTCAACTCCTTAACAACAAAGCTAAAGGTAAGTAATATGTTACATCTCATATTTTGATGTTTTCTGTTTCTAAGATTAGACCCGAATGATTTGGCAAAGTATAATGCAATGTTTTGAATGATAATTATATATATATATATATATGCTGTTGATGAATTATGCTTATTCATATTGATTTTATGATATGTTTTGGATTGAAAAACCTATCAAATGACACCCAAATGCCTTTCGATTTTAGTATATGGTTGGAAATGATATTTTAGAGATGGGTTTCAAGTTTCATAATTTTCTGAATTAATATGGATTTATTATAAATTTTCTAGTGAAGAAAATGGTATTTTGGGTTTAAAATTAGTTACGTCTATAATATGATAGTTTTGGATCATAAATTTAAATATGCTAGAAATCATATTAAAAGTGGTTTATGAGAATTTTTATAGAATTTTCCTAAGTGTTTTATTAAATATATAAAATTATTTAAGTATGGGACTTAAGTGTTTTATATGTTTATGATAGGAGAAGGGGCTATTTGCAAATGTTTTAAAATGTTAATCTCTAAAATTCGGCAGCACCTTTCAGAGAAGATTTTTAAAAGTTAAGGCAACCAATTATAAGATGACAAAAAAGCAGGTTAGTTGAAATGAATTACCTGTTTAAGTAAAAAACCAGATTTATAAAGTTCCGAAGCTTTGCCATCTTCGGTAGCCACCTTTCGACTTAGTACCTCCACCTCCAACCTGATCGAAACCAGTGCATATGGTATCAGAAGACTTGGTGCATAGTGAATTGGATATAGGCGAAAGGTATAGGGTCGAAAAACAAGGGGTTCCGAAGGGGTCAAAACCTTTTATGGCTTTTAAATGGAAATGTGCATGCTTTGCTTTCGAAAAGAATGGTTTCGAATAAGATAGCTTTCGACTAGGTCAATGGTTTTAAAGAAAGAATGCTTTCGAATGAGGTTGCGCCTTTGTTTTAAAGTAAATGTTTCGATAAGGTCGAAACCCTTGCTTCCGCCTTTTTCCTTTCGACCTAGATTGGTTTCGAAAGGACCCCTTTGTTTTAAAATTAGAGCCACTTCTCCACTGCTTTCAAAGGGATAGGTTTCGACACCATCCACTTCTATAATTAGGAATTTTCTTTCAAAAGAGTTTCTTTCGACTTAGTTGTTTAAGACCCTTTTTTATTATGAAGGTTAAACCCAAAGGTTTCGAAAGGAATGCTTTCAAAAGATTTTTTCATATGTTTTTACTTGAACCCAATGCTTTCTAAAGTTTTGTTTTAAGTAGTATACTATAATGCTTTCGAAAGGTGACTAATAAAGGTTTCGAAGGGGTGGTTCCCATGTATTTTCGAAAGGTAACTAATAAAGGTTTCGAAGGGGAGATTCCCCAGTATTTTCGAAAGGTATAAGTTAAAGGTTTCGAAGGGGTGATTCCCCAATGGTTTTGAAAGGTTTACCTTAATGTTTAAATGAAAGGTTTCCAATGGTTTAGAAAGGCATATTTAAAGTTTTTAAAAGAGGATGTCTAAGGTTTATAAAGCTTTGGAAAGAAATGTTTTCAATGTTTTCGAAAGGACTATTGTTAATGGTTTCGAAAGGTATGTTCTGGCCTTTCGGCCTAAGGTTATAAAGTAAAGTGGTTTACTTGTATCAAAAGGGGTACTTTCAATGGTTTCGAAAGGGGTACTTTCAATGGTTTTAAAAGAGAATTGTTTAAAGGTTTAAACAAAGGTTTTGAATGTTTTCATCAACAATGTTTTGAGTAAATCATATATCATGGCAAAGAGATTTGAGTAAAGCAAATGTTATATTTTCCTTGTTTAAGTATGATTTAAAGGGATTAAATCAATTTGAAAAGGTTTTCAAGGAAAATTTAAAGGGTAGTTAACCCTAAGTAAAATTACTCGGATATTTGTATACCAGATGGGACTGGTATAGGGTCGCGACCTATACATTAGCTATTAGCCCCTAGCTAATTTAGTCCAAAATTTTAGTGTGTAGGGATTAGTCATAGGTAAGACTTAAATGATGGTTACACACAGAAAGGAATATATATATATATACATATACATATATATATACATATACATATATATATGTATGTATAGAAAAGAAGTGTAATGACCCGCTATTTTGAACTATTCAAGTCGACAATAAAACCACACATGTCCAACTCGAATCGTTCAAAACAACAGATTGTTATATATATTTTTAGGATAAATAGAATCAATCAAAAAATCACAGATATAGAATATGTAGCGGAATAAATAAAACATGGTATTTCATGAAGCTACTACAGAAACAACAGATCAGAAGCAAATACAACAGAAATCCAAATACATAGAAGTTCGCTAATACATAAGCAAACGACAAATGTCTGAATAGAAATAACTAAAATAAATGAAATAGCTAAGCAGATAGATAGATAGATAGACCTCCAGCAAAGTATCTAGCTCCAAAAGGTGAGTCCTGAATGTTGTGAAACTCAAACTGACCCGAGCATAAAGTAAAAACAAAACACTCGAGTCAGGACTAACATTCTCATGTAAGTAAATCAACTCAAGTGAAATGTAACAAATGAAATGCAATAATAACTCAAAGGATGTTTGGGGTTCCCATCCTTTAAGGATATGTTAAACTATTTACATATGTAGTAATATACGCTATATATGTAATGTCTATCAGTAAAGTATAATATTGAATATAGCGTTAAGGCATTACCCATATCCCCCTTAACACATTTTTATTGGTATCGTAGTCTATACAGTACTGTAAACTCCATCGAACCTGCTGGGCTATAAGGAGCACTCCATAGGTACGACATAAATCAAAATCGTAGTAGGCTCGATAAGGCATATGACAAGGCACGCGAGGCTATGCCCAAGGTAGGATTCTACCGTTTTGCACTCCCGGACTCGTGGTAACGCGTAGCAGCTACTACCGCCCACCTTGAGACACACTCCCATAATCTAAGGTGCGCACCAAATCAAATCACAAAGTAATAGAGATGGTTTTGAAGAAGCGTGTTTGATTGGGGGAGCAACCCCACTTGGCCCCGTATAGCTCCTATTTTAGTCATATCAAGTTGACCAGACAGTCAGGGCTGCGTTTCTTACCTCATCCTAGTAGCGTCCGCCAAACCATCCTACTTTGTTCTGGATTCTCCACCATGTGCACAGTCGTTAAACTGGTTTTGGAATTGGCAGAGAGTATGACAATATTCGACCCCGGTCTCTTTAACAACCAAACGCTTATTTCACACCATGGTCATTTTATAAAAAATTTAAATAATAAATCCCAAATTATAAATTAAATCAATACTAAAATATTAACCTCAATTATATTTTAGATTCAAAACATTTATTTTACAATTCATATTAAATCAAATTATTACATTCCAAAATCACATCTTTAAACTTAAATAAAGTCATATTTAAATTTAAATCCTTTAAATAAAATTTAATTACAAATTATTCTCTACTTAACTTCTTAAATTTATTTATTAAACTTATTATATAAAATCTATATTTATTACATTAAATTAAAACTATATTTATTATATTAAATTAAATTTATAATTAAATTTCTTAAAAACTATATTAAATATTTTAGTAAATTAACTTTTAAACTATTTAAATTATATATATTAGAACCAAATAAAATTATAAGTTAAAATCTTAAAATTACATTTAAACAATATTTAGCTTATAATTTAAAACTTTAAAACATACAAAAATATTATTATTTTCCAAATATAAATTTTTAAATAAAATCACTATATTAAATTTAAAAATCAAATTTATTAAATCAAAACATACTTTATAATTTAAAAACCAACCACGATGTCCGTATATAATTTTCTACCCTATGGTCAAGTGATTGGGTATGTATCATTTCAACCTAAAATTATAATTAAATTTCCAAGTATATATCATTTTAACCCGTATCCTAAATTAATAGTTTCAAATCAAAAAAATCGCTCGGGTTTATCATTTCAACCCATAACGATTTTCCTTAATCTATAAGATCGTTCGGATATGTATCATTTACCCATAGTCAGGGAACTTGCAGTGTGAGATAAATAAATAAATAACATAACATAGTATATCATATAACATATCATATCATGTCATAGGTGAACATCATATTGTATCAGAATCATATAGTATAAGCTAAACAAATCTAACTATAACAATATTTCAATTTACATTTCAAATGGTGTCCATTCACTTAATCATAAGAAATTAGCTGTGAGTGATTCTCACCTTTCGTGGCTAACGAAGGTGACAATTACAATGAACAGACATGAAGCGGATACGATACGGAAACCACAATTAATACCGATGCAAGATCCAAACGAAAACACGAACACGAACACCGATCAAAGGTCCAAGATCTAAGAACTTTGAAAAAAAATTCTTTCTTTTTTTTATAAAAGAGAAGCGG
Source organism: Allium fistulosum (assembly GCA_030737815.1). Taxonomy (NCBI): domain Eukaryota; kingdom Viridiplantae; phylum Streptophyta; class Magnoliopsida; order Asparagales; family Amaryllidaceae; genus Allium; species Allium fistulosum. The sequence goes on along the minus strand of CM060906.1, from coordinate 484,869,040 downwards.
AGGATGCAATGGGGTTCGGTCTAGGCTTGGTAGGCTCAGCTAGTGGTGCGCACGGCCTATGGTGGGGTGGTTCACGACTAAATGGTAGGTGGATGGCTGTGTACGTGTGGATGTGAAGGAGGGTGGCTCGGCTTGGGTAGGGGTGCATGTGAGGCTAAGGGGTTTGGGTGTGTTGGTGTGTGAAGCGGTAGGCTAGTGTGGAGGAGGGTGTGTGGGTGGATGGGGTAGGCTCAGCCGTGGGTGATGGGTGTGGCCGTGAGGTAGGTGGTGTGTGGGTGGGTACGACTATGGGAAGAGGAGGGTACGGCGGCGGCAAGCGGAGGAGAGAGGAGGGAAGAGAGAGAGAGGAGAGGAGAGATCTAGGGTTATAGCTTTAGGAATTTTGGAGGAGATGGAGATGGAGGAGGAAGGAGATGAAGTTTATTGTAAATTTTCTCAGGCTGAAAGAAATGAGAAGGCAGAGGAATCAGGAACTAAATAAGTATGTACTTATCATTTCTCAATAGAAATGTCTGTTCAAAAATGGTATGTATCCATTTAGTTGACCTTTAGTATCCAAGCCCAACAACCATGCCTAATAAATCAATCCAAAGCCCAAAACAAATAAAAGAATATAGGCAAAACACACAAATACTACCGCGTTTCTATACAGAAAATTGCAGATTTAAAGCTGTAGAAATCGGATTTTAACGAAACGAAAAGTGGAAACCATATCATAATTAAGTCAAGAATTAGAAAAAAAGAATAAATTTAAATTTTAAAACTTTTAAATTTTCAACCAAAAGTCTTACTTTGACTAGTTTTGACCAAAATTTGAAATTTCACAAAATTTTCCATTTTATTGAATTTGGAAAAATAAATTACTCAATGTCCCAAAGTCGTTATTTAAATTCAAATTTATTTAAATTTTAAAATATTTAATTCATAATTCAAATAAAAATTCTTTTAAAATTTGACTGAATTTACGGGTCGTTCCACTCTCCCCCACTCAAAACTTTTCGTCCCCGAAAAGGAACGAGAATAGGAGAATAGAAACAAGCAGAAAAGATAAGATAGATTCAAAATGAATAGTACCTGGTACAAACAATTCAGGATTCGAAGCACGCATGCTCTCCTCCGTTTTCTAGGTACAATCTTGATCGTCGGTACTCCACTGCCCCTTGACAAGGTTGACAGATTTCCTCCTCAACTGCTTTGTACCTCTATCGACAATACAAAGTGGCTTTCTCTCGATAGTGAGGTTTGGCTCAACATCCAAACTCTCAAGTAAAGCAGGCTGAACAATCAAAGATGGATCATGAAGATTCTTGCGAAGATGCGAAACATGAAACACATTATGCACTCCAGATAGCTTCTCTGGCAAATCCACTCGATAAGCTAAAGGACCAACTCTCTCTAAGATGCGGAAAGGACTAATGAATCTGAGAGCAAGCTTCCCTTTCTTACCAAAGCGAATCACATTCTTCAGTGGCAAGATCTTAAGAAAAACCTGATCGCCCACTGAAAATTCCAAATTCCTTCTCCGCCTATCAGCATGCTTCTTCTACCTATCCTGAGAAATCTTCATCTTCCTCCCGATCTCCTCAACCTTCTCGGATGCTTCTAGAATCATATCGGGTGCAAGAACCAAACGATCACCGATTCAATCCAGCAAGATGGAGATTTGCAAGGTCGTCTGTAAAGAGCAGCAAACAGAGACATTGCGATACTATCCTAAATTCAGAGGATGGGATTAAATAGATTGATGCTTACAGTAACCTTAATTTAAAAATTAAGATTATACCTGATAGCTATTATTATAAGTGAATTCAACGAGATGGAGATGATCTTCCCAAGATCCTCCATAATCAAGAACACATGCACAAAGAAGATCTTCCAGAATCTGATTATCTCTTTCCGTCTGACCATCGGTCTGTGGATGATAAGCTGTGCTAAGATTCAGGCGAGTACCCAAAGCTTCTTGAAAAGCTTTCCAAAACTGGCTGGTAAAGATACTATCTCGTTCACAAACAATGCTGGATGGAACACCATGAAGACTGACAATCTCTCTCATATAAATCCCTACTAAACTCGAAGCGGTATGATTAGACCTGACCGGAATGAAATGAGCTGACTTGGTCAGTCTATCAACAACTACCCATATACTCTCATTACCCCTTCTCGTCCTTTAGGCAACCCATCTATAAAATCCATAGAAACCTGTTCCCACTTCTAATTGGGAATCTCAAGGGGTTGCAATAATTATGTGGTCTTCTGATGATCCGCCTTAACCTGTTGACAAGTGGCACATCTACTAACATAAAGGGAGATATCTTGCTTCATACCACTCCACCAATACAGCTTCTTCATATTCCGGTACATCTTCGTAACTCATGGATGGTTAGAGAGTCTGGAGTGATGATTTTCCTTAAGCACTTCTTGCCTTATTCCATCGACATTCGGAACACAAATTCGATTATTAATCCTTAGAATTCCATTTTGATTGATTCGTGCTCCCAATTCACCTTAGTTACCACCTTCCCTGCTACGAACATTATCCTTTATGAGCTTAAGAATCCTGTCTTCATCTTGCTTGGCCGTGAAACAATCCAAAATGGACGAAGAAACTATAATCTGACATAACATCGCCTTTTTCCAACTTAAGGCATCGGCACCACATTAGCCTTCCCTGGAGTATAGTTGATATCGAGGTCATAAGCTGCTAATAATTTGAGCCATCTAACTTGCCTTTGGTTCAAATCCTTCTAGGTGAAAATATACTTTAGCGACTGGTGATCCATAAAGAGCGCAAGCTTAGTTCCCAAAAGATGGTGCCTCCATAACTTCAAAGCAAACACTACAGCAAGCAATTCCAAATCATGAGTTGCATAATTGGCTTTGTGGGTCTTCAACTGACGATTGGCATAAGACATAACCTTTCCATTCTACATCAAGACAACTCCCAAACCTTCTAGACAAGCATCGGTGTAAACCGTTAATCCTTCACTTCCATTTTGAACGGTAAGAACTGGTGCGGAAGTAAGCTTCCACTTTAACTCATTAAATGCAGCTTCACCTTATCATTCCAAACAAACTTAGCATTTTTATGAGTCAAAGCAGTAAGAGGTGCAGCAATCCGAGCAAAATTCTCAATAAATCTTCGATAATAACCAGCTAGGCCCAAGAAACTACGAATATCTGAAGGATTTTTAGGTCTTTCCCAATCCTGAAACAGAATAGGGTGTTTGAATTCAAATAAAGATAAGATAATTAAATTACAAAGGAAGAAAGGTGGATAGACTTACATTGATTGCGTCGACCTTAACAGGATCGACAGAAACCCCATTTCCAAAAACTATATGCCCAAGAAATCAGACTTCATCCTTCTAGAAATGAAATTTGGAAAACTTAGCTTTCAACTGATGACTCCTAAGGGTTTCAAGAACAAAACTCCAGTGTGATTCATGCTCCATCTCTGACTTAGAAAAGACAAGAATATCATCGACAAAGACAAGAACGAACTTGTTGAGAACATCACGGAAAACACGATTCATAAGATCAACGAAGAAGGCTGGAGCATTAGTCAAACCAAAAGGAAAAACTAACCATTCGTAGAAACCATTCTCAGTATGGAAAGCTGTTTTGGGAATTCTCTCCTCAGCAACTCTGAGCTGGTGAAAACCGGTGGCAAGATCAAGCTGAGAGAAAACTTTAGCTCCGTAGAGATGATCGAACATGTCGTTGATTCGAGGAATAGGATACCTTTTTTATAGTAAGCTTATTTAGCTCCTTATAATCAACACACATCCTCAAAGAACCATCAGACTTAGTGACAAAGACCACAGCTGCTCCCCATTCCGAATGACTCGGCCTAATCAAGCCCTTGGAAAATAAGTCTTCTATCTGCTTTCTTAACTCGACTTTCTCCCTAGGTGCCATCCTTCTGGGAGGAAGAAGTACTGGTCGGGCTTCAGGAATAAGATCAATGGGGAATTCAATTTCCCGCCTAGGAGGAAGAGAAGAGACTTCACCAAAAACATCAGGAAAGAGTTTGACAGCAGGAGTGGAGTCAAGGTCACTAGGATGAGAATCAAGAGAAAAGATAAAACTACCAGCATAATCCTGAAGCATTCGGCATGCAATCACTAAAAAATTACCCCGGTCGTCTACTAAGGAAACGGTTCGGGCTTTGCAAGAGATAACTGCATCAAATCTCTTTAACCAATCACCTCCGAGCAAGAGATCAAATGCATCAAAACCAAGAACATAGAAATTCCCTCTGAATCGATGCTCATTGTAAAGGAGTTTCACTCCTTTACAAATCATATTGAGGTTGGCGGGACCACTGATGGGATTAGATACACATAAGGAAACAGTTGCCAATTTGGTTTGCAAGATGGGTTCAAACTTATTACAAAGATCAACAGAAATGAAACTATGAGATGCTCCAGTGTCAAATAGAACACGAACAGGAAAATTAAGTAAAGCAAAGGTGCCCTAGAGAGTACCTTGGGTATTGCTAGGAGTAGGAGTGGAAAAGGTCAAAGCAAAAACTCTGGATGACTTGCCCTTCTGCTGAGTGGGACAATCCTTCTTGAAGTGGCCAGGCTGTAAGAAAATGTGGCAAAGGTAGTTCCTGTTCATATGGGCTGGAGGAATAGTAGCTCCGGATGGACAACTTTTGGCATAATGCCCCTTCTGGTTGCACTTGAAGCAGGTGATGGAAGATAAGTCGATAGGCTGCCTCTGAGAAGAATACCCAATACCCTGAGAATCCTGCCATTTCTTCTTCTGTTGCAGAAAGTTGGACTTCCTCTTCTTCGAGCTACTAGAAGTTCCCTGAGACTGAGGTGCTCACACAACTTGCTTACCTTTTGTACTAGGGTTCTCAAATCTGGTGGCCATATCCATAAGATTAGTAAAGGTGCCGTGAACATGATTAATCAGACGATCATAATACTCAGGACGGGCTCCAGAGATAAACTTCTCATTCTTCTTGAGCGGGGTGTCAATCAAACTAGGTCCAAACTAGGATAACTCGTTAAACTTCCTCTCATACTCTGCAAAAGACATATTCCCCTGCTCCAAATCCATAAATTCCCTATATAACCGAGGCTTACCGGCTTCGGGCATCCACTTTGCCATAAAAGCATCCTTGAAAATTTATGGATCCAAAATCTGAGATGAATTCCAAAGAGATAACCAAACAAACAAGGACAACTAAGGATTCTACCTAAACTTCTACCAAGTGATATTCTCCTTGTTGATCTGGGCGGTAACTGATTCCCACCAATCCTGGGCAGCTTCCTGCAACTACCAAGTAGCCAACTGACGCATCTGAGCATCGGTGATCTCAAGTCCGTTAAAGATCCTCTCTAAGCTCTTCAGCCATTGCTGAGCCTTAATAATAATCTCCAATACCATGAACTTGGTACCTCCAAGCCGAGTATACTCCTTACAAAGAGTGGTGAACTTGACTGGCTGAGCTGGCGGAGCAACTGGTGCAACAACTAGTGGAGCTGGGGCATATCCACGACCCCTACTTCTGAAATTCCTATGAGTACTCATCTGGAAGATTCAAGAATGGATTTTAGAACAAAGGTGGAGATTCAAATTCAAAGGAATCCTAATCAAAGAGAATCCTAACTGAGAATCAAGCTAAAACTGGAGTGATTCCGTAATTAATTCTACTCAGTCTAGAGTATTGCTACCCCATCTCTAATGAGTTTTACCTCATATGCTAAGGTTTTCCCAAAACCAAAGCTCTAATACCAACTATAACGACCCGCTATTTCGAACTATTCAAGTCGACAATAAAACCACACACGTCCAACTCGAATTGTTCAAAACAACAGATTGTTATATATACTTTTGGGGTAAATAGAATCAATCACAGAATCATAGACACAGAATATGCAGCGGAATAAATAAAACATAGTAGTTCAAGAAGCTACTACAGAAATAACAGAGTCAGAAGCAAATACAACAGAAATCCAAATACATAGAAGTTCGCTAATACATAAGCAAACAACAAATATCTGAACAGAAATAACTGAAATAGCTAAGAAGATAGATAGATAGATCTCCAGCAAAGTCTCTAGCTCCAAAAGGTGAGTCCTGAATGCTGTGAAACTCAGACTGACCCGAGTATAAAGTATAAACAAAACACTTGAGTCAGGACTAACATTCTCATGTAAGTAAATCAACTCAAGTGAAATGTAACAAATGAAATGCAACAATAACTCAAAGGATGTTTGAGATTCCCATCCTTTAAGGAACCATTAAACTATTTACATATGTAGTAATATACGCTATATATGTAATATCTATCAGTAAAGTATAATATTGAAAATAGCGTTAAGGCATTACCCATATCCCCCTTAACACATTTTTATAGGTATCGTAGTCTATACAATACTGTAAACTCCACCGAACCTGCTGGGCTATCAGGGAGCACTCCATAGGTACGACACAAATCAAAATCGTAGTGGGCTCGATAAGGCATATGACAAGGCACGCGAGACTATGCCTAGGGTAGGATTCTACCGGTTTTCACTCCCGAACAGGAGGTAACGCGTAGCAGTTACTACCGCCCACCTCGAGACACACTCCCATAATCAAAGGTGCGTACCAAATCAAATCACAAATAATAGAGATGTTTTTGAAGCTCCTATGTAATAGAGATGTTTTTGAAGCAGCATGTTCGATCGGGGGAGCGACCCACTTGGCCTGGTATAGCTCCTATGTAACAACCCGAAAGATTTTCGACCTCCGAAAATCGACATCAACACGTTCATTGTATTACATGTCGAACAATCGAATGCCGGAAATACCAGATCGTTAGGGAAAAATAAAGAGGTAGAAGAAGAAAATAGAAAACAACACCAGAATCTCACAATCGTAGCGGAACAATATATAATAGATAACAACAGATCTTTATACAAAAGAAACTAATTGATTTTATACATTTCATCATCAGAGTACAACACAATCAATAACACAACACTAGACAGTTATAATAACTTGTCCTTACCAAAGCTGACTATACAGCTAACATTGCACAGCGGAATACACATCAAGTACGTGTGATATGTCTCGTCATCCAGCTCGTCTCCTGAGATCCATAGCATCCTATCCTGAATCTGTAATACTCGGTCTGACTCGAGCATTATAATAAAATAACACCTGAGTCAGTCTGGAAAACCAGTGTGAGAAAACACACTCAATTGAATTATTAAAGTTTCCAACACCCTTTGAAATCAAAGGTATCTCGTAAGACCACGCCACAAATAAACATGTCGGGTTTTTACCTTACAATAACCAAAACATTTTATATCAAATCCTCTGATATTATAGTAGTGTCTAAGTACAAATACTTATTCAAATAGCCGAAATTGTTACATTAATTAAATTCCAGCATACTAGGCTCTACAACCAAAACCGTAAAAGGGCATTTAGGGAGAATGGATTTCCAACTGAATGACTAGGCACTGGGGTCCCACCTGTCACAGTACCTGGTCTAGATCAGTATACCGAGGACCACTCCCGATCCCCTGCAACACAAGACCGGACTACCCCTTACTGGATAGCCCGAATAAGATCACCCCACAGTTGGGATCAACAACCGCCACATTGCCGAAATAAAAGGACTGTAGACAGGGGAAATCTTACCCTAATTGGAAGCTACCCACTTAGCCTTGCTGCATATCCCCTGATTTTCAGTCATTCCCGGTTGATGAGGCTTGAGGCTAAGCATTACCTTTTAAGACTGAATTTCACTTAGAACGCTCATCGTTCTCCAATGACGATGGTCTGATAGCATTCGTCCATACAAGTTGTCCTGGGTCTGGACAAATCGAATCATCGTCTTCATCATCTTCACGGTATTCGTTTGCTACGTTCAAACCGAATCGAAGTGGTTTTCGGATAATTAAATCCGATCCCGGTCACTTCGAAACGATAAGCGCACTGGCCAATATTGATAGTCGGTTATTTAACTATCAAATTAACAATCATTCAACCAATTACTCTATTTCCACTTAAAACACCAAGTCTTCTTTAATTTAGATTTTTAAATAAATTAAATCACCTTATCCAAAAATATACACTTAAAATATTTAAAAATAAAGCTACTTAAATCACCTTATTCGTAATAATACTTATGAAATTCTATAATAAATTTCCAAGTTAAAACTTTGGCCAAAAACTACTTTTAAAATAAAACCCTTATATAAAGTATAAATATTTAATAATTATCCTTTAAATTATAATTCTAATTTAACCTTTAAAAATAATTGACTACTATAATTAACTTAATAAATATTTACTTTAACAATTTTAAAACAATTAAATAATAAATTTTTCTAAAAACATTCTTTTAAAACATCTTTAAAACTTCTAATTTATACCTAAAAATCTTTCTTTGAAAATTTACTTAGTTTTTCAGGAAAATACACTTTCCACTCCAATATAGCTTGTCTAATATTTATAAATCCTTCTCGATTTATTTCTAGTTTAAATTTACGTTCCAACTCCGTAAATTTCTTTTCTCGCGTTTTTTTTAAAATAAAACCACTATTTATTTTGAAAACAAATTACCCTTTCCTTATAAATTCCCACCGTGAATTTATAAATCCACATTATCCAGTGATAAATATTCACTTTATTTATAAACCCAATTTATAAATCCCATAGCCTCATTTTTCTTTATAATCACCGTTTTCAAAACACTTAATCGATTTCAAATCGATTTTTTTTTCTGAATTAATTTCATTTTGAATATCTTTTCTAGATTTATCAAAATTACCCCAAACCCCGAATTTCAGGTTCACTTCCCTCTTCTGATTCAAAATCTTATTTAAATCTGAAACACCAATTTCATACTTTATTTCCAAAATTCTCCTTTAATTTTCCCAAACCATTTAAACCTTGGATTTAAAAATAAATCCTTTAATTCTTAACAATATCGCTTAAGTCCTCAAAACCCTTTTATTCCCGTTTTATTCAAAATCTCTTTTCCCATACTCGAAATTTATTTAATAGGACTTTAAAGTCAAACCTTTTACCTTTCTTCCAAATTCACTCTTTTAATTTATCCACTTCGCTATAATATTTTACTTAAGATTCCTCTTTTTATTTTCCTTCAAAAATCCAATCTTTATATTTTTGATATCTCAAAAATACCAAAATATATTCAGCCAAACCATAGCATTCAATAATTTCAATTTACACTATAATCTATCACAGATTATCAAATAAATCATATCACAGAATATGAGGATAAATTTCAATATTTTTGAGGAATCCAGTTGGATCCCTCCAACCTGTTTCCCTACATTCACAGATGTTAGCACAATATAAAAATACCAACCCCGCTTCGAGGGGGATATCGTGGTATAAAGGGTCATCCGCTATTATGCAGGGCGCATAAGGTCTCATCCGCTATATAATGCGGGAATATCAATCACTCCAATATATATATATATATATATATATATATATACACTACTATATATAATATCACATCCAAACTGGTAATAATTTATCAATTTCAATCAATCATCCAATAATTTAATTTAACTAATTAAATTAACCAGTAATCCAATTTGAGTGAGATTAACTCACCTTTATTTTGTTTGCAACCCATTTCCATCTCGACTATTTTCTTCATGATTTTGGACCTTGTAACAAACATTGTATGGTTTATTAATATTTGAAATAAATTGGACAATCAATTACCATTTATTAATTTAATTTAAATTAATTTTCCCTTCAAATAATTTTTTAGTAACTAAAATAATTAAATTAGTTAATTAAACAAATTAATCACCATAATACACTATTTTAAAATAAACTAGTACATTTAAAATGTGTATTTGATATTTTTTTTTCAAATCGAAACTACATATATACTTATATAAATATAAATTATAGATTTCAAAAATCTAATTTTATATAAACTTTCAACACTTTAAAATTCCTATTTATTTTTCCCAAAACCTTACCTATATATATATATATATTTCTGTTTATCTATATACTTTTAAATAAAAATAGGTATGTGTAAATATATATATTCATATTAAAATAGGTTTGTGTACATATATATATATATATATATATATATATTATACTTTTCTTTACTATATATATACATATATATATATATAGACAAATCTTTAAATTGAAAAAAAAATTATTTACATACCTTACTGGCATTATTTTTTCTAACATCTATATACATATATATATATACATAGAATTTAAATTAAAAATGGGTTTATACCTTACTTTGTACAGGAAAACAACCCACCAAGCTCTGCTCCTAATTTCCAAACGAGATTGCTGTCCTTGTCGAGCCCATTTGCCACTGCGCCCACCACCGATCTGCGAACCCCAGATCACACCGTTCTTCCCCTTAACGAACGAGCTTCCTCCTCCACCCACTGAAGTAGGCCCCGCCTTGAACGAACACGAATGCCGACGCTTTGCCCAAATCGCCTCTACAAACCACTACTCGCCGCTCGAAATCACCTCGTCGCCAGAACGCCGCTTCGCGGCATCACGAGTCGAATCGATCTTCCCTCTCTTCTTTTTTTTTAAAAACTGTAACGAGAATTTCGTTTTCTTCGTTCGACATTTCATTTTCTCGAATTCGATTTTTATTTGCTCGAGTAGGGGAAGATAGAAGCCGCGAGTTTGAATTTTAAGTGAGGACGGAAGAGAAGTATACTGGAGATTTTAAATTCAAACCTCGGCCATTGTTATTCTTTTTATTCTATTTTCTTTTTGATTTGAAACTGTTTGCGTGAGTTTTAAAATGGGGATAAAGGGGAATAAGGTGAGATGTTAACGTGCTGAAATCAATTTGCTACAGTGATGGAAGAGAAAGCAAAAAGATCTGATGTGAAGGAAATACAGCTGAAAACTGATCAGTATATAATTTTTTTTTAAATTTTTAATCGTCTCGAATTTGCAACTCAAAATCTCAACCTCCTATCGAGGCGTGCCGCCAGGCGTTTATAATGTTATACCCCTATTTCGAACGCAATGGAAAAGGTTACGAGTCCTAATTCGATCGTATGGAGAAGATAGCTTTTTGGACCCAGTTATTTTATTGAATTTTTGATATAGATTTCAGCACGTTTATATATCGTACGATCACACGACAACTCCAAACACTACGAAATTTGAAATCCGATAATAATACATTATTACGGATCCAATGGAACTGGTTTCGTCGAAATCTGAGACTGTGCCTCAAAAGGCTATTTTTAAATGTCAATTTAAACGATATATTTTTAAAACTGAACAAAACACTTTTAAATTCTGTTTTAAAAGTTCTATTATCTTCAGTATCATTAATATGAATTTTATAAGCCTTTAAAATATTTTTAACAAGCTTAAAACTCCTGATTCAGTATTTTATCCATTTTCCAATTATTAAATTCAATAATTAAATCATCCAATAAATAGTGATATTTGAAATTCAAGTTAAAAATTAACTTTTAAATATTTAAAATCAATTAAATATTTCAATTTCAAATATCTAAAATTCCGGACCGTTACATTCCTCCCCCCTTATAAGAATTTCATCCTCGAAATTGCTAGTTAAGTAGAATGGTCTACAACCCGTTACTATATTTCCAAAGCCAAACAATTCTTAACAATTCCCCAAAACAATCTTTTTATTAAAGACACACTATCCCTCTTCCTACCTTTCCAAACTCACCCATCTGTTCCAAATAATATTTTCCCCTCAATAATTTAAATTATAGTTTAAACCAAATTTTAAACTATCAACAATTTTTCCAAAATTTTTCTAACTCCTTAAATTTTCGAAAAATTTCGCCATCGTCTCCTTTGCGTGGCTAGATAAGAACAACTACAAAACGCCTCTACGGGCCCCAAATTTTCAAAAGAAAACAAAAGCCAAGTAGCTAGATCAGAAAATCATTAAATTTCATACGGTAATTTAAATACATACCTTTTTGTCGCACAATTCAATTTTATCTTATGAAATCAAAATCATCAATTTATCCTTTTGCTTTTAAAACACCTGTATATCCTACTCAGCAATACTATCCAATCACAGAATTCAAACTCATTTTATTCATTTCTTTTGCAAAGTTTAAAATTTTGATTTACTTAAGCCGTACGATGTACATATATCATCTGTACGCAATATCAAATCTGATCGCCCACTCGACCACACAATTTCACTTCAGAACTAGTACCGTTCATCCGACTCCCTAGTGCGGACTCAGATCTAGTTTCTTGATCAGAAACCGTCATTCTCCTTGCATAGGCATATACTATGATAGAGAATTTCTAGAATCAATCAAAATTCCATATCCAGGGTTCACCGTCGAAAATCGAGTGAAAAATCCCAACTCAGATCGATTTAAATATCTCGAAATTCTGTGCTCGAATCTGGATCAAATCATTATGCGAATAAAATAATATACGTACATCCTACGTATTTATCTCCATTGATTTTTAGCTATACCAATTTTCTTTTTATTCACATTTATTTTGATTTCTATTCACTTATCCACACTTATCATTTCACACGCCTTATATTAAATCTTCATTTATATACTAACTTAGTATATTTCTAATACCAAATTTACTTAAGAATTTCACCATCCATTTCTTAAGTTCAATATAAATATTTTATACAACTTATATTTATTTCCACTTCATCACTTTGGTTTATATCCATTTTTACTCAAATTTTAAATTTCAACTTCATTTGAATTCAATTTACCTTTCATTTTTAAATATTGAATTCTATTCACCTTATCCCAAACCATTTTTAATTAACCATTTCTTTAATTAGTTCCACTCACTAGTTTATTCATATCTCAATCCAATTTTATTTCAAAACCTTTACTCTATTTTGGTCCACTTGAACTAATTTTCCATTTCACTTTACTTAACATAATTCAAATTAAATATCATCCCAATATTAAATTTCAATCCCATTTACTTACAAATTAAATTAATTTGTTCCTCCACAATTTATTTCCAGCTTAATAAATTTTATTTCAAGGTCCATTCCATCTAGCTTACTTCGATTCATTTCCTCAAAATTCACTTTTATTTAACTTAATTCAGTTAAATTCCATTTCTACTTCACGTCATCTAATCGGCTTACTTTTCTAACTTATTTCATTTTCACACTTATTTTAATTTAACTCTTCTTCAAGTTAAATTTTATTCTAATGAATTCCAAATTTTTATAAGTTATCAAACTCATTTATATTTCCATAAACATTTTTAATTAAACTCCCAGAGTTTAAACAATTAATTACTTAAGCATTTCAAAATCATTTTTGAAAACATATATATTCAAGTCCTTTTGTATATCAAATTATTCTTTGAATTTCAAAACCAAACCCAGTTTTGCAAAAAACTCCAATTTAAACATTCGGGTAGCAATTTCTCCCTTGGAAACTCGAAAATGAATATCGATGATGCTGTAGTCATCACCAAAATTATTTTCCAGTGACTGAAGCAAGTTTAGTGCTTTTACTTCTTTTAAAATGTTTCAAATATTTTTAAATTCAAAATCTCACCAGATTTCATTTCCAATTCAAAAATATTCCCGAATAATATCATTATTATTCCTCCAAAGCCTTTGAAAATCATTTTCAAACTCAAGGGAATTAATTTTTTCCAAATTTTCGAATTTCAAATCTTTTTAATATATATTCAAATATTACTCTTGAATTTTAACCCATTCCAATTATAAATCACAATTATAATTCACATTTACAAATTTCATTCTATTATAGGAATTAATTTCCTTAACTTTTGGTTATAATTTCAATTCCTTATGCAATTTCCACACAACAATGATAATAATTTAATATTATCATTCCCTAACAACCAAGCAACTATATATACTTATAATAATTTACAAAAATTATTCCTTCTATATATAAAAATAATTTTGGGTAAAATTATTTCATTTACCCCATTTTTAAGACATACCGTGTCGGTTTATTGTGCTCAAGTGTTTATAAACTCTTATCGAATTAGCTACGCCACTACTTGATCAAAATTCATATTCCACTCAACCAATAAGTCAACACAATATTAAAACCATTTATATTCACTAACAAATACGCGCTCATGTCTATTAATACACTCAAACTCATTCTAGGGCACCACTGACCCTATCTCTAATGAGTAATCCCCACCAGAGCCAAGGTTCTCGCTTAACCTTTAGCTCTGATACCACTATAACAACCTGAAAGATTTTCGACCTCCCAAAATCGACATCAATACGTTCACTGTATTACTTGCCGAACAATCGAATGCCGAAAATACCAGATCGTTAGGGAAAAAGAAAGAGGTAGAAGAAGAAAATAGAAAACAACACCAGAATCTCACAATCGCAGCGGAACAATATATAATAGATAACAACAGATCTTTATACAAAAGAAACTATAACTGTTTTTATACATTTCATCATCAGAGTACAACACAATCAATAACACAACACTGGACAGTTATAATAACTTGTCCTTACCAAAGCTGACTATACAGCTAACACTGCACAGCGGAATACACATCAAGTACGTGTGATACGTCTCGTCATCCAGCTCGTCTCCTGAGCTCCATGGCATCCTATCCTGAATCTGTAATACTCGGTCTAACCCGAGCATTATAACAAAATAACACCCGATTCAGTCTGGAAAACTAGCGTGAGAAAACACCTCAATTGAATTATTAAAGTTTCCAAAATTCTTTGAAATCAAAGGTATCTCGTAAGACCACGCCACAAATAAACATGTCGGGTTTTTACCTTACGATAACCAAAACATTTTATATCAAATCCTCTTATATTATAGTAGTGTCTAAGTACAAATACTTATTCAAATAGCCGAAATTGTTACATTAATTAAATTCCAGCATACTAGGCTCTACAACCAAAACCGTAAAAGGGCACGTAGGGAGGATGGATTTCCATCTGAATGACTAGGCACTGGGGTACCACCTGTCACGGTACCTGGTCTAGATCAGTATACCGAGGACCACTCCCGATCCCCTGCAACAAAAGACCGGACTACCCCTTACTGGATAGCCCGAATAAGATCACCCCGCGGTTGGGATCAACAACTGCCACATAGTTGAAATAAAGTGACTCTAGATAGGAGAAATCTTACCCTAATTGGAAGCTACCCACTTAGCCTTGTTGCATATCCCCTTATTTTCAGTCATTCCCGGTTGATGAGGCTTGAGGCTAAGCGTTACCTTTTAAGATCGAATTTAACTTAGAACGATCATCGTCCTCTAATGATGATGGTCTGATAGCATTTGTCCATACAAGTTGTCCTGGGTCTGGACAAATTGAATCACCATCTTCATCATCTTCACGGTATTCGTTCGCTACGTTCAAACCAGATCGAAGTGGTTTCCGGATAATTAAATCCGATCCCGGTCACTTCGAAACGATCAGCGCATTGACCAATATTGATAGTCGGTTATTTAACTATCAAATTAAACAATCATTCAACCAATTACTCTATTTCCACTTAAAACACCAAGTCTTCTTTAATTTAGGTTTTTAAATAAATTAAATCACCTTATCCAAAAATATACACTTAATATTTAAAAATAAAGCTACTTAAATCACCTTATTCGGAATAATACTTATGAAATTCTATAATAAATTTCCAAGTTAAAACTTTAGCCAAAAACTACTTTTAAAATAAAACCCTTATATAAAGTATAAATATTAAATAATTATCCTTTAAATCATAATTCTAATTTAACCTTTAAAAATAATTAACTACTATAATTAACTTAATAAATATTTACTTTAACAATTTTAAAACAATTAAATAATAAATTTTTCTAAAAACATTCTTTTAAAACATCTTTAAAACTTCTAATTTATACTTAAAAATCTTTCTTTGAATTTACTTAGTTTTTCAGGAAAATACACTTTCCACTCCAATATAGCTTGCCTAATCATTTATAAATCCGTCTCGATTTATTTCCAGTTTACGTTCCAACTCCGTAAGTTTCTTTTCTCGCATTTTTTTAAAATAAAACCACTATTTATTTTTAAAACGAATTACCCTTTCTTTATAAATTCCCACCGTGAATTTATAAATCAACATTATCCACTGATAAATATTCACTTTATTTATAAACCCAATTTATAAATCCCATAGCCTCATTTTCCTTTATAACCACCGTTTTCAAAACACTTAATCGATTTCAAATCGATTTATTTTTCTGAATTAATTTTATTTTGAAATTATTTTCGGGATTTATCAAAATTACCCCAAACCCCGAATTTCAGGTTCACTTCCCTCTTCTGTTCAAAATCTTATTTAAATCTGAAACACCAATTTCATACTTTATATCCAAAATTCTCCTTTTATTTTCCTAAACCATTTAAACCATGGATTTAAAAATAAATCCTTTAATTCTTAACAATATCGCTTAAGTCCTCAAAACCCTTTTATTCTTGTTTTATTCAAAATCTCTTTTCCCATATTCGGAATTTATTTAATAGGACTTTAAAGCCAAACCCTTTACCTTTCTTCCAAATTCCCTCTTTTAATTTATCCACTTCGCTATAATATTTTACTTAAGATTCCTCTTTTTATTTTTCTCCAAAAACCCAATCTTTATATTTCTGATGTCTCAAAAATACCAAAATATATTCAGCCAAACCATAGCATTCAATAATTTCAATTTACACTATAATCTATCACAGATTATCAAATAAATCATATCACATAATATGAGGATAAATTTCAATATTTTTTAGGAATCCAGTTGGATCCCTCCAACCTGTTTCCCTACATCCACAGATGTTAGCACAATATACAAATACCAATCCCACTTCGAGGGGGATATCGCGGTATAAAGGGTCATCCGCTATTATGCGGGGCGCATAGGGTCTCATCTGCTATATAATGCAGGAATATCAATCACTCCAATATATATACATACATATATATATACTACTATATATAATATCACATCCAGACTAGTAATAATTTATCAATTTCAATGAATCATCCAATAATTTAATTTTAACTAATTAAATTAACCTGTAATCTAATTTGAGTGAGATTAACTCACCTTTATTTTTTCCCATTTCCATCTCGACTATTTTCTTCACGATTTTGGACCTTGTAACAAACATTGTATGGTTTATTAATATTTGAAATAAATCGGACAATCAATTACCACTTATTAATTTCATTTAAACTAATTTTCCCTATAAATAATTTTTTAGTAACTAAAATAATTAAATTAGTTAATTAAACAAATTAATCACCATAATACACTATTTTAATATAAACTAGTACATTTAAAATGTGTATTTGATATTTATTTTATTTTTTTCAAATCGAAACTACATATATACTTATATAAAAATAAGTTATAGATTCAAAAATCTAAATTTATATAAACTTTCAACACTTCAAAATTCCTATTTATTTTTCTCAAAACCTTACCTATATATATATTTCTGTTTATCTATATACTTTTAAATAAAAATAGGTATGTGTAAATATATATATTCATATTAAAATAGGTATGTGTATATATATATATTTATATTTATATAAATATTATACTTTTCTTTATTGTATATACATACATACATACATATATATAGATAAATCTTTAAATTGAAAAAAAAAAATGTTTGCATACCTTACTGTCATTATTTTTTCTAACATCTATATACATATATATATACATAGAATTAAAATTAAAAATGGGTTTATACCTTACTTCGTATAGGAAAACAACCCACCGAGCTCTGCTCCTAATTTCCAAACGAGATTGCTATCCTCGTCGAGCCCATTTGCCACTGCGCCCATCACCGACCTGCGAACCCCAGATCACGCCGTTCTTCCCCTTATCGAATGAGTTCCCTCCTCCGCCCACTAAAGTAGGCCCCGCCTCGAACGAACGTGAATGCCGACGCTTCACCCAAATCGCTCCACAAACCACTACTCGCCGCTCAAAATCACCCCATCGCTAGAACAAGAGCTTCGCGGCATCGCGGGTCGAATCGATCTTCCCTCTCTTCTTTTTTTTAAAAACTGTAACGAGAATTTCGTTTTGTTCGTTCGGCATTTCATTTTTTCGAATTTGATTTTTATTTGCTCGAGTTGGGGAAGATGGAAGCCGCGAGTTCGAATTTGAAGTGAGGACGGAAGAGAAGTATACTGGAGATTTTAAATTCAAAGCTCGACCATTGTTATTCTTTTTATTCTATTTTCATTTTGATTTGAAACTGTTTGTGTGAGTTTTAAAATGGGGATAAGGTGGAACAAGGTGAGATGTTAATGTGCTAAAATCAATTTGCTACAGTGATGGAAGAGAAAGCAAAAAGATCTGATGTGAAGGAAATACAGCTGTAAACTGACCAGTATATAAAAATATATATATATTTTTTAAATTTTTAATCGTCTCGAATTTGCAACTCAAAATCTCGACCTCCGGTATATAAAAGATCTCGAATTTCCAAATATAAATTTTTAAATAAAATCATTAAATTAAATTTAAAAATCAAATTTATTAAATCAAAACATACTTTATAATTTAAAAACCGATCACGGTGTCCATATATAATTTTCTACCCTATGGTCAAGTGATTGGGTATGTATCATTTCAACCCAAAATTATAATTAAATTTCTGGGTATATATCATTTCAACCCGTATCCCAAATTAATAGTTTCAAATCAATAAAATCGCTTGGGTTTATCATTTCAACCCATAACGATTTTCTTTAATCTATAAGATCGTTCGGGTATGTATCATTTCAACCCATAGTCAGGGAACTTGAAGTGTGAGATAAATAAATAAATAAATAACATAACATAGTATATCATATAACATATCAAATCGTGTCACAGGTGAACATCATATCATATCAGAATCATATAGTATAAGCTAAACAAATCTAACTATAACAACATTTCAATTTACATTTCAAATGGTGTCCATTCACTTAATCATAAGAAATTAGTCGTGAGTGATTCTCACCTTTCATGGTTAACAAAAGCGGCAATTACAATGAACGGACACGAAGCAGATACGATACGGAGACTACAATCAATACCGATCCAAGATTGAAACGAAAACACGAACACGAACACGAACACCGATGCAAGGTCCAAGCTCCAAGATCTAAGAACTTTGAAAAAAAATTCTTTCTTTTTTTTATAAAAGAGAAGAAGAGGATGCAAAGGGGTTTGGTCTAGGCTTGGTGGGCTCGTCCAAGTGGTGCGCACGGCCTATGGTGGGGTGGTTCACGGCTAGAGGGTGGGTGGATGGGTGTGTAGGTGTGGATGTGAAGGAGGGTGGCTCGGCTTGGGTAGGGGTGCATGTGAGGCTAAGGGTTTTGGGTGTGTGGGGTAGGCTAGTGTGGACGAGGGTGTGTAGGTGGATGGGTTAGGCTCCCCCGTGGGTGATGGGTGTGGCCGTGGGTTAGGTGGTGTGTGGGTGGGTACGGCTATGGGAAGAGGAGGATACGGTGGCGGCAAAGGGAGGAGGGGGGAGAGAGAGGAAAGGAGAGAGCTAGGGTCAGAGCTTTAGGAATTTTGGAGGATATGGAGATGGAGGAGGAAGGAGATGAAGTTTATTGTAAATTTTCTCAGGTTGAAAGAAATGAGAAGGAAGAGGAACCATGAACTAAATAAGTACGTATTTATCATTTCTCAATAGAAATGTCCATTCAAAAAAGGTACGTATCCATTTAGGTGACCTTTAGTATCCAAGCTCAAAAACCAGGCCCAATAAATCAATCCAAAGCCCAAATAAATGAAAGAATATAGGCAAAACACACAAATATTCGTGCATTTCTACACAGAAAATTGCAGATTTAAAGCTGTAGAAATTGGATTTTAACGAAACAAAAAGTGGAGACCATATCAAAATTCAATCAAGAATTAGAAAAAAAGAATGAATTTAGATTTTAAAACTTTTAAATTTTCAACCAAAAGTCACTTTGACTAGTTTTGACCAAAATTTGAAATTTCACAAAATTTTCCATTTTATTGAATTTGGAAAAATATATTACTCAATGTCCCAAAATCGTTATTTAAATTCAAATTTATTTAAATTTTAAAATATTTAACTCATTATTCAAATAAAAGTTCTTTTAAAATTTGACTGAATTTACGGGTCGTTACAAGAAGGATAGGTTATTGGAGAGCCTGCAAAACCATTAGGATCAGGTAACCCTTGGAGAAGTAAGTTAAGGACAAACCGTCCAAAAGAATGTCTAACAGGTGTTAGATAATTTGTTCAGTTTGTTTGGTAGGCCCGAGTCAGCCAAAGGTTAGTACTTAGCCAAACAAAACTACATTTTGTTCGGACAGTGTAACATCCCGCCTTTTTGTACGTTTTAAGCAGACACACATGCCGACTCAAACCATATAGAAGGGCGGATTGTTGTTGGGGTGAATAAGAAAAAGCAGAGAAAGAAAAAAAACAAATAGAATCTCGCAACGGAATGACAAAATATAATAATCAAATAACAGTTCATGAAGCTGTATACAAAATATTTAATTATACTTATACAATTAGAATCAGAGTTACATAAACAGAGAATATATATTCAAATGCAGCGGAACAGTATGAATTCAGTGGAATAATAGAATAAGTAATAGTAATACAATCTTCGTCTTCGTCCTCCGGAAATAAGGTCTTCAAATCCTGAAATGCTCAGGCTGACCCGAGCGAATTGAAAAGACAAAACACTCGAGTCAGAACTAAAAGATCTTATGTAAGTTAAATCAACGGTAAATAAATATGAGTGTAAACGGCGTCGGAGATGTTTACGGGGTTTGACATCTCTTATCCAGTGTCTAACGTGAGTATAGTAACTTAAGAGATGTTCGGGATTCACATCTCCTAAGCATCCGATAAACTATCTACTATGTAGTACAATACGCTATTATAGTATGTCTACAGTAAAGTAAAAGTATTAAAATAGCGTTAAGGCATTACCTATATCCCCCTTAACACATTTTTATAATGCCAATAGTCTATACAGTACCGTAACTGCCCGTAAATTGGGGCCTCCAGAGGATACCCATAGGTAAAACATAAAACAAACTCGTAGAAGGCGCGCTAGGGTAGGTTACACGGCACAACTAGGCAATGCCAGGGTAGATATACCAATTACACTTCCGGACCAGTGATAACGCATAGCAGCTACTACCTCCCACCTCGAAACACACTCCCGAATCAAAAAATCGAGGGCGACCACAAAATAAATCGCAAAGTTAGAATATAGTATCGATGGAATGTGCCCGATCAGAGGAATGACCTCACTTAGCCCGTCAATTGCTCCTATTTTAGCCACCTTATGCTAACTCACAAGAGTCAGGTCCATGTATGTATACCTTTAGGATCGTCGCCACCATCCTACTTCATTCTGGAATCTCCACCGCATACACAATTATCAAAGTGGTTTTCGGTATTGGAAGAGAGTATGACAATATCCGATCCCGGTCTCTTTAACAACCAATCGCTTATTACACACCGGATGGTTCTTTTACATTTCCAAAACAATTTCATAATTGATATCAAAATATCATATTCAATTCAAATTATATCATTTTCGAAATCATTACATACTTTCGAAATCATATTCACTTTTGAAATCATATCACATTTGAAATCATAGTTCGAAATTATATTTCCTTTCAAAACTCATATTTCCAAAATAGGTTAAACTCTCATTTCAAAATTATCATATTAAACCGAATATGTTATTTAATTCCCAACTTAGGATTATAACATCATTGACCATATTCGCCTTAAAAAAATCGAGAATTTGAGTATAAACCCATCCATTTTACTTAGTTTGGAATTTAGAAGAAAATAGTTATAAATAGTTATAAATAGTTAATATAGATTTAAAATAGATTAAATATAATTAAAATAGATTAAATAGCTTTAAAATAGATTAATTAGATTTGAAATAATTTAAAACAGATTAATTAGTTTAAATAAATTAAATGGTTTAAAATAGGTTAAAATGATTTAATATAATTAATATAGGTTAAAATAGTTTAATACTTTGAAAATCTTAATAATTAGAAATTTTGAAATAATAATATATTTTTAAAATAGTTTATATTAAACATGAATTTGGAATTAATATCAAATTAAACTATTCATTTCATTCCAACACATTTTGACCATTACAATGTCCCAAAGCCCAATTTCAAATTTTCCGATTCAGAATTCTAAATAAATATTTAATTCAATATCGCTTAAATCCATGTTAAAACATCGATTTAATTACTCCAATTTCAATATATTTCAAAGTTATACTTCAACGATTTTTAATAACTCAATTTTGATAAACTTCACTTATATTTCAAATTCACTATAAAATTTCAATTTTAGTCCTTCAACAAATCTTTCAAAACAATTCGATTTTAATATAAAACTCGAAGTTCGAAAAAATTCGATTTATATAACCCAAATTTATTTCAAAATATCATTTAACTCAATGCAAAATTTAAGGATTCAAAATCATTTAAATTTAACCAATCCGGTGTCCGTATATAATTCTCTACCCTAGGGTCAAGTGATACGGATATTTATCATTTCAATCCGCAATTTACAATGTTACGGTTATATATCATTTCAAACCGCAATCCCGAATTAATAATAAAATCCATAAAATCGCTCGAGTCTATCATTTCAACCCATAACGATTTTTCCCTAATCTATTGATCATTCGGGTATGTATCATTTCAACCCATAGGAACTTGCATTTATAACGATATAAAATAAAACATCCATTCATCCAATATCAACAATCAACATCCATTACAAACATCATCCAAATCAATCAATAAATATCAATATAGAATTGATAATCAATAACCGGTATTTAACTGGCAGTTTATATTCAATAATAAATTAAATAACGATTTAATTCAAATAAATTTAAATTAACTGAGATGATGATGTAAAATATACCGAACAGTCATAAATAAATTTCTAATCACATCATAAATTAAATTTAACAAACATAAGAAATTTTAGAAGTTGTGGGTGGGTTAAAACACTCACCTTTGAATTTAAATCGAATTTAAACCCAAAATTTGAACAGTCTCAGATTTCATCCAAACTAGCATCAAAGTCTCCGAAATTTTGATACGATCCCAGCGGATCAAACCGCGCATGAATTCGACCTCGTATGCAAAAATTACGTGTGTTAGAAGATTTAAAATTTAAAATTGAAAATAAAATAAAAAAACGAATAGATGAAGGCCACGTCACCTTCTGCAGCGCAACCAAACTCGTTCACGAAATCAGGCCGAAACCCTATCGACCCTGTGCACACGATAGCCGCCATCCAAATGCGCAAAACGCTACCGCCACGTCGTCTCCGGCCATGATCAGACCTCGTCTCGTCCCTCGCCACCACCGGCCGACCATGCTCTAGCGTCGCTGCCCACTCCGGTCAACCAGAAAACCCCCACGCCACCATCGAACGCGCCAACTTCCAAGCCAAAATCCGGCGAACCCAAAGGCGATCTCGACCAACAAAGGACACTAATGTGCACTACTCGACACCCTCAACATGCCCATACCCCATGATCGGCCAATCGTGGAAGATCCACTGTCGAGATCGCAAAAGCCAAAATGAACGGTCGAAACAAATTCGTTGATTCCAGGACAAATGATAATCCGATTCGAGAAACGAGTTGCAAATCTGGGTTACGCTCGTTGAGAGCTTCAAATCAATATATAATCTGATATATTTTAAGGAGTTTTAATTTTCAATTTGATTTTTGATTTCAAATTGCAATTGGGAATTAGGGTTTTGTCTGCCATTGAAAAGAGGAGATGAGAAGGAGATGTACGTACAGAAAAATAAGAATAAGAAGTGGCTAGGGTTTATAATGAGCTATTTATAGGCGAAGCTGAAATAGAAAAGAACGAATCAGATTTGATTTGGATTGGAACGGTAAGCGACCCAAAAAGCCCGTTCTGTCTCCGGAACAAAATTGGGTCAACCCATATATCAAAATAGATGTTTTCAAATATTTTAAACTCAATGGAACAGATTTCAAGTCCTAATTCCATCGTACGAAGAAGTTATGTTAATATCAGCTTATTTCAAATTGATTTCAATTGATTTCTAGGCGTTTCGAGCCCGTACGATCAAATGACAAGTCCGATCGTTACGAAACTTGAAATCCTATGATAATTCACCGTTACGAATTTGATGAAACTTGTTTCATCGAAATCCGAGTTAGTGGCCAAAATGGGTATATTTCAAGTTAAATAAATAAATAAATTATTAAATTAAATAAATCACTTTTTAATTCAAATTTAACTAATTACAATTTCTATCATTTTGGATTACTTAGTAATTTATAATCCTTTAAACAAATTTCCATATCAATTTATTATTGAATATTTCACCAATTTCAATGCTTAAATTTCAATTTCAATAAATTCAGTAATTATAAATGTAATTTCCAATAATTCCATTTAATTGAACTTTCATCTTATTAATCAATCCATTATTATCAAATGGATGAAATTAACATTGGTTCATGATCTATTACATTATTATTCTCAAATTTCATCTTAATCTCTATTAACGTAATATTTACATATTTAATTTCATTTATTTGCAATTAATCCAATTATTATAATTTGAATTCCAATAAATTAATAAATCTTGATTTCCATTCTTTTTATTCCCAATTATCATATTATGAATAAAATTAACATTATTTCCAAATATGAACTTAATTTACATTAACATAATATTTATTACATTTATTGAAATTTATTTCCAATTTAAATTAACAGGCTAAATAAATAGGTAATATACAATAATTGTTACCATTAACTTTTAATTACACTTATAAGTTATTATTAACAAACAAATGTTACAATTGCTTACATAACACTGTTTATATTCAGTTACATTAATTATATATTATTCTATAAATAAATTCAATATTACATCTGTTTCCTTATATTCAATTTATAACCAATTTATAACATTTAAATCATTTTAGTCAATTGGAATTTCATTCAAGTTGTTAATGATTAACTTTAATTAACATCATTAATTTCATTCTAGTTATTATTTCATTAATAATTCACAATTTTTTTTATTTCTTCAAATATTAAGTAACAAAACTTGTTAAATTTACAAATTTTAATTATCGAAAATTTACGGGTCGTTACAGACAGCTGGTCCATTATTACCTGGTTTGAGCATATATGATATTTTCTAGTATTGATATAATCAGTTTGATTAACCAGTTTGGTTGCAGGATTTTGGATTTGCAAAAAGATATGTTTTTAAAGGGATATTAGTGAGGGGAAACCCGTTCCGCTAAGCGGCATCGTCTCAGTTAATATCAGTAAACCGAGATGTAATAATATTATTCACACCAGGCTTTATGTCTGACTCGAAGTTTATGTTTTTCCCTTTAAACTCCCGGGTGCTCAAAATTGATTTGAGTAGATTGAGAGTATGGGTTTTTAAAGCTTCTAAAGACGAGCAGGAGGCTGATGCATAGCTATTTAGGAGTTGTTTTGTTTGTTTTATTTCGATGTGTTATATTAAGTAAGTTATGACTATTTAGTACTCTAGTCATCCAAAGGGGCATCTTCATATGCCGCTCTTGGCGTATTTATGTAATAATTATATTTGATCTGAACCTAGAAAATGTTTGGGATTATGTAACTTGGATATGAAATGTTGTTTTGAACTGTAATCAGAAAAATGTTTTAATCTGTGATTTTATTTCATATTCAAGTGCTTTTGATATTATGGATACCATTAACATTACCGTATTTGGTCACCCGAAGTTAATACTATGGATGACTGCAGCATCTGTAGCGCTTAGCTTCGGACCTCCAAATAAGGGATGTTACACATAATGAACAATCATCCTAAATAACCATAGCCAAACATATATCATCCAATATATAATATATATAAATAGAGTGCTCACCTTCATTGGATATCATATTGACTAGATTTTGCTATAGCTTCACTAACTCAACCTAAAACTCTACAAACTCGAGCCCAGAACCCTTAGAGTGCTTGGCCCTTGGTCCTCATGCTTACGGCCAAGCAAGGAGAGAGGTGGTGGCTCGGTTGGTGGTGGTAGATGATGGTGTCCGTGGGTTTTGAGGAGAAAAAGAAGTGATTTTGAAGTGGTTTTGAGGTGTACATACTATAATATATATTATATAAATTTAATTTCTTTTCATAAATAATTTCTTCGTTATTTTATTAAGTGGTGAGGCCAATACAAAGCCTTAAAATGTGGAGCAGAAGATGAAGAAAATTTGTAGGAAATTTGTGAAATGAGGTGGGGTATTTGTAGGCAAATTTAGAAAATAAAATATCTAAATAGTAAATGACCTTTTTGCCCTCACCGATCCTTCCCTCCCTAGGCACACGGTAGCTACCCCCTCCCCCTCCTTAGCTATGTGATGGTGAGGTGTAGGTGATGGTGGTGATGATGGTGTAGGGTGGACATGTGATGCGGTGTAAGGTTGATTTGATATTTGCTTTTTAAAAGTAATAATTACTTTAGATTTTTATTCCTTTACCTTATGTAATTATATACTTATTATTATCATGTGTATATGTATATCATAATGTGTGCGGGTGCATTTCACAAAGGTGTACAAGTCATTCGAACAACATCGTATAACTTATATACATTAAACAGTTATGAATTCGGATTCCGATCTTAAATTTATAAAACCATATAAATCAATATTAAACAACTGTTTACAAAATGTGTTATTATATCGATAAACCGATATCGATTTTCCTTATAATTTCAAATCTTATTTATAAATTTATAAAACTATCATATTTGATTTATTATCACTTTATTACTATTATCAATGAATTATTATCATTTTAAAACTATTATTTGAATATTTATAATAATCATTAAATCTCAATTTAAAATCATAAATTAATTATTATATATACTGGCATCACTAATGATGTCATTAATCAATTAAATCTTTGTTAATATATTTTTAAACAAGTTTACCATTTTTATTTTATGGCTCAAAACATTATTATTAAGGTTATAAATCCTTATATTTGAATATTTCAAAAATAATCTTAATTTATTAAATTGATGAATTTGCTGGTCGATACAGATTCCCCTCCTTAAAGAATTTCATCCTCGAAATTGAGCACAAAGTTGGTAATAATTATTCCAATGTTGAAATTTCAAATATATCGTCGAGTGGTACTTACGTATTATTCATATGCACTTATCTTATTCGATCTTAAATTCAAATATATCATTTTGCTTTTGAACTAGTATCTATCCTCCGATTTTCTAGTGCGGATCTTGATTAGGCTCAAAGGCTGTTATTCTCCTTACATAGCCCTGAACTACGATAGAAAATGTAAGCAATCTAACTATAAACCCTCATCAATGTTTTTCTTCGAACCTCAAAAGTAAATCCTTTTTGGATATCAAAATCTTACATTCAAATCTTAGGCCAAATTATGCTTAATGTAAAATAAACTTATTTAGAAAAAATTTGTTTTAGTTTTATATATTTCATAAAAATATTGTTTTATTCTTTTTCAAAGAAAATTCTTACTTATATAATTTACCAAAAGTTTTATGAAATTTTCCTTAAGTGGTTCGTATATTCGCTATCGAATAAAGTTATGAATGAAGGACATAAAGATTTATAGATAGTTTCTTTCTTACATCACGATTACAAACCATCTCAACATACATACTAAAACATTCTTAGTCGTTCTAACCCTGTAGGGGTTCATACTACAAACACTAGTACATCGGTAAACATCATCATATCAAGTTGCTATCCCATATACGAGCTAATACTAATACTAAATACCACTAGATATACAACTAACTTCCAAACACTACCATCATTCTGAAGCTGATTCATTCTAATAACCAACATCAAATATCTCTCCATCATTTTCTTCATTGTCATCATCATTATTCCCCTGTTCATCGTCTGCCTCGTTTCCATCGTCATACTGTTTCATCCTATCTTCCTCATATGGCAGCCATGGTTGGTTCCGCGGAACATGTCCCATTCCTATTGGAACTCCTTGGATTACTTCCCCAGCTTCTTGTTCCCCGAGACCCTGCATATAAATTTCCCGTGGATTTCCTTCCTCGATCTCCTCTATCCCCCCTACTTCCTCCTCTTCTGAGATTTCAACTTCTACCTCCTCAGGTTCTTCCTCTCATTTGTAGTTAATATACGAGCTTAAAGATTATTCTCACCAAACAATATGGTCTCCATCTAATCCCATATAATATTGCTTTTTATGCTGCTGTTGTTTGATTCATGGGGTATCATGGAATTTGGATCTTCCATAGGCTCAGATTCCTCCTCCTCCATTGGTTCCTCGGAGGTTGGAGCAACTTCTTCGTCGCTTGAAACAATGATAAGTTCTGGAGTGGGTGGAGGTATAAGCATTACGGCCATAGGATAGCCATCTTCATCTAACCTAGTATACCGATCTAATTCTTCCTCTATAATGGGTCGACCGTTTCTAGGTGGCCACCGTATGGGTTCGTCATCGCTCGATAGGACGATTAAATTATCTTTCTTCTTCCCTTTTCTTCTTGAGGACTCCACTTCGAATACTTTCCCATGAATGGTTTCTATAAATGTGAACAAATTCTCCTTAGATATGGATACTAACTTGTTCTAATGTCAAGTCTTAAATTTAAATGTATCCTATCCCAAATTCATATGATGGCCAAGGGTAATAAATTCTCTAAGTACTTAGGTATTTTCCTCAAAATAATATTTGATCAAACCTTAAAAAACCAGTCGATATCTTTATTTATTTTGTTAAATCCTTGCCAAAATGTTTTCGAAACATTATTATTAATTTTCAAAATCCTTTAAAACTTCTTTCTCAAAAACTTTTTAGATGAAAATTTTAATTACTTCACTTTATAACCTTTCAGTATCATAATTTCAGTTGATGGTTGAATAATTTTCTAAATACTTGGTTTTGTTTCTCCTAAACAAATACAGAAATCCTTTGCAAATTTTCTTCATAAACACCTTTAGATAAAAGTTTTAATTATCCAAATTCTTAGGTTTTATATACATCCCCTTATTACTCTTAATTTTCTTAGTATTATTAATAAACATCTTTTTTTGAGCAAGACGGTTGTGTAGCGTGACACTACACAGCCGGTTAAATAGCATAATATTATGTAAATAAATAGTACGATCAACAAGCCTGATCGCTGGCCCAAAAGGGAGAATACTACATAACAGACAACTACATAGCAGAGTCTTATATACATAACATCTTAGCACATATATCAGTAAATAAAATAGATAAGTACTATAGAGTGATCAGTAGTGGTGTCAAGGCTACCTTCTGGAAGGAGCTGCGCAAGAGCTGCCTGCTGATTCAGCTGGCGATGAACTGGAGAATGGCAGTCTCAGCCTGAATGGAGCTGAGAAACTATGACCTGATAAAGATGAGAAATAGTAAATAATACGCCTACATGTTCCATCGAAATGAGATTTGGGCCTTCTGAACACGTGTGCATTTCGCTCGGCCCAAATGCACCAACTGAATATAGCCACAAAGAGATCTAAGTGCTTGTTGGGGGGGTTATGCTGCCAATATTCGAAAAATGAAGTGATTGTTGGGATATAGCCGAGTATGTGTACAGACGTTGCAACCCAAACCCTAAAGGAAAAATCACATTCTATGAATAGATGCTGGATACTTTCGGTTGCGTTAGAGCATAAGGCACAGTTTGGGTCCACCACGATGTTGTTATGAAAGAGCCTGTCTCTGGTGTTGATTCGCCCGTGAATAAGGCACCATTGGAAGAAAGCGATGTGAGGTTGGAGCTGGCATTTCCAAAGTCTAGGGAAGGTGAAGAGGTGGCCAGGATTGTTTAGGTGAGCATAGCAGGAGGCGACGGAGAAGCCAGCTGTGGGATTTGGGGCCCAGATGAACTCATCTGGCCGGGGGTGGAATTGGATGGTTTGGAGGATGGAGGCTGCTCGGTGAAGCTTGGCTAAGGTAGCGAGGTCGAAATAGGAGGATGGAAAGAGGTGGTCAGGGCCCAAGATAGAGGAGTCGGCTGCGGTAGCATGGATTGTGGCTGAGTGAGAAAACAGGTTGGGAAGGATAGAGAAAAGGGGTAGCTGGCCGTGCCAGATATCAAACTAGAAGAGGCAGTTTGCCCCATTAACCAGGTTGACATGGAAGAGTGGTTTAACGCGGGGGAGGGTGGCGAGGACCCCAGCCCAGAATGGGGATGGTTTAAGGCTGGTGGTGGAGTGAAGGACAAGATGTGGATTGGAGTGGTAGTGAAGTGAGGTAATCCATGTTTTCCAAAGGAAGGTTCCGGGGGTGGGAAATTGCCGGAGCCATTTTGTGAGAAGCGCGAGGTTGAAGTAGTATAAGTTAACAATTCCAAGACCACCGTTATCAGTGTGCAGACAAGCGGTCCGCCAGTTTACGAGCTTCTTTATTCTTCCCCCACTCCATAGAAAGGAGCTTCTGATCGTGTCGATTCTTTTGATTACCCAGGTTGGAAGCTTGTAAAGTGACATCCAGTATGAAGGGATGGCCGATAAGACTGATTTAACAAGGACGAGGCGACCCGCTGAAGAAAGGGAATGTGCCTTCCAGGAAAGAAGTCTGTTTTCAATTTTGGTAATGAGGAGGAGCCAATCCGCTCTGAGTAGTTTGGTTGGGCGGAGGGGAATGCCAAGGTATGAGATAGGAAAATGCGCGATGTTGCAGTTGAGCATATTGGAAACTGTTGGCCCAAGGTGATCGGAGTTACCAAGCATGATGATGGAGCTTTTACTGAAGTTGATGGATAGGCCTGATATGAGTTTAAAAGAGTACAATGCTACTTTAAGGCAATGGATGTGGTTGACGGTGGGCGAAGTAAAGAGGATAGTGTCATTAGCGAATTGAAGGTTGGATATGACCAGATTCAAGTTGGGGAGCTTGATGCCTTCAAAGAGGTTGTTCGATATAGCTAACTTGATCATACGGTTGAATACGTCAGCAACAAGGACGAAGAGCAAAGGAGAAAGTGGGTCTCCTTGTCGCAGGCCACGTGCAGACTTGATTAGGCCTCCTGTAACCCCATTAATCGCGATAGAGGACAAGCTAGATCTAAGAATGCATTGGATCCAATTGCACCATTTTGAGGGGAAGCCTCTATGCTCCATAAGCTCCAGAATGAATTTCCAATTAACTATGTCAAAAGCTTTTGATAAATCGAGTTTGAGGAGCATACCTGGCATTGAAGTTTGGTGGAAGAAGGAGATGACTTCTTGAGTAGACGCCACGCAGTCCATGATGTTGCGACCGAGGATGAATGCGGATTGTTCAATTCCAATAAGGGGGGCGATGACAGCTTGAAGGCGATTGGCTAGAACTTTGGTTATGATTTTGAAGGTGATGTTCAGGAGGCTAATAGGTCGGAAGGATGGAAGGGTAGAGGCTCCTGAGAATTTGGGGAGGAGGATGATGTTTGCATAGTTGAGGCGAGCAACAGATGATGGATCGGCTTGGAATTCAGAACACATCTCGATAATGTCGAATTTAATGGTTTCCCAATAATGTTTGAAGAAAAGTGGGCCGAAGCCATCTGGGCCAGGAGCTTTGTCATCTGACATACCGTTCAGCGCTGCCCAAATTTCCGCCTCCATAAAGGGTTGGTCTAAAGGGATGGGGGAGCAGTCTGGGTAGAGCAGGTTCCAATCTATATTTGGGAGAAGGGGGTGGTGTTTTCCCAAAATGTTTCGATAATAGTCGGAGAATAGATTTAGGATGACATACTGATCAGAGATAGTGGCACTATTGTGGGTGATTTCGGGGATGAAAGTGGATCTGCGCCTGCCGTTTGCAAGGCGGTGGAAATATGCAGTGTTTTTATCTCCATCCTCAATCCATTTCGCTTTGGAGCGTTGTTTCCAGCCTATTTCCTCTTGCAATGACAATCTGTCCAGTTCCACTTCTAGTTTTTCGCAGGCGAGTCCTATCCGATTCGATAAGAGGGTTAGATTCTTCGAGTATGTTTAGGTCCAAAATTTCATCTTGAATTGCTGAAATACGCGAGTGAATGGAGCCCCAAACTGACTTGGCCCAGGGCTTGATAATCTTTCGGAGAGATTGAAGTTTGGAGACAACTCCGACGGTGGCTGAGGGGATATGGGAGGGCTGTGACCAGATTTCTTTGATGAAGTTGTCGAATGACGGCTCAAGGAGCCAGAGACGCTCAAAGCGGAAGGGTCGGATAGGACAGGTGGGGGAGCCATTATCGAGTAGGACTGGGCAATGGTCTGAGATGATTGTGGCTAGGCCTGAGACCAAGGAAAGTGGGTATAAGTCATCCCAGGCCGGGTTGAAAAGGAAACGGTCCAGTTTGGCTAATGAAGGCTCTGATCTGCGGCTTGACCAGGTAAACAGGCGGTTGCAGATGGGTGGGTCTATCAGGGAGCATAGGTTGATGAAAGAGTTGAAGGAGTCAGAGTCATGGGAAAAATTGCCCGAATTTCTTTCGACTGAGGATCGGGTGGTGTTGAAATCTCCACCAACCACCCAAGGGCAATTAATGTGTGAGGCGAAGGTGAGGCAATTCGACCATAGGTCGCTTCGATCTTGAGTATTTTGTGGACCATATATATTGGAGAAGAAAAAGATCGTCCCGGTTTGTAAGTGACAAAGGGATACATGTAGAGCTGATGTGTGGTAGAAAGTTTGGCAGTAGGACCACACGGATTCATTCCAGGCTGTCATAATGCCTCCACTGGAGCCGATAGCATTCAGGTGGGCCCACCCAGATAGGAATGGCCCACCAATTTGTCTGAGTAGGTTAGGGGATGGGTCTGATAGTTTAGATTCTTGCAGGAAAAGGATGTCGATTTTGTGTGGGGCTATTATAAGGTTAACAGAATGTCTTTTACTGGGGTCCCCCAACCCCCTTGTATTCCAAGAAATTAGCTTCATTGGGAGAACGATAAGCACTCCGATTCGAGTGCATGCATGGAGATGTAGTGTTCATCATGCAAACTCATGCCCATGCAATGTGCCATTTTTTTGTTTAGACTTTTATTGAGAGAGGAAAAAACTACATGTTTAAAGAAACTACCAGGGTGAGATGCCGCTTTGTCCAGTCTGGAGCTCCGGCGGACAGACGTTGGGGTGACGAGCTGGGACCACTGACCAGTCGCTGGATGAGCCGCTTGGCTTTGTTCATCGGGCTGAGGAACAGGGAACTGATGAGGGGCAGATTGAATATCTGTCTGAGGGGCATCATTGAGGAGCAGACGCGGCGGTGTTAGGGTTGCTGGGATTTGCTGAAAAAGCGGGGTTGAAAGGTCTAAATCAGCGAGCGGGTCCCACCTCTGCTCCTGGACTGGCCATGGATCCCAGCCCCTTGGACCTACCACTTCAATCGACTGATCATTGAATTGGCCAAGAACCGGAGGGGAGCCCGAGAAGAGAGGAACGTAATTCATTACGTCAAACCTGTCCTCTGAATCTAAATCTTCAATCGGAATATGCCGTTCAAAGTGGGGGAAGTCTCTCTCATAATCAATTCCAAGCAAGTGGTTTTCCGGTCGCCTATTCAGATGCTCGTGCTCCCATTTTTCAATGGTCAGAAGGTACTCCTCGTTGTTCAAAACTGTGACGAAGGAGGATGGGGAGTTGATGCCGCTAAAGAATTGCATTTTGATATATAAAAAGTGATGGTCGAGTTCCGCCCATTCGCAGTCGTCTTGCACTAGGAATCTACCCACTGGCTTGACAGCGTCTGAAAAGGCTTCTGAATTGAACCGCAAAAGTTTAGGAAAACCCGTGATCCGTGCCCATGACGGTGGATCCAAAGACGGAGCTGGATGATCAAGTTCGGACCATGGCTGAAATTGTACAACACCTCCTGCCCAAGCAATGGTTGAACTCTGAAGGATTTGATCTCGGATTGCATATGAGGGACAGAAGAAAATGAAGCTATTATTGGTCAGGAACCAGAGCAGCCAATCGCGGTGATGAAAGGTGGACGAGAGCGCATGGTGGAGGGAGTCGATTGACCAAGCGCCCCTGATGATGTTTGCGGTGAGGAGTAGAGATGGGTCCGCCGTTGAAAAAGTTTTCGAATTCAAGTTTTTGTTATGATGCTGCATTGGGGATTGTGGTAGATTTTGGGGAGCTGGGGGGGAGAGAGAGTGCGTTGGGGAGATGGAAGGTTTCAGTTGAGCTGAAGGGGGATGTGACTTGGGGACCCACTGGGCAGAACTGGGTTTGTTTTTAGCTGGAGAGGAAGAGTCGTTTTTGTTTTTTCGTGCCTGAGTGTGATTAATGACTCTATCGGGACAGTGGGATTGTGGATGCCTAAAAAATCCACATTTGTAACAAATCTTTGCATCCCTACAGTTCTTCGCCACATGTCTCAAACCCGCGCATCAAAGGCAGCGGCTTTTCAATTTCAAAAATTCAACCGTGTGACGCACGTTTTTGAAGAGCGGCAGGGGGAGGCGACGCTTGGACGGGGGGTTGGGCAGGAGGTGGGAGCGTGGTGCCAAGGCAGCCACCTGGGCATAGGTTTTGGTTATGGGGATCTCAATGCAAAGAGGTTGGCTGGGGACGGGAGTGGGCAGTGTGGCTTGGGTTGGGAGCGGAGGAGGAATGGATGCGGCCGCGGAGGCATGCAGAGTATGAGGACCATGCTGGGGACGAAGGAGATCGGAGGTACGGGAGGAGGAATGTAGGAGGAGGAGAACATGGCGAAAATATTGAGTGTTGGACAGTATATGATAGCGAGAGGTCAAGAATATATTAATAAACATCTTATAGTCAAATTGTGAAATTTTGATCACAAGATGATTATACTTAAATCTTTTTATTAACTTGTTTCAAAACAATCATTCAAGCTACTATATATCTTATTAAAAAACATCTTTGATATTCAAAATATAAACCTAGGTAAAATTATTTTATTTACCATATTTTTTAAAAATCATTTTTTATCATTAACAAATATGCGCTCATATATATAATACTCTCAAACTCATTCTAGAGTGTTACTAACCCTATATCTAATGAGTGACTCATCCTAAGATATTACTAATACTATCTCTGATGAGGCTTTACCCTAGTCAAGCTCTAGTGTTCGCTAAACCAAATTTTTGACCCTTGGAAATCGACACTAATACGTCCACTGTATTGCATGCCGACCTTTAAGTGCCAGAAAACCTGAACATTAAGGGTAAAAGGAAAAATAGACATAGAACATAATCTTACACGAATGGAATAATGTAACGACCCACTATTTTGGACCATTCAAATCGACAATAAATCCACACATGCCGGACTTGAATAATTCAAAACAATAGATTGTAAATAAAATTTGGCAAAACTCAGAATATACAATAATAAATCAAAGTTCACAGACACAGAGTAATATAACAATGCAGCGGAAGCAAGGAATAGTAGTTCATGAAGCTACTATATATATATCAGAGTTAAACAAGGTATAGCAGAATTTATGAATACAAAGATGTCTCAATACAATAGTCAAATACAAGATCTGAATACATCACTGGAATCAACTGGATAACTGAAAGCGAAAAAGATAGCTGGATCTCCAGGAAAGCTCCAACTCCAAAGGTGAGTCTCGAATACTGTATCACTAAATTTGACTCGACCGTAAAGCAAAACACAAAACACTCGAGTCAGGACATACATACTTATACAATGTAAACCAACTCAAGTGAACTGTAATATAAAGGTACAAGTAACTTAAAGAATGCTTGGGATCGCCCATTCTTTAAGGATCCGTTAAACTATCTACTATGTAGTAATATTTGCTATTATAATAATGTTTATAATAAAATAAACTTACTTTTAAATAGCGTTAAGGGGTTACCCATATAGCCCTTAACACATAATAGTACCAGTAGTCTATCCAGTATTAGCATACCCCCAGATCGGGAGCTACCCTTAATACTCCACAGGCTACGGCACAAATCCAAACTCGTAGTAAAGCTCGATATGGTAGGTGACACGGCACAACTAGGAAATGCCAGGGTAGATATACCAATTACGTATCCGGGCTGGTGGAAACGCATAGCAGCCACTACCGCCCACCTCGGAACACACTCCAAAATCAAAAATCGAAGGGTGGCCACCAAATAAATCACAAAGTAAATAGAATAGTATCGAAGAAATGCGTCCGATCAGAGGTGCTACCTCATTGGCCCGTCAATCGCTTCTATTTTAGCCACCTTATGCCAACTCACGGGAGTCAGGTCCACGTTCATACCTCAATAGGATCGTTGCCACCATCCTACTTTATTCTGGAATCTCCACCGCGTACACGGTTGTCAAAGTGGTTTTTGGTATCGACAGAGAGTATGCCCATATCTGATCCCGGTCTCTTTGCCAACCAATCGTTATTATAACCCATGGATATTTATTTTAAAATCATTTACTTTAAGACCCAAAATATCATATCCATTTCAAAACTAGTTTATACTTCAAAACCAAAATATCATATCCATTTCCAAACTACTTTATAAAGTCATATTCTTAAATCTTAAATTGCAAATCAATATATTCAAAGAAAATTCTTAATTAAATACTATTTCAAATAAATTCATTTCCAAAATCATAGTACTTTCAAAGTTATAACACCCTTGAAACCAAACACTTTGAAACCATAATACTTTGAAAATGTTATCATTTGGAAATCATAATATTTAGAAAAATCATAACACCCTTAAAAATAATATTCATTACCAAAGTTATAGCACTATTAAGTTCATTCATTCAATTATAAAATTTCCAAAACATTGTATTTTCAGCTAACAACGGCACTTATAAAGTGCTACAGTAGATATATTAGTAATATTTCAAAACATTGTCAAATTTAAAAACATCAGCACTTATAAAGTGCTACAGTAGGTATTAGAATTTCAAAATAGTTTATACTTTCAGCAGCAACAGTACTTACAAAGTGCTGCAGTAGCTCTCTGGTTATTCCAAATTATAGTTTAGTTTCAACAACAACAGCACCTACAAAGTGCTGCAGTAGCTCTTTGTTATTTCAGAACTTAGTCTATTTCCAGTAATGACAGCACTTAACAAATGCTGTCTTAAGACCACAACATTTCTGAAGTGCTACCAATATTAATTCCAGCTTTATTTTAAAAAAATTCAGAAACAATAAAACTTAAAATTTGGTCATTTTAACTTATAAAAATCATATTTTTTGCTTCAAAAATATTCATTCGGATATCTTAACTTATGATTCAATAAAATAAACACTTAATAAGTAAATATCCAATTTAAAAAATAATTCATTCATTAAGTCAAAAGTAAATTATTTTCTCAACTTTTACTTTAACAATTAACTTAATACTTTATTTTAAAATACCCATTTCCCAAGTAAAATTTTAATTTCCCTTTATTTACTTAACTTAAAAGTTTTCATTTACAACCAAATTTCCAATTTCCAAGTTAAGTCATAATTAAAGTTACATTCTTCCATTTAAAAATCATAACTATTTATTTTACAAAACATTACCTTTCACAAAAGAATATTTTATCATAGTTAATGTAACAATAATTTTTTCTTTTAGATTTATTCATTTAGACATCAATTAACTATGATTTTCTAGTTAAGTACATTTTATTACAAAATGTCCAATTAAAATTGTATTCCATTTATCAGTTCAAAATACATTATTTATTACACAAAACATGTCCGTTTCATAAAGTAAAATTCATTACCATTACTAGGTTAGATTTAAAATTCCATATTAAGTCCAATTATATTATTAAGTTATTTATCATCAATAAATGTCTTTAAATTCAATTTAAAACCAACACATCTTTAAAATTTCCGTTAAAGCCACTTATTGACTTATAAAGTCTTAACTTATAGAAAACCAACATCTTCTTATATTTAAGTCATTTAAATCAAATCTTTTAGCTCAAATTTCATATATTTAAACAATCAAAATATTCAATAATTTTTAGGAAAATATTATTTAAAAATATAACCATGGGCCTGTATAATATTTTCTAACCTAGGTCAAGTGAAACGGATATGTATCATTTCAATCCGTAATTTAAAAAGAAAAATCCGGGTTCTATCATTTCAAACCCGCAATCCCAAGTCAAATAAATTAAAATAAAAATACAATAAAAATCACTCGAGCCTATCATTTCATCCCATAATGATTTTTTCCTTATTCTAATATCCGTTCGGGTATGTATCATTTCAACCCATAGTGATAGGGAACTTGCAGTGTGAGATACAATAATTAAAATGAACAATATAACATATAATAACATATCAGGTAATGTAACAGGTATATAAACAACATTTAACATCAAATAATATATCACAGGTATGTATGAATAACATATCAATTTATACAGATTCACTTGTCATCATTTCACAACAATATAAGTACATATGTCTAGAGTGATAAAACTCACCTTTTTAAAGCTAGAGATCAAATTCAAAACACACAATTGAAACTCCGAAAAGCACGACAAAGCACGAATAAGATTTTTTGTATATGGAGAGCCAAGATCCAAACTTGTATGCAAACAAATATCACAAACATAAGTCTATAATTCAACATACAAGATTAGGAATCAAAACAATGAAAAGAAATAAGAATTAAAATGACATATCCTTGCTTTAACAAATGCAAGTGGCTCGGCCATGGTTGGATCTAGGGTCAAGGCAACCTAAATACACGGCTAGGGGATGGTAAGGTCATGGCAAAACAAATGGGTGGTGCTTGGAATTGGTGGTCGTGGCTAATAGGGAAGAGGAAGTGGTGAACTATGGTGATGTAGGCTATGTTTTCAACAAGTTTTGGTGGAGTTTGCATATGGTGGTCACGGCTTGGTTTGGTGGTGGTGATGGGGTGATGGAGGTGATCATGGAGGAGGTGGAGAGGAGATGAGGCTGGAAATATGGTGGAGGCCGAGCATAGGAGGAAGAAAAACAAAAGAAAATAAAAGAAAAAGGAGAAAGAAAAAGAAGAGAAGCCATGGATCTAGAACTCTATATTTTTTTCTCAGGAGATGAAGTGAGAAGTGATGAGATGAGAAATATTTTGTACGTGAATTACAACTTAGTAGCGGCTAGGGTTACAACAAAATGAACGGATAAAGATGTGTAGTGAATGGCTAAGGCAAATAATAAAGAGGCTAGGCAATAAAGTCAAGAGTTTTAAAGGTTTGGAAAATAAAAAGGCAACACTATAAAACAAATAACTTGATGTATTTAATTAATTTTCTCCCTTGTTTGCATGCAATGAAAAGAGGAGTTTGAGGAATGTTTTGTGCATGATTAATGAGAGGAATTCACGGCTAAGGAAAGATGAGAAGGCAAGAAAAGAAAAGGCAACAATTAAAGGAGAAAGATCTTGTATATATTCTATTCTTAAATTTGTATAAAATGTTACATTTCTAAATGTGAAATCTTGTCAATTGTACACATCAATTAAAATTTAAAACCAATTAATTAATTTACCTTAGTTCCATTCCTTTTTCCCATTTATTACTTTATAAATAAATTTATGTTTCTATTTTATTTTATACATTCACACCTCCCATTACTGCATAAATTCTCATTAATGACATTAAAGATTTTCTAATTATTTTATGGACTAAATAGGCAACTTATAATAGCTGTTATCACTACCCTTTAATTTACAGTTAAGTTTATCATAATTACTTACCTAATATTGAATTCATTCAATTACTATCAATTATACAAATTTATTTATTTATACACCACTTACCCTTATTTACTTATATTTAAATTTATACTCAAATATAACTGTTATAACTAAATTAATAGGCCAATTAAATAGTAGTTCACACCCATTACTATTACTTTAATCCACATTAATGAATCCATTATTATTTACAAATCAAATGTTACAATTACTCAATTAACACTGATTTACTTCAATTTCTATTTATCACATATTATCTCATTAATAATTCAACATTCACACTTGTTTCTTACATTCAAATTTATAACTAATTTACATTATTTCATCATTGGGACTTCATTTCAATTATTACTAATTAGTTTAATTACCATTGCTCAATTATTAATAGATAAAGTTTTTTTCCTATATTAAATCACCCAAAACTTATTAACCTAACAAATTAAATTATTGAAAATTTTACGGGTCATTACAAATAATATATATTATTTCATTATATAAAATATTTATAGTGGAAATTTTAAATACATTTATCAGAGTTAAACATGGACAGTTATAAATCTCTATCCATACAAACGTAGAATAAAATAGTACACAAGTGTGGTGGAAAAAGAGGTAATAGGCTATTGAAGAATCTTCTAACTCCATGCTCCGAGCTCTTTCAGATTTCTTTTAACTAAACATGAGTACTAGGCTGCTCGGAAAAATAGAGCACCCAGAGTTCAAGGGAAAGGAAATAAACTCCGGGTTAGTTATGGGAGTGGTGCGAGAACTCAAAATGCGGGTTTTGAAAACAAAAGGGTATCTCATAAGACTCTGGTTTCAACGAACCAATCATCGATATAAATATGTTTTATAAATAGGTGATCAATATTTCATTAATTTATATCTTTTTATCCAAAATATCCTTTAGGGATATTTATCTTTTGAAAACCATTTCCTTTCAGTATATACGGAATTCATTAAAACTCTCTTTGTTAAATTCTTTGGTTTAATTAAACTCTTTTTAAAACTAGGAATAATTCCAAATCATTTTACTTCAATTTTAACAAAGATTTCTCAATCTCGAAATGTAACTTTTTAATAAGTTGAAACCATGTTATCTAATATGGTAAATCCAAATTAGTTAATATTTGAATGAAACAGATCCATAGAAATCATTCAAATTATACTTGATGTTAATTTCCGTATTCAACAAGTACTATCCATCGAATAACGATGAAATCACCTTTTAAATTCAAATGAGTATTACAAATTTCCTCCTTGAAATTTAATATCAATTATAAGAAGATTATCTCTATACAACCCAGGTTGTTTAAATTTGGGAAAATTTAATCTTTTATACTTATCTCGTTTCCAACATTTTGACCTTATCTATCCCTCGCATAGGTGAGCCCAGGTTAGCCAGGGTACTGGTTACTCATGAACATCTCCTTAATTTAACCACCTCCACTAGATCTCACGGATAGAAAAATCAGGTGTAGTCGTTGGCTTATTAGAGCCAATATTAAAACAATTGCTTATAATGGTTTTTCTTTAATTCATTTATTTAAATTATTTTAAATAAATTATAAAATTTTCATATAATCTTTAAAACGCTTAATTATTCGTTTAAAACATTTATAAAGGGTTTGAGAAAGAATTATTAAGTTTAAAGTTATATTTCAAAAGTTATTGAAAACCGCTGTAAGTAGTGCAGCGAATAGTGTTTTTAAAGTTATATTGATCAAAAC
This sequence comes from Allium fistulosum, assembly GCA_030737815.1. NCBI lineage: Eukaryota > Viridiplantae > Streptophyta > Magnoliopsida > Asparagales > Amaryllidaceae > Allium > Allium fistulosum. The sequence continues at coordinate 484,827,535 of CM060906.1, read as the reverse complement.
GACTTTTCTATCTTTTAAAAATTTATTTATATATCTTAAATCTTTTTTAAAACATTTTATAAGATTTATAAAGATTTTTGCATATTTTTAAAATATTTAAAAATATTAAAGTTTAAGAAATCCATTTTTGGATTCCGAACTGCAAAAACCACGAGTATTTCGAAAACTTATTTTATGTAACGACCCGCTATTTTGAACCATTCAAATCGACAATAAACCACACATGTCAGACTTGAATTGCTCAAAATAACATATTGTTATATATATTTGGCAAAACTTAGCATATACAGTAAATAAATCAATCACAGAATCACAGACATAGAGTAATACAACAATATGCAGCGGAATAGATAAATAGTAGTTCATGAAGCTACTACAACATCAGAGTCTAAAGCAAATACAATAGAAATCCTAAATACAAAGAAGTCTCTAATACATAAGCAAATGCCAAGTCTGAACATAGAAAACTGGAAATAACTGAATAATTGAGATAACTGAAAAGTTGAATAGATAAAAGATAGATCTCCAAGCAAAACTCCAAGCTCCAAAGGTGAGTCTCAAATGTTGTGATACTCAGGCTGACCTGAGCATAAAGCAAAACACAAAACACTCGAGTCAGGATTAAAGTGCAGTGATGTATGCAGCTGAGGCATCCTAACAGACCGAGAGATTTGAACCTTGTTCCTACACGACCTGATCAATTCAATCAGGCACTCGCCATCTATTTTCATTGTTCAACTGTTTGACAACATGAAAAAACCAAAAGCTCTGCCCTTCCCTCCCTTGGATAGATAGGGAAGGGCGGAGGCCTTTGGTGTTCCTTCCAGTCAAGAATTGGGGCCTCACAATCACTAGCCAATATTTCTCTCATTCTCATGCCTTTCTTTGTTCATGATTCGATATTCTGGTGTCCTAGGCGTAGAGGAACCACACCAATCCATCAATCTTATGCAAGTAAACCAACTCAAGTGAAATGTCAAAATGAAATGCAATAACTTAAAGAATGTTTGGGATTTCCATCCTTTAAGGATCCGTGGAACTATCTACATACATAATACAATACGCTACATAAATAATGTCTACAGTAAAGTAAAATATTAAAATAGCATTAAGGCGTTACCCATGTCCCCCTTAACACATTTTTATATAAATGTCGTAGTCTATACAGTACTGTAAACTCCACCGTAAACTGGCGGGCTATCAGGGAGCACTCCATAGGTACGACACAAACCAAACTCGTAACGGGCGCGATAAGGCATGTGATAAGACACGCGAGGCAATGCTAGGGTAGGATTCTACCGTTTGCACTTTGCAGAACCGGGCCGGTGGTAACGCATAGCAGCTACTACCGCCCACCTCGGAACACACTCCCAAATCAAATCAAAGGGTGACCACTAAATCAATCACAAAGTCATAATATGGTATCGAAGAAGCATGTTCGATCGGAGGTGCGATCTCGCTTGGCCTAGGTATAGCTCCTGTTTTGGCCACATCAAGCTGACTCGCGGGAGTCAGGGCTATGTAAATAAATCATATAGAATCGTTCGCCAAACCATCCTACTTCATTATGGAATCTCCACCACATGCACAGTTGTTAAAGTGGTTTTCGGTATTGGTAGAGAGTATGACAATATATGATCCCGGTCTCTTTAACAACAAAACGCTTATTTCACACCAGTTGCTTCTTTTACATTTCCAAAACCGATTCATAATTTATATCAAAATATCATATTCACTTCAAAATCACATCACTTTCGAAATCATATTCACTTCAAAATCATATCACTTTCGAAATCATATTCACTTCCGATATCATATTCATTTTCAAAATCATAACCACAAAATAGGTTAAACCATCATATCAAAATATTCGCATTTTAAATCAATAAAATCTAAATCATAACACTTCCAACTTTAAAAATTTTGAATATTGAAAGTTGTTAATATATAGGAATAGTTACACATTAAAAATTGTTTATATTTAAAAAATAGGTTATAGATTGAAATAATTTATATATTAGAAATAGTTTATATATTGAAATAGGTTATAGATTGAAATAGTTTATATATTAGAAATAGTTTATATATTAAAATAAGTTATATATTAATATAAATATATTAATATAAATATTTTCAACATAATATATTTTATTTTTATTAAATTAAATATTATATTATGAAAAAATAATAATTAAAGTTATAAATAAAACCTTAAAATTTACATTTTAAAACTTAACTTATAAATTTAGAATTGTTGATACATATAATTTTAAAATCTAAATTTTACATATATGTTTTAAAATAAAATCTTTATATTAAATTTAAAAATCATTTTTTTTCCAAACACATCTTTCCAAAATTTCAGAAATCACTTTAAAAACAGACCAACGGTGTCTGTATATAGTTTTCTATCCTAGGGTCAAGTGATATGGATATTTATCGTTTCAATCCGTAATAATTTAAAATTTATGGGTATATATCATTTCAACCCGCAATCCCAAATTTACAAAATCAATAAAATCACTTGGGTTTATCATTTCAACCCATAACGATTTTTCTTAATCTAAAAGATCATTTAGGTATGTATCATTTCAACCCATAGTGATTTCGTAAAGCTAAGGGAACTTGCAGCATGATTTACATAAAATAAATAACATAACACATATTCATACATAACATATTACATAAGGTAGCACATAATTTATATAACAAATTGCATAACATAGCATGTAACTTACACAACAAATTGCATAACATAGCATGTAACTTACATAAATAATTACATAACATAGCATATAACTTGCATAATTAATTACATAACATAACATGTAACTTACATAATTATACATAATTAATTACATATTTAGCATATAACTTGCATAACAAATTTTCATAACATAGCATATATTCATATTTAACATGGAATATGACATAAAATTTCTACCATAACATAACATTCAATCATTTCTAACGTAGCACTTTAGGTGATTTCCAATATTACAACATAACACATATATGCATATAAATTTTATTCTTTTTTTCTTTTTCTTCTTTCCACTCTTTAATTTACACATATCATATTAGTGACATTTTTCAAAACATAGGTGACAACTTTTTAAATCAATATAACATCTCTTTTTTTTCAACATAGAAATTTCATATTAACGTCATGAAGCATATCAATAACCATATCATCACATCTATTTTTATAAATAAACAACATATTATAAATAACAATATCATATCAAAATAAATAGTGAACATATGTCATATCAAAATCATAAACAAACTATGCAAAATTTCTAAATCATTGCAACATTCCAGTAACATATCAATTGATATTCATTCACTTAGCATAAGATTATAAATCGTGAATGAATAGCTTACCTTTCGAGGCTAAGACAATTTGACAAAACAAAGCTATGAATTTGAATCTAAATTCCAAAGCAAAGCAAGCTAGAATCGATGGATTACCAAAATAGAAATATGTAACTTTTGTTTTTTTATAAAAAGAGGAGGAAGAGGGGTGCAAAGGGCTCGGCCTTGGTGCTTGGATGGAGATGAGGAGGAGGAGAAGGCCTTGGAGATGGAGGAGAGTGGCGGCTAAAGGAGGAGGAAGGAAGAGTTTTGGAAGAGAGGGGGAAGGAGTTTTGATTTGGAGAAATTTTGAGTTTTTAGATCTAGAACTCTCTGTAGATTTAGAGAGGAAGAAAGAAGTGTGATGAGAAAGTTTTCTCAAGGGAAAATTATGTACGTATAGGATAGTCAGAAGGAAACAAATTGTCATAGGCATAGGAATAGACACAAGTCTCTTGGTATAGTTAGAGTCTCTTGGTTAACCAAGGCCTATTAGGAATAAACCAAACCCATTAGGACTTAGCCAAATTTCACAACTAAACACCACAAACTTATGTAAGTTTTTCATATAAATTCAAATATTTAGAGCAATAGGAATTTGATTTTGACGAAACAAAAAGTGGAGAAAAGATCAAAATTCAGTCTAGTATCATAAAAAAAGAACAAAATTTTAAAATTCAAATTTAAAATTTTCAACCAAAGGTCAAATTTTGACTAAGTTCGACCAAAATTTAAAATTTTAGAAAATTTTCTATTTCATTGAATTTGGAAAAATATATTACTCAATATTCCAAAATTTGTTCTTTAATTTAACCTTTAAATTTTATTTAAATTCAAATAATAATATATTTTAAAATTGACTGAATTGAACCTTCATTTTATTAACATTGGTTTGTCTTCATTCAAATGTTCATTTTATTCAATTCAACATATGTTGCTTATTTTTGACCGAATCGATTACCATCTATTACTCTTTACCTTAATTTAAAGATTTAATTCTAATTAATTCAATATTAAATTTCCAATTAAATAATTCAAACAAAGTTTTATCCTTTTATTTCGATTTACATGTTCTTTATATTACATCAAATTTCTCTTTCAATTAAAACATATGTTTCCTTTTTGTTTCCTCAACTTCCTCTTTTATTTTAATTCAAACATACATTTCTATTATTACGTCCATTAATTACAATTAATGTTCTCTTTCCTTTTTATTAGAAAATTTTCAATTACATTTAATTCCATTGATTACAACATAAATTACAAAGCGGATTAATCATTGGGATGTGGAATAAATCAATTGTTACAACTTAGTAATTCATATCTATTAATTTATTGTTTACACAAGGAGTATAAATCTACTTACCAAATAATTGATTTCGTATTGTATGCTAACATATTTAGAATATTGTTTATCCCATTCTTTAGTAACATTTATTGTTACAGTTGATGGAAATTGCATTAATACAGTTGTCAATTACATTCAATCAATATTATTAAATTATATTCTAATACGCGTTACCACCTTCGATTTCATTAAAGATTAGTTGTTTAAGAACTTTACCTAAGATCGTGTTTTATATTCTAACAAATTTAATATATTTTTTTACAGTAATAATTGAAAATTCTTTATTTCTAAACCTATTCTATTCAACAATTATAATTAATATTTTTAAAATTTGTTCGAATTTACTAGTCGTTACACTCTCCTTGTGACGCCCCACCTCTATACTCACACTAACCAAGGACACTACTGGGTAATGCCGTCAATTAGTATGAAGAATAATGCTGTTGAGGAGTGACCAACTGTATAATTGATTTGAGCGAGAACAGATATGTCAGATAGTATGTCATGCATTTCATTCAAGAGGAAATCCGACATATCCAATCCAAACTCAAATCTTCTACACATTGGCTATGAGGCCTTCGGAAACAAATATAAAATAAGCATAACACAAATCAGTCGTAGATATTCATATCACAAAGGCGGATACAGATATGAATATAACACATAGAAGTGTACATCAAAGTAGTGGTCATAAAAGATCCACTACATCACAAAAGAATATGTACAGGTGCTAGACAAAAGAATATGTATACATCAAGGAGTCTCTATCTCGAATGTATAAAAACAAAAACTACTAAGCTAAAGTAGTTAGCCAAAAGTCAGAAGCTAGTCCCTGCAAAGAAGTCAAGTGGAAGTACCTGAAACACCTCGGTCTGACCCGAGTATTATTTAAGAAGAAAAATAATGAACGGATCAGTCTAGCTATAAATATCACACAAGATGAGATAGGATAAGAGATATGACAAAAATATATGATAACAATAATACCATACTGTGACAAGTATACATTTGATAACAACAAAAATCATACAATATCTCAAATCTCCTCAAATATCCAAAAAGAATGTCATATTCTTTAGCTTATTCACCAAACCTCAAATATTGACAAAACATATCAATGCAAATCGCAAAAATTGGTGAAACAAAAATTCTAGAAATCAATAATTAGAAATCCAGAAAACACAAAGGGGGAGACCTATCACAAACGGGAGCATGAAAACTCGCCAACACGTGTATCACAAACGGGACGATATCCCATGAGTCGCTAACCCATGGAGCCGGTGCAATGACGTAGTACAACGGTACGCCCGAGGAACCTGAAACTCAAATAAGCCGGAACAACGACGTAGTACAACGGTACGCCCGATGAACCAAACTCCATAAAACACATAGGTCGCTAGCCTATAAAAAATGAGACGAAGCTCAACAGAACGGGGTACAGTCCCTCACGTGGACAATGAGACATCGCATATCGCTAATCTAAACCTCAAAATGATCGTCATAGATCAATAAGTGTAAATTACATCAAGCTAGTAAATAGATGTGTTTAGCTTCATGTCCCATAACCATTGGCTTAACTTAAATATTTACAAACAAATTATAGATTTCCACTCGAAAATTATCACAAGATTTCAATCGAACAAGTCTAAGAATAACCGACAAAGTAAACGCAAGCGTTTCATACCACTTCTTTTGCTAAGTCGTTTAATTGGATTTCTCGTACGAATGAGGTAAAGGTTTGTATATACTAATAGATTGGAAAACGGTTTTTAAAATGAGTTTTGTATTAAAAGAAATGTTGAAATCATTTTTGTGAAAGAGTTTGAGTATTTACTACTAGTATAGAAACCTTTGTATTTTAAAGTGACAAATCATAGAAACGATTGTAAAAATAATCTATCACCAAGAATTCACATTCGACGACGTGAAGTAAAACCATGAAAATCGATATCGAATCCATCAAATGGATATTCCCAAAAATCCTGAAAAGAAGTCATCAAAGTCGATAATAAGTGACAACAACTAACCGGATCAAAAAATCGATTAAAACAGAAACTCACATAAAAATAGACCAATTGGCCGAATTTAATAGCGCCAGACATCTGGTGATTTTCCCAGACGTCTGGGTTGAAGGTTTGGAAATTTTTTTCCAGATCGCCCAGACGTCTGGGAATAACCTCAGACGTCTGAGGTGTAGGTCTGGAATTTTTATTCCCATGACCCAGACGTCTGAGCTGTTTTCCCACACGTCTGAACTGAAGCTCAGGGCAAATTTTGCTTAGGCCATTGATGGCCAAATCAACTCGGAAGCGATCGAATGAGCGATGGTGGCTAGGGATTTATGCCAAGCAAAAACCCAACCCTATAGGCTCTTCAATACACTCCAAACAACATTTCCAAACATCCATAGTAGGATTTTCATAGATTTTGACTTCAAAATACCAAAAATTGGAAAATTCACCAAACCAATTCAATTCGGAAGCAGTTGAACATGAAATAGATGTTAGTAATTCATACCTAACAACAATGAAAGCTATAGACATAGATGTGAGTTTAAGAACTCACCTTTAAATTCAAAAACAAGGAATAAGAAGCTCTAAAACAAGGCAAGACCAATTCCTCTTCACTACACCTCTAAAGTCTTCAATCTATTATCAAAGGCAAAGCTTTTCCTAAGTTAGGTTATAGGAAATTCTGAAAATTGAAGAGAGATTGAGATGAAGAAGATGAAGATGATGCTTACCTAAGCTTCTCTTTGATTTTAGAACTTGAATTTGAATTTCATAAGAAAACTAGGGCTTAGGAATTTCTAGTCTCCCCTCTTTCCTCCATTTTTCCTTTAGCTTGAGTGTTAGGAATTATTATGAGTAGAATGAATGAAGGGGAGAGGAGTTAGGGTATTTGGTAGAAGTGTTTGGGTTCTATTATTGGGTTAGTGGGCTAGAACCAAACCCAAAGCCCAAACGAAAATACCAAAATCCTAATCAACTCCAAACATATCGATGTTTATACTCAAACAAGTTGTAAATGTCGTTTTAAAATCAATGGAAGTGATCTCGAGTCCAAATTCGACTGTTTACAAAAAGTCACATTTTGGAATTTAATCCAACTAAAGATGCTATATTTAAATAAAATATTTAAATATATAATCGTAAAATTGCGGGGTTGTTACACTCCCTCACTCAAAAGCTTTTCGTCCCCGAAAAGGAACGAGGCGGTAGAATATAAGCAAACAGGAAGAAAAGATAGATTCGAAATGAATAGTACCAGATACAAACAATTAATTCAAAACCATATAAATTTCATTTCGAATGTTAACTCTATAGCTTTTTATTACTCATTAACATCCATTTATTTTTATCATTCTAATTAACTCACTTTCAATTAATTTATATTCATATCCAGTTTATTTGGATTCACCTTATTTACTTCTTAATTGATTAACATTCACTTAATATTATTCATCTTGTTAATCATTCAGTGGATTTATATTCAATTCATTCGATTTTAATTGATTTGCATTCAACTAATTTGGTTTCAATCCATTTTTTTCAATCAATCAATATTTATTGCATTAACATTTGATTGATTCCTTTTATGTATTTACATTCAATTGATTTTTTTTCAATTAATTACATTTGTTTCATCCACATTTAATTGGTTTACATTCAATTGATTTACTTTCAATTTATTAACATTCATTATAATTTTTTTTCATGCTTACTTATTCATATCCAATGAATTCTCATTCCATTAATTTTCATTCTATTATGTCCAATTAACTTACATTCAATTATTAACGTTCATTATGTTCACCCTATTTATTTACATTTGTTTACAATCATATTTGTTATTCTCTTTCACATTCAAATTTATTTATGTTCATTTATTTTATTTCATTCACATAGTATTTTTTTCCTTTAATGTCAATATCACTTAATTAACCATTCTACAAATTTACTTAAGTTTAATATCAACATTCCATATTTTCTTTTGCCTATCCAAAATGTTTAACCACATTCTTATTTTGGTTTTTACTTCCTATTTTCTCAAGTTTCAAGTTATATAGCTTATATATTCCAAATTTCTTACATCTCTACTTAATTAACTTTCATTCGTAATTTATTTACATTCACCTTATCTTTATAACTTATGTTCATATATAAATATAAATATATATTATATATATATATTTCTGTTTCAAAACAAATCTTATTTTATTTAACTCATTTCATTTATTTAATCCATTTGACTTCACTTAAGTTAATTCCACTTCATAATTCTATTTCAACCATTCTTTGTAATTTACCTTTGTATCATAAACAGTTTACAAAAAATAAATTTATTTATTACTTGTTTAGTTTCTTAACTTTTACTTAAATAGCATTCTCCTTTTATTATTCAATTAATTTACTTAACATTTCTTATAACATAGATTAAGTATATAAACATTCATTATAACAACTCAATTTTTATTTATAACTTTTCTTAACAAATTTCATTTTGGACATCTTATTACTCACATTTTATTGTGTACTGTTCAATTACATGTTCTCATTAACATTCAAACTTTTTCCTGGTAAGTTTTATTACTGTTTCAGAATGTAATTGAGCACTGTACAATTTACCTTTTATTTACAATATTTTTATTAAGCAAAATTTTAGTTTGGACATTTTTATTACTTAAGTTTCCTCTTGTATACCCTTTAATTACATATTCATGTTAACACTTTAACTTTTTAAATATTTTGGGTAAGTTATATGTTTTAGAATGCAATTGAGTATTATACAAATTAATTTTATCATAGTTCAACGGTTTCAAGTTGTTTCAACTTCATTTCTCATTTTAGACACTCCAATTATTCAGAAATTTTACTTCATTTTAATAATCGAAAACTATTACTTAACATAAACTTAAAAGTTTAATTTCCGGTTTCCTTCAAACCATTTTGAAATAAGTATATGGATATATATTTTTTTGTATATCAAATCATACTTAAGAAATTCAAACCAAAAATCCAGTTTCCAAAACAAAAGTGTAGCAATGTTACTAAGTGGTCTCCCCCACTTTGAGACTCGAAAATGAATGTCGATGATACTGCAGTCATCACCGAAATTATTTTCCAGCGACATAAGAGGATTATACTGACTTGCTTCTTGTAAAATTCTTTTGGAAACAATTTCTACTCGAAAATACTTTCAAATGATATTAATATTATTTTTATTTTATTTTTTCAAAACTTTGAAAACCAAATTTTGAAAAGCACCGAAAATTAAATTCTCAAATCCACAATTTAATTTTATCTCATTTGCAAATTAGATTTATAACCATGTTTATAAAATTTCATCTTCTTATAACATACAACAATAGTTACCGGTTTAGGAATGTTAACAAAACAATAAATGATAATCTAGTATTATCATTTCTAACGACCAATTCATTTAACTATCTAATTTCAGAAAATTATACTTTAATATATCAAATATAATCATACTTAACAAAATAACAATATGATGTAAAACAATTTTTATAACACTAACAAATATGCTCTCTTATAGAACGATTCAAGAATGGATTTTAGAACAAAGATAGAGGTTCAAATTTAGAGGAACCCAAATCAAAGAGAATCCTAACTAAGAAGATAGGCTCGAAAGAAAGGATGATTCCATAATTGATTCTACTCATTCTAGGGTACTGCTACCCTATTTCTAATGAGTTTTTACTCCATAAGCTAAGTTTTGCCTAAGCCTGGCTCTGATACCAACTGTAACGACCCGCTCTTTTGAACCATTCAAATCGACAATAAACAACACATGTCAGACTTGAATTGCTCAAAATAACAGATTGTTATTTATATTTGGCAAAACTTAGCATATACAGTAAATAAATCAATCACAGAATCACAAAATCACAGACACAAAGTAATATAACAATATGCAGTGGAATAGATAAATAGTAGTTCATGAAGCTACTACAACATCGGAGTCTAAAGCAAATACAACAAAAATCCTAAATACAAAGAAGTCTCTAATACATAAGCAAATGACAAGTCTGAACATAGAAAACTGGAAATAACTGAAATAACTAAGATAACTGAAAAGTTGAATAGATAAAAGATAGATCTCTAAGCAAAGCTCCGAACTCCAAAGGTGAGTCTCAAATGCAGTGATACTCAGGCTGACCCAAGCATAAAGCAAAACACAAAACACTCGGGTCAGGATTAACAATCTTATGCAAATAAACCAACTCAAGTGAAATGTCAAAATGAAATGCAATAACTTAAATAATGTTTGGGATTTCCATCCTTTAAGGATCCGTGGAACTATTTACATACATAATACAATACGCTACATAGATAATGTCTATAGTAAAGTAAAATATTAAAATAGCGTTAAGGCGTTACCCATATCCCCCTTAACACATTTTTATATAAATGTCGTAGTCTATACAGTACTGTAAATTCTACCGTAAACTGGTGGACTATCAGGGAGCACTCCATAGGTACGACACAAACCAAACTCGTAACGGGCGCGATAAGGCATGTGACAAGGCATGCGAGGCAATGCCAGGGTAGGATTCTACCATTTGCAGAACCGGGCTGGTTGTAACGCATAGCAGCTACTAACACCCACCTCGGAACACACTCCCAAATCAAATCAAAGGGTGGCCACCAAATCAATCACAAAGTCATAATATGGTATCGAAGAAGCATGTCCGATCGGAGGTGCGACCTCACTTGGCCCAGGTATAAATCCTGTTTTAGCCACATCAAGCTGACTTGCGGGAGTCAGGGCTACGTAAATACCTCATCTAGAATCGTTCGTCAAACCATCCTACTTCATTCTGGAATCTCCACCGCGTTCACAGTTGTTAAAGTAGTTTTCGGTATTGGCAGAGAGTATGACAATATCTGATCCCGCTCTCTTTAATAACCAAACGCTTATTTCACACCAGTTGGTTCTTTTACATTTCCAAAACCGATTCATAATTTATATCAAAATATCATATTCACTTCAAAATCACATCACTTTCGAAATCATATTCACTTCAAAATCATATCACTTTCGAAATCATATTCACTTCCAAAATCATATTCATTTTCAAAATCATAACCACAAAATAGGTTAAACAATCATATCAAAATATTCGCATTTTAAATCAATTAAATGTAAACCATAACAGTTCCAACTTTAAAATTTTTGAATATTGAAAGTATTTTATATATTGGAATAGTTACCCACTAAAAATAGTTTATATTTTAAAAATAGGTTATAGATTGAAATAGTTTATATATTAGAAATAGTTTATATATTAAAATAGGTTATAGATTGAAATAGTTTATATATTAGAAATAGTTTATATGTTAAAATAGGTTATATATTAAAATAAATATATTAATTTAAATATTTTCAACATATTATATTATATTTTTATTAAATTAAATATTATATTATGAAAAAAAGTAAATAAAGTTATAAGTAAAACCTTAAAATTTACATTTTAAAACTTAACTTATAAATTTAGAATTGTTGAAACATATAATTTTAAAATCTAAATTTTACATATATGTTTTAAAATAAAATCTTTATATTAAATTTAAAAATCATTTTTTTTCCAAACACATCTTTCCAAAATTTCAGAAATCACTTTAAAAACAGACCAACGGTGTACGTATATAGTTTTCTATCCTAGGGTCAAGTAATACGGATATTTATCATTTCAATCCGCAATAATTTAAAATTTACGGGTATATATCATTTCAACCCGCAATCTCAAATTTCCAAAATCAATAAAATCGCTTGGGTTTATCATTTCAACCCATAACGATTTTCCTTAATCTAAAAGATCATTTGGGTATGTATCATTTCAGCCCATAGTGATTTCCTAAAGCTAAGGGAACTTGCAGCATGATTTACATAAAATAAATAACATAACACATATTCATACATAACATACTACATAAGGTAGCACATAACTTACATAACAAATTGCATAACATAGCATGTAACTTACATAAATAAATTACATAACATAGCATGTAACTTACATAAAAAATTGCATAACATAGCATGTAACTTACATAAATAAATTGCATAACATAGCATGTAACTTACATAATTAATTACATAACATAGCAGGTAACTTTCATAATTAATTACATAACTTAACATGTAACTTACATAATTATACATAATTAATTACATATTTAGCATATAACTTGCATAACAAATTTTCATAACATAGCATATATTCATATTTAACATGGAATGTGACATAAAATTTCTACCATAACATAACATAATATTCAATCATTTCTAACGTAGCACTTTAGGTTATTTCCAATATTACAACATAACACATATATGCATATAAATTTTATTCTTTTTTTTCCTTTTCTTCTTTCCACTCATTAATTTACACATATCATATTAGTGACATTTTCCAAAATATGGGTGACAACTTTTTAAATCAATATAACATTTCTCTTTTTTTCAACATAGAAATTTCATATTAACGTCATGAAGCATATCAATGACCATATCATCACATCTATTTTATAAATAAACAACATATAACAATATCTTGTCAAAATAAATAGTGAACATATGTCATATCAAAATCATAAACAAAGTACGCAAAATTTCTAAACTATTGTAACATTCCAGTAACATATCAATTGATATTCATTCACTTAGCATAAGATTATAAATTGTGAGTCAATGGCTCACTTTTCGAGGCTAAGACAAATTGACAAATCAAAGCTATGAATTTGAATCTAAATTCTAAAGCAAAGCAAGCTTGAATCGATGGATCACCAAAATAGAAATATGTAACTTTTGTTTTTTTATAAAAAGAGGAGGAAGAGGGGTGCAAAGGGCTCGGCCTTGGTGCTTGGATGGAGATGAGAAGGAGGGGATGGCCTTGGAGATGGAGGAGAGTGGCGGCTAAAGGAGGAGGAAGGAAGAGTTTTGGAAGAGAGAAGGAAGGAGTTTTGATTTGGAGAAATTTTGAGTTTTTAGATCTAGAACTCTCTATAGATTTGGAGAGGAAGAAGGAAGAGTGATGAGAAAGTTTTCTCAAGAGAAAATTATGTACGTACAAGTTAGTCAAAAGGAAACAAATTGTCGTAGGCATAGGAATAGACACAAGTCTCTTGGTATGGTTAGAGTCTCTTGGTTAACCAAGGCCCATTAGGAATAAACCAAAACCATTAGGACTTAGCCAAATTTCACAACTAAACACCACAAACTTATGTAAGTTTTTCATAGAAATTCAAATATTTAGAGCAATAGGAATTTGACTTTGACGAAACAAAAAGTGGAGAAAAATTAGAATTCAGTCTAGTATCATAAAAAAAGAACAAAATTTTAAAATTCAAATTTAAAATTTTCAACCAAAGGTCAAATTTTGACTAAGTTTAACCAAAATTTAAAATTTTAGAAAATTTTCTATTTCAATGAATTTGGAAAAATATATTACTCAATATTCCAAAAGTTGTTCTTTTATTTAACCTTTAAATTTTATTTAAATTCAAATAATAATATATTTTAAAATTGACTGAATTGAACCTTCAATTTATTAACATTGGTTTGGCTTCATTCAAATGTTCATTTTATTCAATTCAACATATATTGCTTATTCTTGACCGAATCGATTACCATCTATTACTCTTTACCTTAATTAAAAGATTTAATTCCAATTAATTCAATATTAAATTTCCAATTGAATGTTGGTTACATACTAATCGTTTTATTTTCATTAAATAATTCAAACAAAGTTTTATCCTTTTATTTCGATTTACTTGTTCTTTATATTACATCAAATTTCTCTTTCAATTAAAACATATGTTTCCTTTTTATTTCCTCAACTTCCTCTTTTATTTTAATTCAAACATACGTTTCTATTATTACGTCCATTAATTACAATTAATGTTCTCTTTCCTTTTTATTAGAAAGATTTCAATTACATTTAATTCCATTGATTACAAAATAAATTCCAAAGCGGATTAATCATTGGGATGAGGAATAAATCAATTGTTACAACTTTGTAATTCATATCTATTAATTTATTGTTTACACAAGGAGTATAAATCTACTTACCAAATAATTGATTTCTTATTGTATGCTAACATATTTAGAATATTGTTTATCCCATTCTTTAGTAACATTTATTGTTACAGTTGATTGAAATTGCATTAATACAGTTTTCAATTACATTCAATCAATATTATTAAATTATATTCTAATATGCGTTACCGCCTTCCATTTCATTAAAGATTAGTTGTTTTAAAATTTTACCTAAGATCATGTTTTATATTATAACAAATTTATTATTAATTTTTTACAGTAATAATTGAAAATTCTTTATTTCTAAACATATTCTATTCAACAATTATAATTAATATTTTTAAAATTTGTTCGAATTTACGAGTCATTACATTTTACTTATATTTTAAAATCTACAAAATGAAATCTTGATTTTCTTCTTTTTTGAATATTATGGATATAATAGTTTGGAAAATTCTTATTACAAAGAATTTCGAGTTATATTCCACCTTATATGCTCATTTAACTTTTGCAGCGCGAAATCGCGAACTACCGTTACACGACGCGCCAAGTTTTGACTCATTTTTCATTTCTTATTCAAATTTCACTAAATTTGTTTTTAGTGTTTATAAAACATATTTAAATTATTTTAAAACCATTTCAAAGAGTTTTAATGATTCTATACTGCTTTTATAATTTGATTCGGAAAGTGGTTTCCTTGTGTAATATCGATGTGTATTTAATGTGACTTGTTTATATATCCAAACAATAATATTTTCGAAACATATAAACATGATAAACAATCATTATAAACAACCATAGCTAAACATATATATCATCCAATATATAGTGTATATAAATAAAGTTCTCAGCTTCATTGGATATCATATTGACTAGATTTTTCTTAGCTTCGCTAACTAAACTTAAACTCTACGAACTCGAACCTGGATGCCCTTGGAGTGCTTGGCCTTGGCCCTTGTGATCACGGCCAAGCAAGGAGAGAGTTGGTAGCTCGGCTAGTGGTGGTAGATGATGGTGGCCATGGGTTTTGAGGAGAAAAAGAAGTGATTTTGAAGTGGTTTTGAGGTGTATATACTATTATATATATATATATATATATATATATATTATAATTTTAATTTCTTTTCACAAATATTTTCTTTATTATTTGATTAAGTGGATAAGCTATTAAAAAGCTTTAAAATGTGGAGAAGAAGATGAAGAAAAGTTGTAGGAAATTTGTGAAAAGAGGTGAGGTATTTATAGGCAAATTTAGAAAACAAAATAACTTTATAGTAAATGACCTTTTGCCCTCACCTATCCCATCCTTCCCCCTTTGGTGCACGGCAGCCGCCCCTCCCCCTCCTTAGCCATGTGGTGGTAAAGTGTAAATGATGGTGGTGATGATGCTGTTGAGTGGTGATGTGATGTGGTGTAAGGTTGATTTGATGTTTGCTTTTTAAAAGTAATAATTACTTTAGATTTTTATTCCTTTACCTTATGTAAATATATACTTACTATTATCATGTGTATATGTATATGATAATGTGTGTGTGCATGTCACAAAGATGTACAAGTCAATTGAACAATGTCGTATAACTTATATACATTAAACCGTTACGAATTCAGATTCCGATCTTCGGTCATATTTTCATTTATTAATTAACGTATATATATTTGTAAACAAAGTTTGATAACTATTTTATTATTATTATCCTTGAATTCAAATGATAATATTTGATTTATGAAACCATATAAATTAATATTAAACAATTTTTTACAAAAAGTGTTATTATATCGATAAACTGATATCGATTTTCCATATAATTTCAAATCTTATTTATAAATTTATAAAACTATCATATTTGATTTATTATCACTTTATTACTATTATAAATGAATTATTATCATTTTAAAACTATTAGCTGAATATTTATAATAATCATTAAATCTCAATTTAAAATCATAAATTATGGTTCAAAACATTATTATTGGGGTTATAAATCCTTATATTCGAATATTTCAATAATCTTAATTTATTAAAGTGATGAATTTGTGGGTTGTTACATTTGGGTCTAATAACCTAAGTATTTATTGGTTTGACACCTCCATTGCCTTTAAGAAATTCGATATCCTCTTTTTGTTAGGCCTTCGATATCTCCCTTTATTGTTGTTGTTCAACATCGTCTATTATTTGTTAAATACTCGATAAGGCTTGCTGTTGTTTAGACTCACTTTACCTTCTTTAAGTTCGATAAATTTTTGTTAAATGTTGAATTCTTGATAGCTTTGCTTTCTTCTGGCTCGACATCCTATATTGTCTTCGAATTAGAGATGCATCTTTTAAAAGCTTGATATGAATATTTGTAGTAACAGAAAATTAAGTTCGGTTATTACAATCAATGGACATGGGAAGGTTATTACAAAATCATGGGTCACTATCCCTATGTCTTAAAAGCTAAAATTTATAAATACATTTGTAGGAAATTCGTTGTTTTAAAGTAAAAATAAAAAGGTTCCCCAAATCTCGGATTAACTACACAATACTAGATTTAGTCATATGCATTAATTGTAACGAACCGGATTTTCGACCCTCGAAAATCGACACTAATACGTCCATTGTATCACATACTGAATATTCAAGTGCTGGAAATACCGATTTGTTAGGGTGAAAGAAGAAGGTAGAAGATAGAAGAAAACTAAACAACATAGAATCTCACAACGCAGCGAATAATATATGATACAACAATGATCTTTACAAAACGGAAACATCTTTATTCATATATACCACATTGGAGTACTCTAGACTTATCCTAAATTTGGACAGTTATAGAAGCCTATCCTTACATATACCAATCATATATACTCTGTAGTACAGCAGAAGTAAAATACGTGAATACGTCTTAGCCATTCAGCTCTTCTCCAACTTCGAAGTGTCCTGCTAAACCTGGTAAAACTTGCTCGGTCTGACCCAAGAATTACATGGAATAATGCCCGGGTCAGTCTGGTAAACCAGTGTGAGTAAAACTCGATAACAAGTAATAACCAAACTGATTTCTAGATTTAAAAACTTTTCAAACAAAGGGTATCTCATAAGACCACACCGCACATAAAAATAGATGGGTTTTTACCTTACGATAACCAATACATTTTATATCAAGATCCAGTGATATTATCATAGTGTCTAGATTTGAAGTAAACAGAGGAAATAGCTAAAATGCTTGCATCTCGCATTTCAACACTACGCTCTACAATCAAAACTGTAAGGCACGTACTGGAGATTGGATCCCAATGATGGCTAGGTAAGGGACTACCTTTCGATGATACACCTCTAGAAAATGCACTGATGCTAACACAGAGTCGGCTTCCCCTTTAACATGGCAGACTGGATTACCACACCCCCTAGTCACTGAGGCCTTATACTACCACGGTGTTTGCGCGCAAACCAACTCTGGAAGGGACATCTAGAATGGGGTGACCGCTCCTAATGGTAGCTAACCACATAGCTCTGCTGCATGCCATGTTTTTTCCATTACTCCCGGTTGTGAGGCTTGAGGCTACATTTTACCTTTTTGAATAGCAATCCATCTTGGAGTGCTAACACTGCCCTCCAGGCATCAATGCAATGCCAACATTCATCCATACAAGTTCGTTCTAGGTATGAACGAAATCGAAGGCACTAACTCTACTACATCCATTTTGGAATCACCCTCGGGATTAGTAGCAGTAGCCCTTGCACTTCAAAGAGCACCATCTTCAATCATCATCAAGATGTCTTCCACTCGAACGTACATGTTAGTTCAGAGTGGTTTTTGGATATATAAATCCGATCTCGGTCTCTCCGTACCAACAAACGATAATTTTCGGTTGACTCATTCCCGGTTCTTTTCGAAGTAAGTATTCGAGTCCATGTCGGAAACTCGAATTTTACATTCATACTTCCTAAGTCAAATTAGGCCAAATTTGATAGTCGGTTATTTAACCATCAAATAACAACAACAAAATCTAGAGATTTAATTACCCAAAGCAATCACTAAGCCTCAAAACCATTTTCATTTATAAATTTCCTATCCTAAACATTTATCAACATTCATATACTTATCTCCTTTACATAAGTATATTCACAAAACATTTATAAGATTTCCCATTTCCAAATCTCTTAAACGAATTTAACTACATTATTTAAATTGGAGAAAAGAATAACTCTAAGCACTATTCCTTCGGTGTTAAGTGTGGAATGGATGTTCCATACCACCATTTTGTTTAAAAGGTCAACCTCAAGAAACCTAAACCTTGAATTCCTGTTGTAATTATCTTTAATAATCCTTTTATAAATTTCCCTTTATAGACATCCAAACCCATTTATAAAATCTTTTTATAAACATTCATAACTATTTCTAAAACTCCTTTATGAATACCTCAAAATCATTTATAAAATTCTCAAACCAATTGTCAAATCATTCTTCAAATATCTTGTTCAAAATAGAATAGCTTTGAAGACCATTTCAAAAAGAAAATGAAATATTTACTTTACAAAACCAAACGGAGGCTCAACGACTACAATGGATCATTAAATTTAGATTTAACTTATCTAAGTTATATCATAGATACTGCCAAACATCAGGTATGTAAGGGATTCGCACATAACATACAATTAATCGTAGGTAGATGTCCAAGTTATAAATATAGGTAAATCCATAATCGGGTGAAAAATGTACATATAGAAGTATATCTATATGGTTAAGTTATCATGACCCGCTTATTGAAAATAACTTCCTTGTGTCTATCACGTTACCGATATTCGGCATTTGTGCTAAACACAAGTCACATACTTCCCATAAAACGTATCAATGTTTTATAATCGCTACTTTAATTCATTTGCTACTTAATGGTCCAGACGAGAGATCCTTTGATTTAAAATCAATTAGCTTGAAAAGAAGATTGATTTGAAATATAACCGATTAAGTTTAAAAATATCTTTGAAAAGATTAAAATATTTTTAATTAGCTTAAACCCTAATTAAATCAAGATTAATTCATAATTAAACTTTAATAGCCTTTATGGACTGGGTTAAGTCCTAATTAACTTCCTAATGTATCTTAGTTAAGGTTAAATTAATTCATTATTAGCTAAACCCTAATTAATTAAAAATTAATTAAATAATCACTTAATTAAATAATAATTAATTGACTAACTAACTTAATTAAATAGTAATTAATCATTAAATTACTTCTTATCTTCATAAATCACTAGTTAAAACCTTATTAACCGATAATTAGTCATTAAACTTCCTTAAGTGTTACTTAACCTCTAATCACTTAATTACTAATTAAGTGCTAATTACCTTTAATTAATTTATTAATTAATAAAATATTAATTTAACTAAACTAAATCTCTTTTTATATTACTAATTAAGTTTGAAAAACTTTTGCAAAACTATTTCAAAAGAAAACATTTTAAAATGAAAATTAGAAATTTTGTCGAATTGCGTCCATAGCGACTATCGCTATGAGCGCAGTTCGATTAAACATACTTTAACGAAAACACTTGCTTATTGTTTCCTATTTCATATTTATAAACATAACTTTTAAAGTTTTTGAGACTTAGAAACAAAGATAAAAACTTTGAAACAATTTCCAAACTTTAAAACAAGAAAACATAGTTTTTGATTTCAAATTGGATCTCACGTTCGCCGCAACACACAAAGTTGTTAACTTTGTTTCAACTCAACATACTTTGGTTCTTAGATCACAACCATACATCCATACTACCATACTTTTATCATCACAATGAAACACATATAAAACATAAGGTTATATGCTTACTAACTCGACAACATCACATTCAAATCTCAAATTCAACAGCAAACGCAAACATCCATCAAATCACCCTCGATCAACATAATAACCATTCAGTTTTCTCATCATATGATCACCACAATAACACATCATAGTAAAGTCAAAAAAATTTCCAAAACAAAGTAGTTTTACTCACCAAAACTCCGCAAACACAAAGCGAACTTCGACTAGACTTTGGAAACAACACACGAGCTTCGAAGAGTGAAGATTTTCCGGGGTTTTGAGCTACAAATGGATCGCCCTGATGTGTGGGGGCTTAGACTATTAGTGTGGGGTGGGTGTGAGCTAGGTTCCTTGAAGAATAAAGTGAAGAAATGAATATAATTAAGTTTAAACTTGATTCGGAAGAGATTTAAAGTGAAAAGTTAGGATTTTTAAATACTTAGAAAGGTTTTGGAAGCCATGGAAATTTTGGAGAGGAAGTTTTAGAAAATGAAGGATAGAATGTAAATAAAAATGTGTGTGTATGGGTATGTATTTATAGATGAAGAAAAGTGGGAAAATTACCATTTTATCCTCAGATTAAAATATCATAACATGTCATCATTTTGATATGTCACATCACCACCTTCCTCCCCCTCATATGTCATATCTCCCCCCTCTCTAGTCACATCCCCTAAGCCATGATGGGTAATGATGATGGTACTTAAGGAAATGACAAGAGATAATGATATGATTTAGTGTGTGTGTGTGTGTGTGTATATATATAAGTTATTATTTTAAAACCATGTCTTGTCACATCACTTGCTAAACATAATTAACATAAGATAATACATAATTAAGTATATTATTATATGGTTAATTATCTATAATATATGTATGTATATAGTGCATAAAGGCGAACAACGTTCCCAACAACTTTCCGGTTTCGAAAAGTCAAAATTCCGGAAAACGTTCTTCGGTCACATTTTCTATTTTTCTACGAACTATCTATTTTGGTAAACAATTTTTAAAAACTATTTTACCATCATTTTTAGATAATTAAAATAGGTTTATTTGCAAATAAAAGCCCATTTATTTAATATTTAAACATAATTTGAATTTCCGAAGAAATATATAAAACCGATGATATCAACTGTCGATGTCATAAATACGTTTTATTTTCCAAAAATAAAATAAATTATTTTATTTCATAATCTTGTTTGAATGCATATTTCCAGTTGTTTTATCGATATTTTACCTAGGACGATATTTACAATTATCAATATTTTATCTCGGTAATTTGTTCACAATATTTTTCCCAACCAAAATAACTATTATTATTTCACTTAAAACACGATTATTTCTTACTTTTAAACCCATATCTAAATATTTTAAAAATAAATATAATTTATCCAAGTGATAAATTTGCAGGTCGTTACATTAACTTATTAACTAAGTTGCAATTTTGATAAGATATGGCTTGATCTATTTTAAAGATGGAGTGGCTGATGTTTTGAAATTTTTTATTCGAAAGCTTTGGAAATTTTTGTTTAACTGTTTTTGAAAAGTTAGTTTCTAAATATTTGAAATTATGAAATGATGGTGGTATATTTAGAAGTGGTATGAAATAGTTTCAAAAAGGGATTTGGAAGTTTAATGATTGTTTGATTAATAGTTTTGAAAATGTCTTAGAAGTAATTTTAGAAGTGGTGGAGTGTTTTAGAAAACAAAATGATGGATAAATCTTGTATAAAGGAATTGCAGGTAAGTTGGAAAAGTTGGTGTAAGTTTTGAAAAGTCTAGTTTAAATGTTTTTGGAAGCTTTTTTTCAAATGCTTTTGGGAATAAATCTAAATAAATAAATAAAATATAGTGTTTAAATACTTTTGGGAATTCAATTCTCTAAACTGTTTTGCAAGTTGGAAATTCTTTTGGAAATTGTGTTCAAAAGTTTTCTTTTGAAATAAGAAAATTTCTGATGTTTAAATGCCGCATACTAGTGTAAGGAGCATCGATGTGTTAGTAAGTATGAGTTTACTGTCCGACAAGGATGACAGTAGACAAACATAGATAATAACAAGGGAAAAGACTAGTTTAGCCTTGGAATTTCCACTTCCATACCTTGTTGACAGTGAAACGAAACTTGCACTTAAAATAATTATACTTTAACATCGAAAAATAAACTTCCTTATGCAAATTGTACTTGGATAAGTTGGAAAAATATTGGGGGCGGAAGAGAAGGTTCCATGTAACGACCTGAAATTTTACCGCTTTGATTTGTGAATATTTAATTAATTTTAAATATTCATTTTACGGTTTTCCATAATCAATTATTCTCTTTTAATTAGTAACTAATGATAGAAAATTGTAACAACCCGCATATTTTACGATTGTATATTTAAATGTTTAATTTAAATATAGCATAGTTAGTCGGATTTATGTCCGAAAAAGTCACTATTAGTCAAAGAACAGTCGAATTAGTGAAAAGTCTATGTGGATCGTGCTATTTGGAAGTGCCTATTTGAAAACACATTCAAACAGGAATTCAAATGTCTGAAATGAAGCATTCAGACGTCTGAAATTGTTCGAATCAAACCAGAAAGGAAATAGGCTAAAATTGCCATTTTCAGACGTCTGAAATGGACAATTCTGACATCTGAATATTGTTCTAGACAACTCCTATTTTTCCAGATTCAGACGTCTGGTTTGGAAATTTCAAACGTCTGAATCAGAAATGAAGTTAAGAATCAAAAATTTGGACTCGAGACCACTTATATAGAGTTCAAAATGGTGTTTGCGACTTTTTTAAGTATAAGCATCGATATGTTTGGAGTTGAGTAGAATTTTCTATTTTTCTACTAGGCCTTTGGGTTTGGGTTCCAGCCCACTAACCCATCTTAACACCCTAGCTCAGTCCACCTCTCCTCTTCACTTCATTCTTATTTTCCTAAACACTCAAGCTTTAGCAAAAATGGGGGAAAGAATGGGAAATGGAAATTCCTAAGCCCTAGATTCTTTTGCAAACTTAAATTCAAGTCCAAAATCCAAGAGAAGCTTAGGTATGCATCCTCTTCTCCTTCTCCATCTCAATTCCTCTTCGATTTCTGAAATTTCCAAAACCCTAACTTAGGAAATATTTGTTCTTGAGCTTAGATTGAAGCTCCTTGGGTTATAATTGAAGAGTGATTGTTCTTGCCTTGCTCTATAGCTTCTCTCTTGAGTTTTTGGGTCAAAAGGTAAGTTTTTGAACTCACATCTACGTCTGTATCTTTGATAAGTGTTAGGTAGCAATTCCTAACATATATTCCTTGTCCATTTGTTTTTGAATTGAATTGGTTTGATGAATATTCCAATTTTTGGTGTTTGAAGTCAAAATCTATGAAAAATCCTTATATGGTTGTTTAGGCATGTTGGTCGGAGTTTATTGGTGAGTCTTCAAGGTTGGGTAGTCGTTTGGCGTAAACCCCTAGCTATCATCACTCATCCGATTGCTTCCGATATGGTTTGGCCATCATTGGCCTAGGAAAAGTATTGCCTGAGCTCCAGTTTCAGACGTCTGAAATATACAATTCAAACGTCTGAATCTTCCTGTCTCAGCCCAACTTTCCTATTTTGCTTGGTTTCCAATTTTAATCGATTCGTGCCGATTACAATCAGTTGTTATCACATTTTGACTATGATGATTTCTTTTTGATTTCGTACACGGGTTTTTATAAAATGATCTTTTTAAATGGTATTAAAAGCTCGTTTCTCCAATTTATAATTTCTATTTAAAACACACACACAATTTTGCACTTCGAGTGAAGAGGGAGGTGAATTAAATGATTAAATAAAACGCGTGCTATGAACACGTGTGTTTCTCTTTTCAGTTAATTCCTAATCTATTCGTTTGACCGTTTTGACCTTTGGGTCTGGTTTACCGATGAAATGAGGTGAACTTTGTACTGCTTTGAGTGTGAAATTGACTAATGGTTAGTTAACCGTTTAGTGCGAACGTGTGGTATGGGACTCACGTTAACATTTTTCGGGTTCCTTCCTGTGAGTTGTGACACATTCTGCCAGTTAGTGGTGTCCAGTACTGGGTCTCCGGACCTTCGCCACTACGGTTTGTTGCCTTCGGGTATGTTGCCTTCGGGCTTGTACCTTCGGGTTTGTTGCCTTCGGGCGTTGCCTTCGGGTATGTTGCCTTCGGGCTTGTACCTTCGGGTTTGTTGCCTTCGGGCTTGAGCCTTTGGGGTTTGTTGCCTTCGGGCGTTGCCTTCGGGCGTGTGGATCCTTGTTATACAGTACTGAGCTCGAGCATCTTTTGTTTCTTTGACAATTATATTTCCCTAGTGTATCGCCTTTCGGGGTAGGTTCTTTGAACCACACGATATATAGCGATTACCTTGTGGAAACTTGTGTTACCTTTATTGGTATTTGTTATTTGCCTTTTGGCTTGTTTTGGGATATGATATCCTTTTTTTATTTGAGTTGCCGATGATATGAGGCTTGTTATGATTCATCTTATGTTAGATGATTTGGTTATCTCCTTTGGAGATAAGTGTGGTACTTTATGATCTTGTATGTTCATTATCATTTAGTTTATCTAACTGATTTGTTTAGCTAGACTGACCCGTGTATTTTATACTCGGGTCAGACCGAGATGTTTTAGGTTAGGTACATTGGACTTAGCTTATTTTGCTTTTGCATGGACTATTCCGCTAGCTCCTTTTTGTTATAGCTTTTGTGTAGTCCTTTTTGGCTATAACTCTGATATGTATTCTTTTGACTCTCCTGTATATTGTGGTTTGCTTTACCACTTGATATGTATCATTTTGTATACTCTGTAATGTACCTGTATATGTGTAAATGTATGTGATGATCCACTGTTCTGTGATGTGTATTACATTTGAGTTGTTATATTTTATTCTAATAGATCCTTCAGCCACCTATGGCTTTGTATTAAGTATTTATTGGAGATGTCGATCCACTTGAGTAAGAAGTGGCAATTGTCGGCGTATTCAATAGATAATTAAGACAAAGTTATAGATGGTCGCTCCTATCCAGCTCTATTCTCCGCATTAGCAGACGGTGTTACTTAGTAATACTCTTTGCTAATGTGGGTCTCAGAGTGGGGCGTTACAAAAAAATTTTTGAAATTTTGTTTACAAAAATAAGTAGTTCGATGAAAAAATAGAACATAATCGAAAATCTTTTTTTGGGATTTTTGACATTGACATTTATCAAACAGAAGTTGTTGCAACTTTGATGCACACTTATTTACACATACTTATACAAATAATAAGAAGTTAAAAAGTACAAAAAGAGATTAATTAAACTAGAGAATCCTCAAGTGCTTTTAAAATTTAATTATGTTAAGTAATAAAGTAAAGAAGACTTTTTTTTCCTTATTTTAAAAAGAATATAGTATTAAGAAGTATGTATCATTATTGTAGAAGTACATGACCATGTGAAGAGGGTGTGGTGTAAGGGTTGGTATAGGAAAGTGTATGGAAGAAGTCATTTTGGAGGGGTACTTAAGTTATTTGGCTATTGGGTAGTTAAGGTAATTAGCCACACTTTCCTACTTCTATAAATAAGCTCACATGGTCTTCAGTTTTAGTTTGATAATTCACTTTAAAGAAAACAATGTCTTCCACTCCTTCTCTTCTCAATATCCGTTTAATTAAAGTGGAGCAAAACCACCTCAAACCTCCTCTTTTTCTCCCTGAACTCCCAATTCAACCTTGTAATAACATTTATAACACCCCACCTACCCAAAGTTCAAAACTTGAAAGCCAAGATCCTACTTTGGCCTTGGGCCATGAGCATATAGGGAAAGAAAGGCTTTAGGTTGTAAGCATGAGAAAGGAAGGGAAGGAGCTAGGAGGCTTGTACGTGAAGGAAGGTGGTAGCTTGGTGTTGTGGTTTGGTTGTGGAAAGAAATAGTAGCTTTTGGTTTGGTTTGAGCTTGGTTAAAAGTGAGATTTCTCACTTTGAATACCACTTTAAAATCTTTTAAAAATTGACAAATATTGTAAAAGTATAAATTATTGTTTATATTGTTTATATCTGTGTATATTGCTTGTTTGGATTTGATCCCCGCTTGGAAGCGGAAGAATAAGTAACCATTGTTTTGTAGGGGAAAAAGCAAGGAAGTGGAAGTCGAAGTGTTTCGTAGCGAATAGGTCGCTACGGGAACACTTCGAAAGTTTTGATTTTATGGGGGGATCCTAAAGGATTCTTCCCATTGTTGATTTTAATTACATATATTCTTAGTTGTGTAAATGCGTGTGTATGTGTAAAGTGAATGTTGCTTAGTTATAGTCGACTTTCTTGTTGTTGGTCTTGAGACATTGAAATCCTATGCTCTATTTTAAAGCGGTTTACTACTTTGTTTTCTAAAAGTGTTTTGAAATGGTTTCCGGACTTGACTTTCGATTTCAGACCCTTTTGCAAAGGTATTGAGTGGTTTACATATAGAAAGAAATATGGTTTAAAAGCTATTTGATTTACAAAATAAAGTTTTAAAAGTTACGGTCCATATAGCGATTATCACTATGGATGCACTTCGGAAATTTATGATTTTAGTAAAGTGAAAGAGTTACCCACTTTAGATATTTTGTAAATTATTTTCGAATGTGTTTTATAAAAGTTGTATAAGTATTTAAAAAAGTGATTGAAGGTTTAAATATATTTTTAAGAATGTATTTGAGTATTTTAACAAGAAGTTTAAATTTTATAAAGGAAGCTCCTTTGTTTCAAAAGTCAAGTTTTGTTTAAAAGCGACCATCTTTAAGACGATGTTTTAAATACAAGTTTCAAACTATGTTTTAAAGAGTTTTAAAAGTAAATTTAAAAGAGGAAGAAATCATGGATTATAACATTATTGTTGTAATAAATGTTTTTGAAAAAAAGGAAAGAGATTATGGACTATGACATTCTTGTAATAGTAAATGGTTTCGGGAAAAATGGAAAGAAGTTTGGTTTATCATACATTGTTATTATTAAATAAGTTGTTTACTTTATATAAAGAAAAGATCTTGCATTTTGAAATCGAAGAATAGAAATAAGTTTATGAAGTTGGTTTTCAGATTGATTTAAAAAACTTTGTTCTATGCAATGGGATTCTTTGTCAATGCAATTAGGTAAGATAAAACAAATATGATAAGTAGTGCTAAAATGTTGACACACTTATGGAAAGTAATTCATCTTATATTTAACATTAAAACTCGATGAATAGACATTCCTCTATGTGTGAGATCTAGAATTGGAGTGTTTTAACTAAGGCAAGGCCAGGTGCAAGCAGTGCCCTGACTTACGTGGTTTTGGTTTTGGACGATGGATAGAGAAATCGAAATGTCAGAAACGTGATAAATATAAGTGGGTTAATTTCTATAAATAGGTCACGATTAGTTATGTAACAACATGAAATTTTTAACGTTTTGGATGTGAATATTTAATTTATTTAAATATTCAATTTTGATTCAAATTTAATAAGTAATAAGAAAATAAATTATTAATATGACGACTCAATTTTTAATGTCGTATTATTATTTTATTTTTCCATAATTTCTGATTTGAAAAATATTTAAATTGTGGTTTGACGTATTTTACAGCAAACGCTGTATTTTTGTAATTTTACAAAATAAGCTAACCAATGCATATTATTATTATTTTGGGATCGTATCGTATTTTTGTACGTATTCGTATTTTTTTTATCGTTCGTGGTTCGTGCACGAACGAAAAGCTATGTAGCGAGATGCTAGAAAATTTTCGGAATAAACATATCACTACACTAAGAATAAACATATCACTTTCAACTTACAATAAAAGAAAATCAAATTTTCAACTTCAAAAAAAATTCAAAATAAAAATTTGACTTTACGAAATTTTTTAAAGATGGGTTCTTTGAGTTTGTGGTGGAGTGATCTACAAATCTAGGTATGTTTGGTGAAGCTCGGCTGATGCTTGGGATGTTGGAATTTTTAGACGTGAGCTAGGTTTTTGGAGAGGTGATGATTTAGGCGTTGGTTAGCAAAATAGAGGTTGGATTTGGGTTTGTGGTGGCAAGGTGAGTAGATCGTGGTAGTATGAGGTGGCACGGCGGCTCCGGGTGGTTTGTGTCGATTAGGGTTTCGACAGTAGGTGGTTCGGGTCGCGTTCTGTTAGAGGCCATCAAGGTGGAATTATTTGGGTTGGGGAGGTGGATATCGCAAAGAGAGGAACGTTGGTGAAGTCGGTTTGTCGTATAGTCGAGCATAGTGGGAGAAAGGAGGAGAGAGGTGATCGGAAGGTGGGTTCGTGCATGCGTGCACATGTGCAGGAGCGGGAATATTTGATTTTTGAGGAAGAATATGTTATTTAGGGTAATTAAGTTAACTAAAGTTATTAGTTAATTAATTAAGGTTTTCAAATCTCAATAACTTATAAAATGAATATCTCTCTTATGAGTCCAATCGAGACATGGTCTTTTGCGTTGCGCTCGTAGGAGCGATATCTGCACACTGGAATTGGTTTTGTTAGATTTGGAGTAAGTGAAATTTTGGACTAAAATCAAATATCATTCGATTTTAGATCAAACCAGAATGCGTAAGCGTCCGTTGGAATTTCAGTGAGTTAAAAACTTACCTTTTTGGATAATCAGTATGATATATAGTAGATAAAAATTATTATTTTTGGTTGAAATGATTTATTGGCCTGGTTTGGTTAAATTCCGCTTTGGAAAGCGATTGATATATAAAATGAAATACAGGGAATTTTATAAAGAAATTCGAATTTCTCGTCATTGTGACTTTTAATTTCAGTTATATATCTGTTGATTTTAATTCCATTTATATACCTATTATATAGATTGTTAAATGTGAAAGTTGATAGTTGAACCATATTGGATGTAACATTGAATTATGTTAAAAGTTGAACCTTTTTAGTGATAAAGGTAGTAATAGAATTGGTTAAATGCTATGGTAGCTATGAGCCTCATTATAGTATTTTGTGAAACTATTAATTGATGTTTTGATTTAGTAATTGCTTTAATTCAAACAAATGATTTTAAAGCTGATTTCTTTCGTAATTTCTGTGATATATTATTTAAAAATAGTTTCTGTACTTCTCTATTTTACTTCAACCATTTTATTATTCTTTCTAATATATGTATATATGTAATGTTTTAAATTCTTTCAAAAGGTATTTATTTTTATAAAAAGTTATTATAAAAATGACTGATTATTTTTAAAGAAAAATAAAGGAGAATTTATTTGTTTGTAATAAAGTGATTCTGTTTTAAAAGGAGATAGATATATTTTGGAATAAATATCTATGAGACGCTTTACATGAATTGTTGGATAAAGGAATAGATATTTAAATGTTATTTTATAAATAAAAGAATAGTTTTATAAAGGATAAAGTGTATTTTATAGGTGAAAGGAGTAGATTTGAAAATAATATTTTTTTTAAAGGAAAATGATACCATTTTGAGGAATTGGACAAATAAATACATTTGTGGATTTATTGTAATGTAGGAAATAATCATTTTTGGAAGTATTTGGTTTTATTTTGAAAACAAAGGTTTGTGTTAAGTATAAAAGGAGTTTTATAAATATATTTGGAGATTTATAAAGAAGTTTATAACTATTTTTTGAGATTTATAAAAGAAATTTTATAAATAAAAAGGATATTTATAAAAGGAGTTTTACATATGAATTTGGAGTTTTATAAAAAGAGTTAGAAATAAATTTGGAGATTTATAATAGGAGTTTTATAAATGATATTTTATAAATGGAGTTTGTAAATATAAAAGAATTTTATAAATAGAAAGGAATTTTATGAAGGGATTTATAAAGAAATTTTTTATAAATAGAATGAGACCCGATTTCCATAATTGATCAATTTAAATTACTATGGTATGGAAAGTATTTTTCTGTACTTAACACCAAATTCCAAGGTATGGAAAATCATCTCTATCTTGAGAATTAAGAATGTGTGTCGAGGCAATGATAGTTTTCTAACTTGTTCGATTTCATTTTTAATCGAGAGATGGTATTGTTTGAAATCGGGAAGTGGTGGTAAGTATATTTGGTTTAATTTCTATACAATCTATTTATTTATACCCAGAAGGAAAGTGTTTTGGGTTTATTGTTATTAATGTTTCTAATGACATTGGTTTTAAACCAATTGATTATGGTTTGGAAAATGAATTCTTTCTTAAGATTTGTGGATATACTTATATCGTTGAGATAAATATATGGGTACATTTCCTAAGTATTGGAAATGTAGTATTTTGTGAATATACTTATACTGTTGATATAAGTATATGGAAACGTTTTCTAGGTATTGAAAGTGGAATTTTTTGTGAGTATACTTATAGTTGAGATAAGTATATCAATATTTTTCAAGCATTGGAAAGAGTAGAGGGGTTTGTGAATATATCTTTATAAAAGTATTTTAATATAAGGATTTGCAGAGTGGTTTTAATTAACGGAAGGATTAATTAAAGAGGCTTAGTGGTTGTTCTAGGCTTAATCATGCTTGGTTAAATCTCTGGTTGAATTTTTTGTTATTTGATAGTTAAATAACCAACTATCAAATCCTGGCCAGTTTTAAAACTATCGTTGTCGGTTTGGAGAGACCGGAATTAGATTTATTATCCAAAAACCACTTCGAACCAGCATACACATTCGAATCAGAGACATCTTGAAGATGATTGAAGATGGAGTTCCTTAAAGTGCAAAGGCTACTTGCTACTAATCCTGAGGATGTAGTAGAAGTACTACCTTCGATTTGCTCAGTCCTAGAACAACTTGTATGGATGAATGCTGGCATTGCATTGTTGTTTAGAGGGCAGTGTTAGCATTTCAAGTGGGATTTACTAAAAAGATAAAACGTAAACTCAAGCCTTACAACCAGGAATGACTAAAATAGGGGATATGCTTCAAGGCTATGTGGGTCGCACCCATTAGGGTATGGTCATCACCCTTCTAGATCGCTATTTATGGATTTGGTATGTGCATGAGAGGTCTTGGGGAAAGGTTGCAAAGCAATTGAGGTAATGACATATTCGGCACTATCCAGTAAGTGGTAAACCGATCCTAATTTGTAGGGGGTCCATTTGAGGCCCTTGGTACATTTTCTAGAGGTGTACTATGAAAGGCGGTACCCCGGCAACTTGTCATTGTATGGAATCCATTCTTCAATAAGTGCCTTTCAGACTTAGTTGTATACCTATTATGCTGGAATTTAATTAATGTAACAATTTCAGCTAAGATTCGGTATTTATTTTAAACCCTAGACATTATTATAGTATCACAAGATTTCCTATAAAATGGTTTGGTTATCATAAGGTAAAATCCCACCCTTGTTTATGTGAAGTGTGGTCTTACGAGATACTTTAATTTTGGAAATGTTGTTAGAACAATAAAATCCATATGATGTGTGTTTCTCACGTTGGTTTACCAAACTGATCTGGGCTTTATTTTCATATAATGCTCAGGTCATCCCGATTATGTTTCCAAATTTAGTTTGGATTCCTTAGAGCTTTAGGAGACGAGCTACATGCCTATAAGACATATTCGCGTTTATTTTATTTCCGCTGTATTGGTTGTCTATATTTATCAACATTTGTGAGGACAGGTTGTTATAACTATCCAAGCTGATGATTGGTTAGTTTCTCTGATTGGTGTATGTATATGATAGTTTTTTCTGTAA
This sequence comes from Allium fistulosum, assembly GCA_030737815.1. Lineage (NCBI taxonomy): Eukaryota > Viridiplantae > Streptophyta > Magnoliopsida > Asparagales > Amaryllidaceae > Allium > Allium fistulosum. The sequence continues at coordinate 484,795,318 of CM060906.1, read as the reverse complement.
AGATCTGATTGTATATTATATATTATTCTTTGTAATGTGAGATTCTGTTCCTGTCTTTTCTTTCTTTTCCCCCAACAAACTATTTTTCGGCACTTGAATGCTCGACACGTGAATAACGTGGAATTATTAGTGTCGACTTTTGAGGATCTAAAAGGTAGGCCATTACAGGTTAGGTATATGGAAAGTACTTCATGTTATACTTGACACTAAATTTCGAGGTATAGACGCCCATTTTTATCTTTGAGAATTAAGAAATCCGTCGAGGCAAGGGTAGTACTTTAACTTGTCCGACTTCATTATTAATCGAGGGATATTACGAGGTTGAAATCGAAAAGTGGTGATAAGTACATGATGTCTGATTTTTCCGTATGCAAACTATATACTTACACCAGATAGTGGTTTGTCTATTATCGATAACTTGACCTATTTTGACTTATGAAGTATATAAAAGTTTCGTGATTTCATACGCTTTGAGATCTCTCAGAAGAACTCATTCCGATGAAACATCTCTCTCTCTTTAAGGGCGGATATTCGAGATCTCCTTGGGACTCTTATATCGTCCACTTGCTTCTGAAAGAACTGGGATTGAGTCAACTGGAAGCTATTGATTTTCGGTTCGGAGAGATTGGGATCAGATAAGCATGAGTATCCGAAAACCATTTCAAACCTACATAAGCGTTCGAATTGGAGACATCTTAAAGATGATGGAAACCGAAGACAGAGTTCTATGAAGTGCAAGGGCTACTTGCTACTAATCCTGAGGGTGATTCCAAAAAGGATGTAGTAGAAGTAGTGCCTTTGATTTGTTCATAACTTGAACAACTTGTATGGATGAATGTTGGTATTGCATTGTTGCCTGGAGGGCAGTGTTAGCATTCCAAGTGGGATTTTCTAAAAAGCTAAAACGTAGCCTTAAGCCTCACACCCAGGAATGTCTAAAACAGGGGATATGTGGCAGGGCTATGTGGTTCGCTACCATTAGGGTATGATCATCACCCTTCTAGATCGATATTTATGGATTTGGTATGTGTATGCGAGCGCACGGGAAAATGTTGGAAAGCAACTAGGGTGATGACATATTCGGTACTATCTAGGAAGGGGTAGGCCAGTCTATGTCGGTAGGGGGTCCATGTGTTGTCCCTTCGTAGATTTTATCTAGAGATGTACTGTGGTAGGTGGTACCCCGGTGCCTTTTTATTGATGGAATCCATTCTCCAACACGTGCCTTACGGTTTTAGTTGTAAAACCATTCCAGATATGTTATATTTTTATTTTCAACTCTAGACATTATTATAATATCGTTGGATTTTCATATAAAACAGGTTGGTAACCATAAGGTAAAATCCTGTCCGTGTTTATTTACGGCGTGGTCTTAAGAGATACCTTTATTTTTGAAGGGTTTTATAAATATAAAAATCCATATAATTTAAGTTTTCTCAGGTTGGTTTACCATACTGATCCAGGTGTTATTTTCTTATAATACTCAAGTCAAACCCCAAGTACATTTTCCTAGATTTAGTGATGGACACTTGGAGCTTCTGGAGACGAGCTAGATGCCTCCAAGACCCGACATATTTTATTTTCCATTGTATTTCTTGTGTTGTATTTATTAGCATTTGTGACGACAGGCTGTTATAACTGTCCACACTGATATTAGGTTAGTTACTCTGATGGTTCTATGTATATTAAAGTTTATTTGTAAAGTTCATTTGGATATTAATCATTACTCATCACGACGTGAGATTCTGTTCTGTCTTTTCTTTTCTTTCACCCCAACAATCTGTCTTTTCGACATTTGGACGTTCGGCACGTGAATACCGTAGATGTATTCGTATCAACTTTTAAGAGTTAAAAAGACGTGTCATTACAGTGGTATTAAAGTAGAAGGTTAAATGAGAACCATGGCCTTGGTGGGGTAAAAGTCATTAGGGACAGGGTAAGTGACACCCTAGAATGAGTTGAGTCTATTATACATATTATCCATATAATTTCAATATCAAAAGTAATGCCACGAGCAATAGCGCCACAAAGGAATTAGTGCCACTAAGTTCTGGGTCAAAGATCAATAGTGCCACATGAGACACCAAAATAAGCAAATTAAAGCAAGGGAATTTCAAAACGCGCTTATAGTGACTATTTCGCTTCAAACATTCGCATACATACTTCCATATCACATACACCATTATCAAACATGTAAACACAAAATTTTGGGCATGATACATGTTTTAGAGGGTAATAGAAATGATAATATTACATATAAAGTTATCATTTTCTTTCCAAAGCAAGAAGGGTCCAAAAGTTATAACTTGCATTAGTCATTAACTTACTTTAACTTTATCTTATACGCACAAGATATATACACAGTATATACATACAGGATGGTGAGATAACTCACCCGATACCAAGCCAAATCACATAAAAGAACATAGAATCACTTCCTACTATCACCAAACATCCATAAGACTTCACATTTGCTTCACTTTTGCACTTAGCCTCCTTCCTCCTCTATTATTGCTCATGGCCTAGGATAGAATAGAGTGTTATGCTCCATTTATTCATCATTTGAGTTGATATTCTTTGTTCCTATGTTGTGTTAGGCCTTTAGCCAAAGTTTGGTGAAGTTTGGTGTTGTTTTGAAACTATTAAAAAGAAGAGAAGTGGATAAAGAAGAGTCATTCTTTTTGAGATTTTACTTAGTAAATAAATTTGTGATATTATTAAGTGTTAAGGTGGATATATACAAGAGGCAAATGACCTCCCATACCTCCTTTATTTCTGGTCAAAAGAAGCCCCATATCTCCTTTGCATGCTTTCCACTTTATCCCATCACTTCACCATCACTTCTCCTTACTAAATTCCTAAACGGCCTCTCTTCATAAAACATCTAAAATTCCATCTAGAAGCTTTTATTAGAAAAAATATTTTTAGTTATTAATTAATGAAACGTTAGATAATTAGACAGGCACAACAAGTTCGAATAACTTCTATTGAGTAAAAAGTTATTTACGGTAAAATGATTTTCAATCACTTTATCGATATTTCTTCAAACTGTTTATTTTGTAAACACTTTTCAAAAACAAGTTTACCATTATTAGTTATTAATTAAAAGGGGGTTAGCAAGGTTATAAAACCAATTTAATCACATTTATCCAAGCTTCAAATATTTAAATAATTCAGATATTTAAATACGAAGTGTTTGAAATTCTAGGTCATTACAACATAATGATGTGTTGATAAGGGGTAATCAAACTTTGTTGGATGAAGAATGATTAAATGATGAGTGAAACTGAGTCAAATTCTTTATATAAGATGTGTACTTAAGAGTAGTAAAAAGGCTATGATTGATATCATTTGAAGAATAGTTTACATAGTCGTACAAGATATGTGTATATAAGAAACCCCATCATGTCCTAGGCCAATAAGTTGGCGGGTTGTATGAGTTGAGGGACTGAATGTAATATTTGTACATAAAAACTCTTATATGAATCGCCCCAAAGGAGTTTGGAGATGATAGTCACTGGATGACCAATATATGTTATGAACATAAATATTGTGAACTAATACCAAGACAGTTTTATGTATAACAATTCATAAAATGCTTATGAATGTCCATTCCATTACAATAAGAAAAAGTTGTCGTTTCAAGAAAAACCAACTTCATAGCAAAATAATTTCTTTAGGAAATTATTGATAATAAAATGGATTTGGATACGATCCGAGGACAGAACTAATTACAAAGGATGAAATGAAATTAACCTAACATAAACAAACACATAGCATTAATGATTATTCTTGCACATTAAAAAACAAACTATGAGTTTCTTATCAATGTCAAGAATGAATAATCCTCGTTTGTTTAGTAAAACCATTTAGAGTATTGATTCTATGATATGGTACGATGCGCAAATCTGAAATAGATTCCAAGTACATTATCAAAATATGATTTTGATAGTTGGACCCGAAGGGATATGATCCATCGGCTGCAAATCTGTCTTTAAGAGAAAGGAAAATTGTAACACCCCCACATATATACCCATACTATCTAAGAGTACTATAGAGTAATACTATCGCATAATACGAAGAATAAGACGATATGGGGTACATATGTGAATATTCCATTGGGCTAACATTGATACGTATTTAAAACATCAAATAAAACCCATCAACAAATGTACATAGTAACAACACAAAGCAATAAACATGTGTGCCTATAGGATAGAACAATACACATTGTACAATAAATATAAGAGATCACAGAGTCAAACGCAGCGATAGTATATAATATACAATGTAGGTCAAATACACAATGATATACACAAGAGACTACAATGCAACATGATAATCTACAATACATAATATCTAGTCTCCTTTATGCCCAGAAAAATACAAGCTGGGCTCATACTATCCCTATACCTGAAATGTCCCGGACTGACCCGAGTGTTATATAAATAATAAACGGGTCAGACTATATCTAAATCTAAGGTCAATAAACATATGGACTTTGTATATATTAGGTATAATAATAATAATATTTTCTCAAACAATCCCAAATATCATGTACACAGAACACCAAAAAACCTAGTATAAAATGTCATCACCCGTATAAAACAATAGAATATAAATCAAGAATACTATATCCAATGGGTGAATCATCCATGTAGTAAAACATTATCATAGAAAATGAAATCATTAAGTGAATCAGGCAAACACAGCAATGCCCTAATATAATATCATAAAATCATATAATCATTAGATAATGTGAGATAGCCCATCAAATCATCCAAACGATATCCAATATCATGCAAATTATAAAGATAATCTATCAAAATCCAAATTACAATCAACAAATAAGGGCTATCTTTACAATATCAAACCGGAAGAGTGTATATATGACTACACTTTAGACTCATCTAGTCTCTAGTATAGCCAACTCATCATAGGAATAAGATATATATGCCAATCCACTACATACATATACCCTGAACCAGACGGGAGACTGATGGTCGCCGATCGCAAGCTTGCTCTAGGAAGCCAGGTCTACTCGCCTATGGCAGAGTAACCATCTATTCCTACAATCTTTAGTTACCTCGACGGGCATTATGACCCCATCCACTAATGACTTGTTAACGCATAGCCTCGGTCACGACCCTGCTTTGCCCCTAATGGTAACAGACTACTAGCTTATGCGATACAAGGGGCTATGGGCAACAACCCATCTTGTACTACCAATACTGTGATATGCATCGAAGGGACATATAACCGTGATGTCGTGGATCTAGGGCGTGATCCCATGATCAATCTACCAAGGTGGATACTGGCCAATCTGGTTCACTGCTGAAAAATAAAGGGAGCTGGACACAATGTGGATGGTCATATAGTACTCATACCCTATAGCTATGCATATCTCTAATAGTAGGCCGACATGTGGGTATCATAAACCAACATCTAAAAATATGATACTCATCGTCGAGTATCACATATACACATGAGTGTAATCCAGTTTTGAGTGACATTTACTTACAATGAATAATCAAACAAATAACATAAGGGCATCCCATACCACAGCATGTTATACAGATAATTATTCAATGTTCATAAACTACACTCGATTCACACTAGATATCTCTATACGACAAGTCCGATGAATAACCGCAAAAGTGTCACTGAAAGTCCCATACTAGACGGTTTCAATAATCTATTTATTCAAATTTCTCGCCACACATGTCATCACTGTATCATATAAAATCATTAAACAAATCCATATCAACGGTGAATTATTCACATAATCCAGTTCAGTATAGGAAAATTCAAACATCAACATAAATACTTTTTTGCTTAACTCACAAGCGGATAGAGTTCCAATTGTAAATCGACACATGCAATTAACACACTTGACCAATTATCACAATATTATCCATATCAACCAAATTCATCACAATACCAAACAAACAATTCAACAAATCTATGCATTAACTACGAGGATGGATAAATATATCTCAGGCAATGAAATGGATATAGTTGTGAGTGAGAAGAACCCGCCTAAACGACGCTTGAATTACCGAATTAGCGACTACCAACAGCACACGATAGCCTACAACTCCATTCACATCAATAGCCCACAATCATCGCACGCCTCGTTACAATCACTATCAAACCCATGTACCAGAACAACAACAAATCCAATTTGTCGAGCCAGTGCACTAATTACATGTCTCCAAGGATATTCACTACCATCATCAAAATCTACATCGTACCCCCTATATGCACATAGCCAGCACAACTGCAAAGGCCGCACCTTCACTTCATCATTGCCAACAATCGCAGCCACCAAGCTTCATTGCAAAACTGTCATCGCCATCCACACAACGTCGCCCAAGCTCATGGTTGCGATATGAGGTCGTGTCACTCCAAATCACATGCTCCAGTTCTACGCTGTCACAAATGCCCAGGTCGATTCAATCCTTACCACCAAAGTCATCGCGACCTCCTCCTATGTGTCGCTTATCGCTGGACGTCGTGAGATCCATCGCGCGCTCGTGCAATCTTTTTAAATATCATGATGCATTCCATTTGATTTTCTGGCTAGGGCATGAGTTTGAGGAATTAAAGAAAATGAGATTCCTCGCTTGTGAAAGAAGGATGGAGTAAGATCTAGAAGTTAGTTTAAATGTGCTAGGCTAGATTTTAGGCTTACGTTAATTTAATCAATTCACTTTTCTTTACTTTTCCCTTTAAATAATCCTATTATCAATTTGTAAATTTATTATTCTAATTTAAATTGACTTATACTTATTAATTATTCTATATTCAGTTAAACATTTTATTCCATTTCACTAAATTATTCGAAAAGAAATTTATTAATTTATTCTAATTTATTAAATCAAAATCTTACTTTAATTTAATTAATGAAAATTTATTTTCAAAATATAAATTATCAAACTCGAACTCAAACAAATTTATTTTATTTAAATTCACGTATAATTACGGCATTGAAAATAGGGTTGTTACAGCGGTTATGTTGCGTGATAGAGGGTTTTCACTTTGTGATTAGTGACGAAGCATTGACTCTTACACCTATACGTCTCATTTAGGGTTGTTGTGCTGAGTGCTATCAATCGAGAGGCTAACCGTAAAACTAGTGTTTGACATACTGGGGGTGGCCACAACGGAGCCCATACCCGTGAAAGACACTGTTATAGTTGGTAACAGAGCGGGTTCAAAACAATACATCATATACAAGAAACATGAGTCAAGACCTGAGAGACTTAGAATCTCTATCTCCTTGGGCATGTGGTAGTTACCATATATTAAAGGATAGTAGGAGTACATGATGATTATTGGGTAATCATCTGGGGACATACCCGTTATTTTTCCTATTATATATATATATATATATATATATTTCTTCCCTTACCAATTTGGTGTGTTTGTCTCCGAGTGAAATTTAAGTTGTTGATGGAGGTAGTGAAATAAAGAGTTGTTAGCCAGACTAGTACTGTTGGTGAAGATAAAAAATCTCTACGTGGCAAGCTGAGTAGAAAGATCTAGTAGTGATCAAAATGCGTAGTGAATACTGATAAATTTCTTTTCGTCGAAACCGTTTGTTTGTTTGTTTGTTTGATATTATGGATATGTGATGATTTTCATTGTTATTGACAATAGATGAATTGGATGTATGCACGAGTTTTGATAATAAATATTTTCACACAATTAAGATAATGATTTGATAAAATACGAAATTGATTTAATAAAGTGATTGAAAATATTTTAACAGTTTATTCAGGTGTTAATTTGTCCATCGAGTGCTTTAAGAATTATGATCGATGTGTCTGGTCACGTTATTGATATGAATTCCTAAACATTAGGACAAGACATATGGTGTGACGCCCCACCTCTATACTCACGCTAGCCAAGGACACTACGGCGTAATGCCATCAACTAGCGTGAAGAATAAGGCTATTGAGGAGCGACCATCCGTGTAATTGCTTTGTGCAAGTACCAGTATGCCAGATAGTATAACATGCATTTCTTTTCAAGAGGAAATCCGACATATCAAATACAAACTCAAAGCTACCACATAGTGGCAAAGTGGGACTCGGAAACAAATATAGAAATAAGCATAACATAAATCAGTCACAGATGTTCATATCTCAAAGGCGGAAACAGATATGAATATAACACATAAAAGTGTACAACAGAGTAGTGGTCAATCAAGATCCACGATATCACAAAAGAATAGATACAAGTGCTAGACAAAAGAATAATTATACATCAAGGAGTCTCTATCTCTAATGTATAATAACAAAAACTACAAAACTGTGTAGTTAGACAAAAGTCAGAAGATGATCCCAGATAAGGAGTCAAGTAGAAGCACCTGTAACATCTCGGTCTGACCCGAGTATTATTTAATAAGAAAATAATAAACGGATCAGTCTAGCTATAATTATCATTCAAGAAATGAGATATAAGCAGAGATGTAATAAGAACGTATGATAACAATAATGTCATACAAGGACAAATATGATTTAAACAACAACAAAATCATATAATATCTCAAGAATCTCAAAGCACCAAAAAAAATATCATATTCTTAATTTTATTCACCAAACTACAAATATTGACAAACATATTAATGCCAATCGCAAAAGTTGGTGAAACACAAATTTTAGAAATCGTCAATTAGAAATCCAGAAATCACAAAGGGGGAGGCCTATCACAAACAGGAGCATGAAAACTCACCAACACGTGTATCACAAACGGAACGCTATTCCATGGTCGCTAACCATAAATTTTGAGCCGAAGCTCCACAAACGGTCCGAAGACCACGGGTCGCTACCCCGCCAAATTGAACCGAAGTTCCACAAACGGGGATTGTAATCCCCAAACAACAAATAGACATCGCACATCGCTAGTCTAAAACACAAAATGATCATCATCGATCAATAAAAAGTGTCGATTACACTAAGCTAGTAAATATATGAGTTTAGCTTCATGTCCCATAACCACTAGCTTAACTTAAATATTTACGAACAAATTGTAGATTCCCACTCGAAAATTGTCACAAGAATTTCAATCGAACAAGTCCAAAAATTAACCGACGAAGTAAACGCAAGCGTTTCATACCACTTGTTTTGCTAAGCCGTTTAATTAGATTTTCTCATACGAGTGAGGTAAAGGTTTGTGTATACTAATAGATTAGAAAACGGTTTTATAAAAGAGCTTTGTATTAAAAATAGAGTTGAAATCATTTTTGTAAAAGAGTTTGAATATTTACTACTAGTATAGAAACCTTTGTATTTAGAAGTGACAAATCACAAAATGATTGTAGAAACAATCAATCACAAAAATCCACATTCGAAGACGTGAATCAAATCCAAAGAAATCGATACCGAATCCATCAAAATGGATATTCTCAAAAATCCAGAAAAAGAAGTCATCAAAGTCAATAATAAATGATAACAATAAATCGGATAATCACGGATCGATAGAAATTGGAATCTCAAGCAAAATAGGTAAAATAGGCAAAAACAAGCAGGTTAGTCGACTGGCCTTCTGCAGTCAGTCGACTGAACCAGAACCCGAGATTTTTCAGTCCCTGCAGTCAGTCGACTGACTGTAGAAGGCCAGTCGGCTGGCTGTAGCTGAAACTGTTTTCCCAGCCTATCAAATGGAAGAGCAAACTCTCACCATTTGCAACCGGTCGAGCAATGGACTTTAGGGGCTTTAGCCAATCGACAACCCAGCCCTATAGGCTCCTCGATACACCACCAAAAGCATGATCAAACATCAAAGCTAAGATTTTTAGAGTTTTAGACTTCCAAACACCAAAAATTGAAATGTTCACCAAATCAATTCAAACCAAAATCAAATGAACATGTAAAGATGTTAGGAATTCATACCTAACAATCGTGGATAGTTATAGACATAGATGTGCGATAAAAATCTCACCTTTAAACCCAAAAGTGATGAAGGAGAAGCTTGAAAGCAAAGGAAGATCAACTACTCTTCAACTTCAACTCTAGAAGCTTGAATCTTAGCTTCTCATTGAATTTGGAGCAAGAATTTGGTTTTGCAATTGAAAACTAGGACTTGAAGTTTCTAATTTCTCATTCCTCTCCCCATTTTCAGTTGTGCTTGGGTGTTTAAGCAAAATAAAAATGAAGTGAAGAGGAGGGGAGGGGCTGAACTAGGTTATAGAGTGAGTTGGGGTGAAACCCAAACCCAAAGCCCAATAGGAAATAGCAAAATTCAAATTACTCCAAATATATCGATGTTTATACTCAAAAAAGTCGCAAACGCCGTTTTGGACTCGATGGAAGTGGTCTCGAGTCCCAATTCGACTATTTACAAAAAGTAGCTTTTCGGACTTTTAATCCGATTAACGATTCTACATTTAAATAAAATATTTAAATATACAATCGTAAAATATGCGGGTTGTTACAGACTCCCCTCCTTAAAGAAATTGCGTCCTTGCAATCTTTAAGAAATAAATAAGAAGTAACAACAATAAAGGCATATCAACACAAAAAGAAGGAATTTGAAATAAAAAGTTCACCTTAAGGAGCACGAGAGAGCAAGTACGGATGTGTTCGCTCGATGAATTCTCTGGATTCCCAAGAGAAATCCTTAGGATTTGAGGACCATTGAACTTTCACAGGAGGGACATCTTTATTTCGAAGGCGTTTATCCTCCGAAGCAATGATACGGATATGATGTTGTTCATAAGTCAAATTAGGCGAAACTCCAATTTCTTCAATAACACCGGGCTCAAGAACAGAATCGGAATCTCGAAGGCATTTCCGTAGTTGAGAGACGTGGAATACGTCATGAATAGTAGAAAATTGAGCCGGTAATAAAAGGCGATAAGCCACGGAACCAATGCGTTTGGTGATGGGAAATGGGCCAATATATCGAGATGCTAATTTTCCCGATTGACTGAAACGCACAACACCCTTCATAGGTGAAACACGAATAAACACAAAATCTCCCACAGAAAATTCTGATTTCCTTCTTCGATTATCGGCATAGGATTTTTGTCTACTTTGAGCTTCTTTCATTCTATGACAAATAAGGTCAATCTTTTCTGTGGCATCACGGATAAAGTCTGGACCTAAAACCAGCTTCTCGCCGGCTTCAAGCCAACACGAAGGAGATCGGCATGGCCTTCCGTATAGTGCCTCAAAAGGTGCCATACCAATACTAGATTGGAAGCTATTATTATAGGAAAATTCAACAAGAGAAATATGGTCTTCCCAACTTCCACCAAAATCAAGAACACATGCTCGAAGAAGATCTTCAAGAGTTTGATTCACACGCTCGGTTTGTCCATCGGACTGGGGATGATAAGCGGTGCTAAAATTAAGCTTCGTTCCCAAAGCTTTTTGAAGACCTTTCCAGAATCCACTAGTAAACAATGGATCACGATCGCTAACGATAGAAGTAGGAACTCCATGCAATTTAACAATTTCCTTAACAAAGAGTTTAGCCAAAATAGGTACGGTCCGATTGGACCGAACGGGAAGAAAATAGGCGGATTTTGTAAGTCTATCTACTATCACCCAAAGGCTATCATGGCCCGGACGAGAACGGGGAAGACCGTCAACAAAATCCATGGAAATTTGATCCCACTTCCATATTGGAATTTCCAATGGTTGCAATAACCCACCAGGCCTTTGATGCTCGGCCTTAACAAGTTGGCAAGTCATGCAACGCTTAACAAAGTTAGCAATACCGGATTTCATTCCATCCCAATAATAAAGTCGCTTCATATCCGCGTACATTTTACTACTACCGGGATGAATGGTAAATTTAGAACGATGAGAATCTTCTAAAATGTCTTTACGAAGATCGATAATATTTGGCACCATAAGTCTACCAAATTTTCGAATACCGCCGCGAGTATCAATATCAAAATCTTTCAAACCTTCAATATCAATTTTATCCCTACAACTTTGGCTAAGAAGAACCAATTCGGGATCATGCTTTTGAGCTTCAAGAATGCGGTCTAAAAGAGAAGGATGAGCCTCAAGGCTACATAAAACAAGAGATGAACATAAATCAGATTCACGATCTCGAATCTCACAAGTGGACAAAGTCTCGAGATCATTCCACTCGGATATCATCAAAGAAACAACCGCTTGTTGCTTACGACTAAGGGCATCGACAACAAGATTTCCTTTTCCTAGAGTATAAAGAATATCAAGATCATAAGATGCAAGAAACTCGAGCCAACGTTGTTGTCGCAAATTAAGTTCCTTTTGAGAAAATAAATACTTCAAAGGTTTATGATCGGTGTAGAGAACAAATTTCTCTCCCAAAAGATAATGACACCAAATTATAAGGGCGAAAACAATTGCCGCGAGCTCCAAATCATGAGTGGCATATCTAGTCTCGGCAGGCTTTAATTGCCTAGAAGCGTAAGCGATAACTCATTCCCGCTGCATGAGAACGGCACCCAAACCAACACGACTAGCATCGGTATAAACAATAAAATCTTGGTTCCTATCGGGAATCACAAGAATAGGAGCATTGGAAAGGAGTTCTTTTAATTTTTGAAATGAAGCTTCACATTTGTCTGACCAAATGTATTTAACTCCCTTCTTTGTCAAACTAGTAAGAGGTACGGAAATCTTGGAAAAGTCTTTTATGAACCGACGGTAATAGCCCTCCAATCCGAGGAAGCTACGAATTTCCGTCACACTCTCCGGTCTCTTCCAATTTTGAATCACTTCAATCTTTGAAGGATCCACAGAAATTCCAGATTCAGAAATAATATGCCCCAAAATTTTCACACGAGATTGCCAAAAGTGGCATTTAGAAAATTTTGCTTTCAATTGATTTCTCCTAAGAGTCTACAACACAATCCGAAGATGATTTTCATGCTCTTCCTCGGTTTTAGAATAAATAAGAATATCATCTATAAAGATGAGGACAAATCGGTCGAGGAAGTTTTTGAAAACTCGATTCATAAGGTCAACGAAATAAGCCGGAGCATTCGTCAAACCAAATGGCATAACAAGCCATTCATAAGATCCATAACGAGTACGGAACGATGTCAAAGGAATGATATCCTCTGCAATACGGAGCTGATGAAAACCGGTTGCTAAGTCTAATTGTGAAAAAACTTTAGCACCACTAAGTTGATCGAATAAATCATCAATCTGAGGCAAGGGATATTTATTCTTGATGGTGAGATCGTTAAGCTTGCGGTAGTCAACGCAAAGCCTTAGTGTACCATCAGATTTCTTCACAAAAATAGCTGAAGCTCCCCAGGGAGAGTAACTAGATTGAATAAATTTCTTCGCTTCTAATTCGGATAATTGTATGCGCATTTCCTCATTTTCCTTATTGGACATACGATAAGGAAGACGAGTAATAGGTTGGGCTTCAAGGATTAGATTAATTCTGAATTCAATTGCTTGCTTTGGTGGTAATCCTAAAACGGGCTCAAATATGTCGGGAAATTCACGAACAATGTGAATGAGAGAAATGACATCTTCCTCATCATCATTATCGTCATCATGAGGATTTAGGAGATACAAGGATGCTTTCGAATTGGAATCTGAATCTTTTAGAACGAGAGAAATCTGCTTAATAGATTGAGGATGCCGAAGATATATAGTCCGCTCAGGACATAAGATATGGGCTTCATAATGGTTAAGCCAATCCATTCCCAAAATCATTCTGAAACCTAAATAATACATAACATGCAAATCGGCACGGAAAGAGTAATCACACAAAATAATTTCGACATCTTTACAAAGTAAACTGAGTGTTGCGGATCCACCAACCGGATTCGCAATTCTCAAAGAAGTCATCAACCCAATAACATTCAAAGACAAAGCATCAACAAGTTCTTTTGATATAAAAGAGTGTGATGCACCCGTATCAAAAAGAACTCGAATAGGAAATCCACAAAATATAATAATGCCATCAAGGATAGAATGAGAAATACCTTGACCACGAGAAGTGTTAGCAGGGGCTTGTACAACATTTAGCTTACCCTCCTTCTTGCCTTGAAGTTTGGGACACAAAGATAAAGTATGACCCGAACTCTTGCAATAGCGGCAAGAAATAGACTTCGGGCACTTGTTTGCATAGTGGTCCTTAGAACCACAATTGTAACATTCTCCACGACGAAATGTAGGAGTATTTGCTACCAGTGTTGCTTGCTTTCCCATTTTGTTGGGATTAGGCTTGAATTTAAAAGGTCTCTTCTTGTTGATGTTTAGTTTGACCTCAGAATCACTATCTTTATCAGCCTCTTCAAGACGAAGAGCAATGTCAACAAGCTGATCAAAAGAAACTTCTAATTTCAGAAGTAATGGATTTTTGAGGCTCTTGTTCAAGCCATAAACAAATCTATGATTTTTCTTCAATGGGGTATTAATATACTCGACCCCATATTTCGATAAAGATTCAAAAGAAGCGACGTAGTCTGTCACGGAAGATTCACCTTGAACAAGGTCTATGAAGCGTCGGGCTAAAGATACTTTTTCAGCTTCCGGCACGAATTTCAACTCGAACCTTTCCCGGAATTGCTCCCAAGTAAGGTCTACTTCAATAATTTCGGAGATCAGAAGTTCGTACCAGTCTAATGCTCTTTCTTGGAGCATACTAGAAGCCACTTGGACTCGATGAAGATCAATAAGATTCATGCGAGAAAAGATGCGGTCGCATGTTCGAAGCCAAGCCTGGACTTCTATAACGCTCTCGGAACCTTTGAATGGCTTTCCACCCAAATTGGTGTAATCACTGCACAAGCGTGTAAACCCAGATTTAGGATGTGTGGGCTTAGGAATAGGTCCGACGACTTGAGCATTTCTTACAAGATCAAGGAGTTGCTGAGCAGACATAAATACTCCATCCTGGGGAGTAGCACTAGATTAACCGGCGTTGGGATGGCCAGGTCTAACCATTCCTTTTCTTTAAGAAAGAAAGAAAAGAGAAAAAAGGTTAATCTCAGAATGAATATCAAACAAATTTGATTGATAAAAGAAGGCATCATAAAAAGAAATAGGATAGAACGGTACGAAGACTCGAATTAAATCCTATGGCACGATTCCTAAGAAAGACTTAGGACAATGATCCTTGCTAGATTATTCTATATTGTTCTGAAGTTTGGCTCTGATACCATGCTGTGACGCCCCACCTCTATACTCACGCTAGCCAAGGACACTACGGCGCAATGCCGTCAACTAGCGCGAAGAATAAGGCTGTTGAGGAGCGACCATCCGTGTAATTGCTTTGTGCGAGTACCGGTATACCAGATAGTATAACATGCATTTCTTTTCAAGAGGAAATCCGACATATCAAATACAAACTCAAAGCTACCACATAGTGGCTAAGTGGGCCTCGGAAACAAATATAGAAATAAGCATAACATAAATCCGTCACAGATGTTCATATCTTAAAGGCGGAAATAGATATGAATATAACACACATAAAAGTGTACAACAGAGTAGTGGTCAATCAAGATCCACGATATCACAAAAGAATAGATACAAGTGCTAGACAAAAGAATAATTATACATCAAGGAGTCTCTATCTCTAATGTATAATAACAAAAGCTACAAAACTGTGTAGTTAGACAAAAGTCAGAAGATGATCCCAGATAAGGAGTCAAGCAGAAGCACCTGTAACATCTCGGTCTGACCCGAGTATTATTTAATAAGAAAATAATAAACGGATCAGTCTAGCTATAATTATCATTCAAGAAATGAGATATAAGCAGAGATGTAATAAGAACGTATGATAACAATAATGTCATACAAGGACAAATATGGTTTAAACAACAACAAAATCATACAATATCTCAAGAATCTCAAAGCACCAAAAAGAATATCATATTCTTAATTTTATTCACCAAACTACAAATATTGATAAACATATTAATGAAAATCGTAAAAGTTGGTGAAACACAAATTCTAGAAATCGTCAATTAGAAATCCAGAAATCACAAAGGGGGAGGCCTATCACAAACGGGAGCATGAAAACTCACCAACACGTGTATCACAAACGGAACACTATTCCATGGTCGCTAACCATAAATTTTGAGCCGAAGCTCCACAAACGGTCCGAAGACCATGGGTCGCTACCCCGCCAAATTGAACCGAAGTTCCACAAACGGGGATTGTAATCCCCAAACAACAAATAGACATCGCACATCGCTAGTCTAAAACACAAAATGATCATCATCGATCAATAAAAAGTGTCGAATACACTAAGCTAGTAAATATATGAGTTTAGATTCATGTCCTATAACCACTAGCTTAACTTAAATATTTACGAACAAATTGTAGATTCCCACTCGAAAATTGTCACAAGAATTTCAATCGAACAAGTCCAAAAATTAACCGACGAAGTAAACGCAAGCATTTCATACCACTTGTTTTGCTAAGCCGTTTAATTAGATTTTCTCATACGAGTGAGGTAAAGGTTTGTATATACTAATAGATTAGAAAACGGTTTTATAAAAGAGCTTTGTATTAAAAATAGAGTTCAAATCATTTTTGTAAAAGAGTTTGAATATTTACTACTAGTATAGAAACCTTTGTATTTAGAAGTGACAAATCACAAAATGATTATAGAAACAATCAATCATAAAAATCCACATTCGAAGACGTGAATCAAATCCAAAGAAATCGATACCGAATCCATCAAAATGGATATTCTTAAAAATCCCGAAAAAGAAGTCATCAAAGTCAATAATAAATGATAACAATAAATCGGATAATCACGGATCGATAGAAATTGGAATCTCAAGCAAAATAGGCAAAATAGGCAAAAACAAGCAGGTCAGTCGACTGGCCTTCTGCAGTCAGTCGACTGAACCAGAACCCGAAAGTTTGCAGACCCTGCAGTCAGTCGACTGACTGCAGAGGGCCAGTCGACTGGCTGTAGCTAACTGTTTTCCCAGCCTATCAAATGGAAGAGCAAACTCTCACCATTTGCAACCGGTCGAGCAATGGACTTTAGGGGCTTTTGCCAATCGACAACCCAGCCCTATAGGCTCCTCGATACACCACCAAAAGCATGATCAAACATCAAAGCTAAGATTTTTAGAGTTTTAGACTTCCAAACACCAAAAATTGAAATGTTCACCAAATCAATTCAAACCAAAATCAAATGAACATGTAAAGATGTTAGGAATTCATACCTAACAATCGTGGATAGTTATAGACATAGATGTGCGATAAAAATCTCACCTTTAAACCCAAAAGTGATGAAGGAGAAGCTTGAAAGCAAAGGAAGATCAACTACTCTTCAACTTCAACTCTAGAAGCTTGAATCTTAGCTTCTCATTGAATTTGGAGCAAGAATTTGGTTTTGCAATTGAAAACTAGGGATTGAAGTTTCTAATTTCTCATTCCTCTCCCCATTTTCAGTTGTGCTTGGGTGTTTAAGCAAAATAAAAATGAAGTGAAGAGGAGGGGAGGGGGCTGAACTAGGTTATAGAGTGAGTTGGGGTGAAACCCAAACCCAAAGCCCAATAGGTGATAGCAAAATTCAACTTACTCCAAATATATCGATGTTTATACTCAAAAAAGTCGCAAATGCCGTTTTGAACTCAATGGAAGTGGTCTTAAGTCCCAATTCGACTGTTTACAAAAAGTAGCTTTTCGGACTTTTAATCCAATTAACGATTCTACATTTAAATAAAATATTTAAATATACAATCGTAAAATATGCGGGTTGTTACATATGGACACAAAATTTTGGAAAGAAGCAAAATATTTGAGCTATCCTAAAAATTAATGTTTTCAAGGGGCTATATTTAAATTTTTAGAGATATAGCAATGTTTTGAAAAATGGAGATTCCTTAGTTTGAAAAGAATAATATGTTTTGAAAATGAATACAATGTTTTGGAAAAGAAAATAATGTTTTGAAAATATTCTTGAGTGATGAATTGAAATTTCAATTAAAAAAATTTTAAAAGAGAATTTATATTTTAACAAAGTTTCTCGAACAATCAAAAATAATATTATAAGGAAATATTTGATTATTTGAATGTAAATTTTAGTGTTTCTGAATTTATTATGAAACATTATTTCTTAGGAAAATATATATACATGTGTATACTCTTGTTAAGCAAAAAGGAGTGCTGTAGAGTGTTGTAAAATTTACAATAAAAATCAGAATAGTAATACTAACTCAATTCAGTAGTTAAAGAGCATTATTTGATGTGATATCTGTTGGTTTTAGTTTTCAATCCTTAGCATTAATATTGAAACAATGAACACTATTGAATGAAATGTAAAAAGATAAGTAAAGTGAATGGATATCGTTGTGATAGGTCTCAGGGTCATAGCGCATCTTTATAAGAATCTGCTATTTTATTTTTTCAAGAGATGTCAACAGCAATATGAAAAGAAACAAACATCAGATTGTGGTATATATCTTATTCAAGTCATTTCTTGGTATGATAAATACAACAAAGGAAAACATATGCTAATAATAATATGACATTCCTTGCAGTAAGGCAAGAAAAGGGAGACATGCCATAAAATTTATTGATGATAAACAGTAAATAGATGTTAGACTTGGATTGAACAAATAAAACTCAAACAAGCATATTGCATACCTCTGGAGCAATTCAACATTTGCAAGCTCCATCCATCTCACAAGTACTTATAAAAACTTTCATGATTTTGTTTGCATTTATCAGGGTGCTATTGCAGCCACGGATGGGAACAAGAATTTGGATTCTGTATTTCACAATTTTCGTAGTATAATGCAGATTATGTTTGCAATGTATAACCGAAGCCATTATAACAATCAAGAGCACATGATCTCTTTTGATTATGTAACCGTATAAACTCAAATTTTTATAACAGTCTTATAGTATATTTTTGTAGTCCTGATGATGCAAAACACACTGCTACGATCATCACTGAACTTTCTTTCCTCTACTTCGATTATTTCAACCTACCTATGTATTCTTTTTCTTTACTTGATCCTTCCTTCTTGCTTTAACTGAACTTTTCATCGTGAAAAAATAAATTGTAGCGGCAACTTTAAGGATCTAACAAATCATTTGCATGTGTATATATGAAGTGGATAAAAGATTTAAACAATGTATAGAAAATTTCAGAGCTAAGACAATGTGTTGTTTTAATCATAACTCCTAAATCGTTAATCCGTTTTTTATGATTTTGTATTCATTGGGAAACTATGGCAATGAACAATAACTTTTAGTTTAAGCATAATGCAAGATTATGAGTTTACTTGGGTTAAAACCTGATTTAGATGGAGCTCTAATTTCTATCCTCAGAATAAAATTCTTGAATTACAGTGTTGTCTTTATTTTCCATAATTTTCCAACGGTTTATCTGATTTCGACGATTTTTTCCATTTCGAAAAGCTTGAAACAAAGCGAACAACTTTTGTTTAGAGAGTTTTGTGAAATTTTGTAATTATCTAGGTGAAAAATGCATTTATCCAAGCTGGACCTGCTCAGATTCATTTTAGATCTGATCATTTTTAGAAAAATATTCGTAATTTGAGTTTTATTTAATATTTTTATAATCTGAAAGTTGTTCCGGAAGGGTAACACATTTAGTAACAAATTACTTTTTGAAACCATAATTTGATTACGTGTTTTCAACCTTTGAAAGTTAGTTGGAAAATGGTTAAACAAATTTCTTTTAGTTTAAATTGAATATATGCTATCCTATCGTTGACTATATTCAACTAATGTTTGAATCTGAGTTGAGTATAGGTACGTCTGAAGCGTGTTTGGCTTATTAGCGATGTTGGCTTGATTTTGCTTGCATTATAGCATAGAAATTTGCTTAAACGTTAATAAAAAGGTAAGTTTTTTACACGATAT
Source organism: Allium fistulosum (assembly GCA_030737815.1). Taxonomy (NCBI): domain Eukaryota; kingdom Viridiplantae; phylum Streptophyta; class Magnoliopsida; order Asparagales; family Amaryllidaceae; genus Allium; species Allium fistulosum. Next base: position 484,775,486 of record CM060906.1, on the reverse strand, counting down.
TGATATGTAATGTGGTATTATATTGTTCCTCATGTTTCAAGATGCTCCATGTGGGGATGCCTCTTCGGAAATGTATATCACGTAATTATATTATGTTTTGATTTTTCAAAAATATCCCCATGTAAAGGTGACTCTGTCAACAAATTTCGTAAAATCCGACACTTAAATATTTTCACAAAATTTATCGTATGCAAAGAATAGAAAGTCTTTGAATTAAGTTCGTTTAACTTGTAGCATACAACAAGAGAATTGAAGAAAGAGCCACATAGAGGATTGGTGGTTTAGTTTAAAAGAAGATTAAAGATAAGAAGGAAGTCAAGGTATGAGTTGTTGGACGTCTTCCTATAAGAAATTGCGAGGATGTAATTTTCAGAAGAGGAGTCTATAACAACTCTGTTTTCTATGAAGTAATTATACGTGAATTTAAATAAATTAAAAAATTTCAAATTTGATATTTGATAATTTATATTTTGAAAATAAATTTTCGTTAATTAAATTATAGTTAGATTTTGATTTAATAAATTAAAAGATTTCTTTTCGAATAATTTATTGAAATGGAATAAAATGTTTTAATTGAATATAGAATAATTAATAAGTACAAGTCAATTTAAATTAGAGTAATAAATTTACAAATTGATAATATGATTATTTAAAAGGAAAAGTAAAGAAAAGTGAATTGATTAAATTAACGTGAGCCCAAAATCATAGCCCAGCCCATTTAAACTAACTTCTAGAGATTACTCCATCCTTCTTACACAAGCAGGGAATCTCATTTTCTTCGATTGCTCAAACCCTTGCCCTAGCTAGAAAATTAAACGGAATGCATTGCGATACTTAAAACAAAATTGCATGAGCGCGCGATGGCGCTCATGACGGCCGGCGATGAGCGACGCATGGGAGGAGGTCACGACGACTTTGGTGTTATGGATTGAATCAACCTGGGTATTTGTGATAGAGTGGTACTGAAGCACAATATTTGGAGTGACGTAACCCAGTGTCGCGACTATGAGCATGGGCAATTTTGTGTGGATGGTGGTGGTGGTTCTGCAATGAAGCTTAGTGGCTGTGATTGTTGGCATCAGTGAATTGAAGGTGCGACCTTGGCAATTGTGATGGGTGTGTGCATATGTGGGGTGCGATGTAGATTTTGATGATAGTGGTGAATATAGTTGGAGACATGTGATCAGTGCATTGGCTCCACAAATTGGATTGGATGTTGTTCTGGTACATGGATTTGATAGTGATTGTAGTGATCGTGCGATGCTTGTGGGTTGTTGATGTGAGTGGAGTTGTAGGCTGAATCTCGAGCATCATTGGCAATCACTAATTTTGTAACTCGAGCATCATTTAGGTGAGTTCTTCTCACTCACAACTATATCTATTTCATTGCCTGAGATATATTTATCTAGCCCAATAGTTAATGCAAAGCTTGCTTGGATTGTTTGTTTGGTATTGTAATGAATTTGGTTGATATGGATTATGCTGTGAAATTGGTCAAGCGTGTTGATTGGATTTTTCGATTTACAAATGAAACCTTGTCCGTTTGTGAGTTGAGCTAAATTTTATTTGTATATCGATGTTTGAATTTTATGAATGACCGGAGTTGGATGGAATATAACTCGGGTCCCGCGATATTTATATTGATGTTCGTCGATATGTTTGTGAATAATTATACTCCATAGTTTTATATATAGATATTAATTTATTTGTTGTTTTAAAGATTGTTCGAAAAGCTTTGAAATGTTGTTTAAGGGTTTTAAAATCTTATTAATAGTATTTTATAAATATTTTACCTAATTTTATTTAATTTAGCTTTTTTCAAATTTATAGCTATATTTTTTATTATGAATATAAACATAGTCTCTCTTTGGTTATAAAACTCTTTTATTTAAATCAATGTCATAATATTATAAGTTTGAAATTATTTCAAAGATAAAATAAAATATAATGCATTTTATAAAGTATATTCTGAAAATGGTTATTTTATTTCAAAGAGATTTTTAATATTAAGGTTATTTAAATATTATTGAAAAAGTTCGTATGGTTTGGAAAAATATAGAATTCTTTTTATTAGATAATTAAATGATTTTGGATATGCTTTTAATAAATAAAAATCTCTTCTCTATAATATGAAAATTTCAAATATGGAATTATTTAAAAGAAATTTTTTTACTTCCAATTAGTTGAATATAAAGTGAAAATGTTGGATTATATTTTATGGTTTAAAATTAATGTAATTTATTTTGGAGTTTATATATATTGAATATTTGATTTAAATGTTTAAAGATAGTTTTTGATGATCTTTACTATTATTTCATTTTCTTAATCAAATTGGAATTTTTATCTATGATCCCTACATCTTATGATTTCTCATTTTCCTATATTGAATTTGGTTATGTGAATGATTCACCGTTGATATGGATTTGTTTATGATTTGATATAATACGGTGATGACATCTTTAAATTTGATTTGTGAGATTTCATTTCTGTGTGGCGAGAAATTTGAATAAATGGATTAGTGATATCGCCTAGTATGGGACTTTCGGTAACACTTTTTCGGTTATTCATCGAACTTATCATATAGAGATATCTAGTGTGGATAAAGTGTAGTTTATGAACATTGAGTAATTATTCGAATAACATGCATTGGTATGGGATGTCTTTATGTTATTTGTTTGATTATTTATTGTAAGTAAATGTCACTCAAACGGGGACTACACTCATGTGTATATGTGATACTCGATGAGGAGTATCGTATTGTTAGACATTGGTTTATGAGAGCCACATGTCGGCCTATTATTAGATATGCATAGCTATTGGGTATGAGTACTATATGACCATCAACATTATGTCCAGCTTCCTTTATTTTTTGGGAGTGAACCAGATTGGCCAGTATTCACCCTAGCGGCTTGATCGTGGGATCGCGCCCTAGATTTGCGACCACCATAGTTATATGTCTCTTCGATGCGCATCACAATATTGGTAGTACTGGATGGGTTGTTGCCTATGGCCCATTGTGTCGTATAAGACAGCAGTTTGTTACCATTAGAGGCAAAGCAGGGTCATGATCAAGGCTACGCCTAAATGAGTCATTGGTGGATGGGGTCACAATGTCCGTCGAGGCATTTGAAGATTGTACTATATGGTTACCCTACAGTAGGCAAGTAGACTTGGGTTCTTGTTGTAGGCTTGCGGTAGATGGCCACCAATCTCCCGTTTGGTTCTGGGTATGTGTATGGAGTGGATTAACATATATGTATCGTTCCTATGATGAGTTTGCTATACTAGAGACTGGATGAGTCTAAAATGTTGTTACCCCGCGTATATCCATACTCTTCAGGTTTGATATTCTAGAAATAACCTTTTTTATTGATTATGATTTGGAATGTGATAGATTATCTTTGTGATTTGCATGATATTGGATATCGTTCAAATGATTTGATAGGCTATCTCGCATTATCTAATAATTATATGATTTTATGATATTATATTAGGGCATTGCTGTATTAGCCTGATTCACTTAATGATGTCATTTTCTATGATAATGTTTTATTGCATGGATGATTCATCCTTGGATATAGTATTCTTGATTTCTATTGAATTATTTTCTATGGGTGATGACATTTTATACTGGGATTTATGGTGTTCTATACATATGATACTTAGGATTGTCTGAGAAATTATTATTATTATACAAAGTATATACAAAGTCCATTTGTTAATTGACCTTGGATTTCGATATAGTCTGACTTGTTTATTATTTATGTAACACTCGGGTCAGTCCAAGACATTTCATGTAAAGGCCAATACGAGACCAGCTTGTATTTTTCTGGGCATAGAGGAGACTAGATATTCTGTATTGTAGATTATCATGTTGTACTGTATGGTCTCTTGTGTATTCATTGTGATGTGCATTGGAAATATATTATATATTATATATTGTCGTTGTGATTGACTCTGTGATCTCTAATATTTATTGTACATTGTGTATTGTTCTATCCGAAAGGTACATATGTTTATTGCTTTGTGTTGATACTGTGCATGTTTGTTGGTGAGTTTTATTGGATGTTTCAAATGCATACCAGTGTTAGCCCAAGGGAATATTCACGTGTGTACCCTATATCGTCTTGTTATCCGTTAATATTACTCTGCAGTACTCTTCGATAGTATAGGTATATAGGTGGGGTTGTTATGCAAATGAAAATGGAATATGGTAAGCCAAATTGATAACGATAAAACCATGAATTTTAAAAGTTGAAATTAGTGTAGCAGATTCTCCATTCAATGTGCTCAGGATGATTTAGATTCTACCTACAAAATGATCGCCTTGAATGACTTTCTATTTTGGTACTTATGTGTTGAAGTAGAAAATTATCAATTTAGACTAGACTGTTTGCACATAATAACCAAAGCCTCTTGAAGTCAATGGGAGCAATATTGAATGTGTGGGTTTTGGATATGATCTAAGAACCGACATTAAAGTTGTTAGTTTCTGAGATGATGGTTTTGATGATAACAACCTTAGGACTTGTTATAAAATATAAATACTAATATCTTTATCTAGATATATATGTATATGTAGGATATATATATATATGCAGTTACTGAGAATGAAGACTGTACACTATAGAGATTCAAGACTGACGAATTCAAGACTGTAGAAATCAAAACTGAAGGCTCATGAGTATTAAGATTATCAACAGTTCAAGAGTTCAAGATATCAAGGTAAGTAATAGAGTCTAGATTTATGTTAAAACTTCATAGTAGCACTAAAATCTTGATTCTGATTTTAATTGTGGAATGAAATCCACCTTCTCGCTTTAATAGTGGGATGGAACCCACGACCTTCTCTAGTGGAATGGAATCCATGAAATTTTCAAAATGACTTATTTTTAGATTTTTTCAAAACTATCTTTTTAAAAAAGACACCTCCCACTCTTGGTTTAAATATTTTAGCCTTAATTCAAAAACTATTTTTAATCATATTAATTTCAAAATCATTTCTTGTTTTTAAACTATCTTCTGATTTTAATGTTTTAGCTTTAATCTCAAAATATTTAGATATTTAGTTTTTATTACTTTTATATTTTGTAAGATCACTTTCCAAAGGTTTTATAATCATAAAGTATATTCAAAATAGTTTACAAAGTTCTAAGTTTGTTTCGACAAACTTTAGAAAGAAAATCTCTTTTAAAACAAAAATCAATTTTCAAAAAATACTAGGGGATGTCGACATGCCTATACCCCCCATGTCGACATGGTAGCCATAGATTTTAAAATTCGAATTTTCAAAAGAAGTGTCTATTCATCATAACCTTTCACGAATGGACATGACCGTTATTCTCCTATATATACTAGTAGTTTTCAATGAATGTTCACTTAAGATTTCTTTGGTTTCTCTCCTCTTTCTCTTCCATTCTTATTTTCAAACATTCTTAACAAAACTCTGCCGAAATCCTAAGTGAATCAAACTCGATCGTCTCTAGTTTGATTCTCTGCCACTCTCTCTCAAAGATCTCAGTGCTATTTAGAGTTATAAGATCAATTGTAATCAAAGATCGAAGTGTATCGAGTCTCTCTCTATCAAAGTGTGATTGGAAACGGTGTGATTGTGGCTTATAAATCAATTGGGTGTGATTGTAGCCCGTAAATCAATTAGGTGATCTTGTAGCCTGGTTAAATCAAGAGAGTTTGCCCTGGACTCGGAGACATGATGATGTATCTCATGGCCTTGAAATCGAGGTTGTAATACCGAAATTTTATTTGAAAAGAAATCTGCACAAGAAATTATGTGGGACTGGATGTAGGGTAACTCCGAACCAGTATAAAGTTTCGGTGTGTTCATTCCTTTACTGCTTTTCATTTCTATTTGCATCAGTGTCTGGTTCTATGATTGTCTCTGTGTTTGTGAATTGCATCTGTTTGGTTTTAATTTGAAAAGATTTCAAAAAGATTCATAAAATTAATTAAATACTATTCACCCCCCTCTAGTGTTAATTCCGCCTTAAGATCCGTAATCTGCATTTCCTACATTTGGTATCAGAGCATTGGTTTTCAAAGTTATCATAATCTAAATTTTGAAAATTTTAAAATGGCAATTTTTGGAGATTCTGTTAACACTAGTTCAAAACTGTCCAAATCATCATTGTCTCATAAGTCTGCATATTGTTATTATAGAAAATCAAGTTATCTACCGAATTAGTGTGTTTTGCAGGAAGTGTTATATGGCTTTTGAAGAATCAACATTCAATGGACAAATGGTGCAAATCAAGAAAAAAAATGGATACTTGATAGTGGGTGTTCAAGACACATGACTGGTAATCCGGAGATACTGAATGACATAATTTATGAAGATGGAGGACTGGTCAACTTTGGAGACAATTCAAAAGGATATGTGATTGGCATCGGTAATGTCGGTAACTCTAAAACTCCTACTATTTCTGATGTTCTGTTAGTTAGGAATCTAAAACACAACTTACTTAGCATAAGTCAACTATGTGACAAGGGCTTCAAAATCAAATTTGAAAAGGATGTGTCACATTGAAGATAATAAATCAAATATTATCTTTGAAGGAATTAGGAAGAAAAATATGTATATTCTCAATATGAAAATCTCAAATGATAACCTATGTCTTTTGGCTAATACAAGTGACCCTTGGATTTGGCATAAAAGATTTGGGCATTTGAATTTTAAACTCTTATCTAAACTTTCAAAACTTGATCTAGTAAGAGGTCTTCCTAAAATGGATTTTAAAGTAGATAGTATATGTGATGCTTGTCAATTAAGAAAACTTAGGAAGAGTTTATTCAAATTGAAAGATATGATTTCAACTTCAAAACCTCTTGAGTTACTTCATTTAGATCTGTTTGGTCCATCTCAAATTCAGTCAATAAATCAAAGTAAATATGTTTTTGTAATTGTAGATGATTATTCTAGATTTACATGGACAATTTTTCTAAAACATAAAAGTGATGCTTTTGATTTATTTAAAACTTTTTCAGAAAGAATTCAAAATCAACTTTCTTTAAAAATCATAACTATTCGTAGTGATCACGGTGGAGAATTTGAATATGAAAATTTTGAGAATTTCTGTAATAAAAAAGGAATAACTCATAATTTTTCTTTTCCAAGAAGTCCACAACAAAACCGAGTGGTAGAGCGTAAAAATAGGACGATTCAAGAGTGTGCAAGAACTATGCTTTCATATGGTAAATTACCAAGAAATTTTTGGGCTGAAGCAGTCGCTACAGCTTGTTACATTTTGAATAAGATTTTAATTATACCTCTAACCAATAAATCACCATATGAACTTCTTTTCAATAAGAAACCAAAGGTATCTTATTTTAAAGTTTTTGGAAGTAAATGCTTTATTCTAAATACAAAGGACAATTTGGATAAATTTGATCCTAAATCCGACAAAGGAATCTTTATCGGATATTCTAATAGAAGTAAAGCATACAGAGTTTTCAATTTAAAAACTAACACCATTGAAGAAACAATGCATGTATCTTTTGATGAAAATTTCAAAGATTTTGTTCAAATAAATGATGAAGATGATTTTGTTACTTTAAATAATGAATCAAATGAAACAAATTGTGAAACTGTTCATCCTAATAAAAGGATCGGGCTTTTAAAAGATCATCCTATAGAAAATATACTAGGAAATATTGAATCTGTTGTTAGAACTAGAAATCAACTAAAAAAGATGAGTAATGTAACTTTTATATCAACTATTGAACCCAAAAATCCAAAGGAAGCATCATCTGATGATTCATGGATTCTTGCTATGCAAGAAGAACTGAATCAATTCACTAGAAATGATGTATGGGAACTTGTTCCTAAACCTGAGGACAAAACTATAATAGGATCTAAATGGGTTTATAAAAATAAAATGAATGAACAAGGTGAGGTCGTTAGAAATAAAGCTCGGTTAGTCGCGCAAGGTTATTGTCAAGAAGAAGGAATAGATTTTGATGAAACCTTTGCACCCGTAGCAAGATTAGAAGCCATTAGAATTCTACTTGCTTTCGCAAACCACAACAATTTCAAATTATTTCAAATGGATGTCAAAAGTGCCTTTTTAAATGGTTTTGTTAAAGAGGATGTTTATGTTGAACAACCTCCACTTTTTGGAGAAGAAAAGTTTCCAAATCATGTTTACAAATTAAAGAAAGCTTTATATGGTCTGAAACAAGCTCCTAGAGCCTGGTATGACAGACTAAGATCTTACCTATTACAATCAAATTTTGAAATTGGTAGAGTATATAATACTCTTTTTATTAAAAGAAACAAAAATGATATCCAATTAGTATAGATTTATGTAGATGATATCATTTTTGAATCAACAAACAATGAAATGAACAAAGAGTTTTCTGAAATAATGACAAAAGAGTTTGAGATGAGTCATATGGGTGAACTTACTTTCTTTTTAGGATTGCAAATAAAACAATTAGATAGTGGTATTTTCGTTAGTCAAGAAAAGTATACAAGGGATCTAGTTAGTAATTTTGGTATGACCACTGTGGAAAACCCACTCCTATGGCAACCAATGAATCCTTGAATAAAGAAGACATGTCAAAAGATGTTGATCAAAAACTATACAGGGGAATGATTGGTTCGCCACTATATATAACTGCGAGTAGGCCTGATATCATGCATAGTGTCTGTCTCTGTGCAAGATACCAATCTCAACCCAAAGAAACCCATTTAAAAGATGTTATGTAACGACCCGATATTTTGGGCCATTCGCATCCATTATAAGTGTATAGGTAGACACTCATGCCGGAGTTGAATTGCTCAAAATACCGCGTTGTTAATTTAAATTTGGCAAAACTGAACATATATAGTAAATAAATGAATAATCACAGATCACAGACACAGAGTAATAAGTGCAGCGGAAATAAAAGAGATAGTAGTTCATGAAGCTACTATATAAATGTATAAGTTACATCAGAGTTTAAACCAGATACAACGGAAGAGTAATACGATACATCAGATACAAAACAGAATACATCACTGGAATCATCGAATACTGAAAGCAGAATAGATGGCTGGATCTTCAAGCAAAGCTCCAACTTCAAAGGTGAGTCTTTAATACTGGTACACTCAGTCTGACCCGAGCGTAAAGCAAAACACAAAACACTCGAGTCAGGATTAACATTCTTATATCAATAAATCCAACTCAAGTGAAATAGCAATTTAAATACAAGTAACTCAAAGGATGTTTGGAATAACCATCCTTAAGGATCCGTTAAACTATCTACTATGTAGTAGTGTACGATAAGTAGATAATGTCTATCAGTAATATAAAGATATCAAAATAGCGCCCATTCCACCCTTAACACATTTTTATTCCCAAAAGCATATACAAGACCGTAGTTTCCCCAAAACCGGAAGTCACCAGAGGGCAATCCATATACTAAAGGTACAAAACAAATTCGTAGTGGTCACGAATAGGGAATACAAGTATGACAAGGCACATGAGGCAATACCCAAGGTAGTGATACTACCGTTTGCCAGATCCGGACTGGTGAGAACGCAACGCCGCAGCGCCCGCAACACCGTGAAACAACACTCCCAAAATCAAGGGTGCACCAATCGACAACAAGTAATGAGTAGTTCGAAGAAGTGTGTCCACTTGAGGTAGCTAATCCTCCATTGGCCCGGCACGACTCCTGTTTTAGTCATTTCCAATTTGACACAAGTGTCAAGGCTATCCATTATCGTTCTCTTTCTTCAGTCAACACGTACATCATTCCAACCACTTCATTCTGGATCATCACTCCGCGTATAGTTATTAAAGTGGTTTTCGGTTTAGATAGAGAGTATATCCATAACCGATTCCGGTCTCTTTAATAACCTTCGAAATTATTTCACCGATTGGTCGTTTGTTTATTTCAAAACCAAATCAATTTCAATTTCAAATAGAATTCGTAAATCAACATTTCATTTGTCTTTCAAAACCAATTTCCAAAATTTACGTTTCAAAACTTCCACATTCATAATTTCAAGATCTTCCAATTCAATTTCAACTTTTATTTAAAACAATTCCAATATTGATTCAAGTTCGTATATCAGTTTCATTCCGAAATCATTTAAATTAACTTAATTTAACATTCAAATCAATTTAAATTTATTTATCGATTTCATTTAATATTCGTTAAGTAAATGTGTCATTCAAAACAATTTCTATTAAATTTCCAATTCATTAAATCCATTATTTAAATTCAACTTCCTTATTTCAAAACTTACAATTTGAATTAAATTAAATTCATCAAACCAAATTCTTTAAATTTCAAGTCTTACATTAATTCCAATAAATCACATTTTATTTCTTGATAAAGAAATTCAATTTCACTTATTTACTTACTTAAATGCTTTTCCAAACTTAATTAATAAAGAAAACTCAATTTCAATTATTTACGAAGTAAATTCACTTATTCAAAAGTTCAATTTAATTTAATCATTAAATAATTCAATCTTACTGAATTTTTAAATAATTCAAAACTTAATTATTAAATAATTTCAAAGTTTAATAATTTCAACTTAATTATAATTTCAAACTTAATTATTAAATCATTTCAAACTTAATTATAATTTCAAACTTAATTATTAAATCATTTCAAACTTAATTATAATTTCAAACTTAATTCAATCATTTCTCAAATTTAATTATAATTTCAAACTTAATTCAATCATTTCTCAAATTTAACAACATTCTTTCTTCAATTACATTGTTAATATTTTGTTTCAGATTATTACATATTAACATTTTCCTTTCATTAAAATTCAAATTTCAACTTCATTTCAAAACCATATTATTTATTCAAATAAAATCTTCGTTTATTTTTAAATCAAATTATTGACCAATCGGGTTTTATTTAATTTCCTATCCTAGGTCCAAGTTCAATTTGGGTATTTATCATTTCAACCCGATTCCAATTCAATTCAAAACATAGCATAGCAAAGGGAACTTGCAGTGTGATAACTGGGATGGTGTCAAAGTAAATAAACAAGCAATAACAACAACCAATATCAATCCAAAAATCAAATCAATAATCCCGAAATAATCGTATTAATTCGCATTGTTGTTTGTGCGAATTAATATAATTATTTCTAGAATCTACACTATCATTTCACGTAGATTAAAGATTATTCCACTAATTATTTATACGGTTCTTCACTTGTCATTCAATTTCAATTTTACACTACAACAATTAATCCAATATACGTTCAATGGTTCAAAGTGTAATTATCACTATTTTTCATGTCAATTAATTTAACAATTAAAAGGGGTCATATTCAACTAATCAATTCAACATATATGTCGATTCAAATTTTCATTTTCCTACGTCAAATTTATTTGCATAATATTTATCACTTTATACATTACAATTTTAACGTCCAATTGTAAACATCAAACAATCAATCATTTAACAACCAAACTGGATTATCATTGCATATATAACAGATAATGGTGTCAGGTGTCAAAGGTGAACTGATACAGTTAATAGCATAAATAATAGTAGCATATTTCAATTGTCGTTTCAATTGAAATCAAATTTAATAAATAAAAGAACATTAATCGTGAGTGAGTGCTCACCTTTCGAGGTTAGAAAGAATAGAGCAGCACATGGATAAGTGAGGAATCAAAGCAGCTAACTACTGCGATCAATTCTGGACATCGGCGAAGCCAAAAGCAAAGCATGATGAGCTGGATTCGATGGAAATCAAATATATATTATATTTTAAAATTCAATATTCAATTTAAAAACACATTTCAAAATAAATCCATATGTATAAGTTTTTAAAACAATTTTTTTTTAACACATCTTAAACCAAAATATCATCACATGACATATTTAAAATCGTTATTTCGTAAAATAGATTTATTCCCTATCAAAATATATATGCAACAAATGTATGAACTCGTATATAATTATATATGTATATAAGATAATGTATAAACTGATACATACACCTACACTTTACATTTAAACTTACTTATATATATAAAAGAAGACTGAAAGCTTATATTTATAAGTATATATATATAACAGACAGCACCCCCCAAAATATACTTTTTTTAAACAGATATATACATCTAGATATATATAACCTTTATATTGTAAACATATAAAAATATATACGGTAAACATATATACTTTTTAACATTGATCCACATAGCAAGATTTTATAACATATTATATAACTTATATAATCTAACCTTTGTACATTTATATAAACTGTCACAATATATAACTTATATAAACTCCATTTGTACAACCGACTATAGATATAGATTATCTATATATAAAATAATATTATTTTTAGCTTTTATATGATGGAATAGGACTGGAAAACTACCAGGTGAGCAGGCTTCAGAGAAAGAGGGCTCGGGCTAGATGCGACAATTGGATGACATGATGAAATGGAGAGCACGGTTCATGGAACGAGCAGGGGAAGGAGAGGCTGCTGGGGGTGCTACACATGGGAGATGGCAGGGCGTGCTGACGTGGAGGGGAGTATGGTTGGTCTAGGCTCGGGTCGCCGGGGCTTCGGGACAGTGGGGATGTGATCGGAGGGGAGGTCGAGTGGCCAAGCAAGCGAAGTTCAAAGAGGGCGAGGTTGTTTTGGTCGTGGAGGGCTGTTTTGATGCGTAACTGGGAAGGGTGGACAATGGCGTTGCTTCGGCTTGGAAGCACTGCGTCGATGAGGAGAAGCAAGGTGGTTTGATGGTTGCAGGTGGAGGGAGGTTCTCGGGTGTAGGTGCGGTCGCGCGAGTGGCTCGGTGCTCGGTCGAGCGGAGGTAGGTGGTGGTTCGTGTAAGCGACAGGGAGGAGGTGCCGAGGTTGGTGGAAGTTGGCCCTTAGTTGACATAGAAGGTGACGTGCTAAAAAGAAAAGCTTCAAGTGGAATAAAACAAGAAGGAGCAGGTTTGTTTTCATGCAAATATGAAATAATATATGCTGTCAACCTCTTCTTTTTCTTATAAGCATAGAACTAAAAAAAGAGCAGAGAAAGAAGGAACGTGAACAGCTGGAAAGATGGGAAGCAATAAAAAGAAAATGAATGGCTTTTCAATACCTACTTGCTACTTCAATACCTACGATATTATATTCACTCATCAATTTCCTAGAAGTGGGAATAGAAACAGCCACATCAGTTGAATTCCAGTAAATATTAATTGCTAATGGCTGTCGTGTTGTACGATGGAAAGTTGAATGGACCAGGAATTCAAAAGGTTAAAATGGTACCGATACGGCTATTCGTTTTGCGATTTTTCATCGCGTAACGGACATCGAAATTGACAATCGAATATACCGTAGAGATCAGCATGATAAGACGATCAAAATGGTATAAAATTATCAGTGGTATGATTAAATTATAAAAATTCGAATTTTTCTACTACGGAAAATGCAAGAAAAACGCTGAAAAATAATATCGACGGAGCCAGAGATGTCCGAATTTGGAAAAACGACAAACTGACATCTTGCTCAGAAGATGGTTTAGAATTTTTCTATGTAAAAATATTTAGGTTCCGAAAACATTTTATTTTCATCGCTTTTTAACTGATTAAATTGAAGTAAAGTTACGCGCGAAATAAACTTTCGTATTTTCGGACGAAAATTTACCAGTTGCTATGTTTAACTGGACGCATTCCAAATATCAAATTTATATTTCAAAATTTTATCGTTTAAAATTTCGCAAAATTTCAATTAATAACGTTATTAAAACCAGTTAAATTTACGGGTCGTTACATGTTACATGTATCCTAAGATATGTTAAACACACTTTAGACTATGACCTATTTTACCCTAAAAATGATTCATTTGATTTAATCTCATATTATGATGCTGACTATACTGGTTGTAAATCAGACCAAAAAAGTACAAGTGGAACTTGTCACTTTTTAGGACATTCTCTGATTTTTTGGTTTAGTAAAAAGCAAAATACTGTCTCACTATCAACAACTGAAGCAGAATATACCTCTGCTGCTTTGGCTTGTTCTCAAGTTATCTATATGCAACAGACCCAAAAAGGATTTTGGATTAAATATTTCAAAATCACCAATTTATTGTGACAATACAAGTGCAATATATTTATCCAAAAATCCTACTCATCATGCCAGAACCGAACATATTGATATCAGACAACATTTTCTCAGAGATAATATAAGTAAAGAGATTATTTCTCTTGAATTTATCAACACTAAGATCAAATAGCTGATATTCTGACCAAACCCTTGAATCAATCATCAACCTTTACTAAATTAAGAAAAGAACTAGGTATTTGTTCTATAGCTGAGATATAGAATATTGATATAGTAACATATATATTTCAATAAATAGAGAAAAACAAAATTGTCAAAATTTTCAAAGGGATGTCTATATGCCCATACCCCCCATGTCGACATACAACGGTTAGATTTAAAATTTTGATTTTCCCTCTAAAATCAGTTTGGTGGTTATATAACCACAATATTTCGAATTCGTCTGTCTTCTCACTTCATTTTCTCTATAATAAACTTCTGAAAATACAAAGTAATGGCCTCCTCTTCTAAATCCAAACAAAATGCAACCATTTCCTTCCCTTCTCCTAATTCTGGTCCATTCCAATGTACTACATTGGCTCGATTAATGAAGATCGAGGAGATTATGAAGGATTCTCTGCAAATGCTGACTGAATTACAAGTCATGCAAATAAGGATGGCAAAGGAACAAGAGAAACAAGGTAAGATTCTTAGAAATTTGCAAAAATTTCTAATGGATAATTATGCAGACCCTATTGTGATTGAAGATGATTCCTCTAACATACGTATTCATAATCCATTAGAGGACGACGACGAAGAAGAAGAAGAGGAGGAGGAGGAAGAAGCGCAAATGGACGAGGACGATAATGTTGTTTGCGTTGGAGAAGTCTATTTTGACAAAAATGGTAATTTGGTCGAACAACATGGAAACTTTTGTCTCCATTACCCTAATTGTTCGATTCACAAGTCACCAATTGTCAAGGCCTCTCGTTCAATTGTTATTATATTAATGTTTTTATATTTTGTGTACTTGTATATATTTGTGTCTATGTTTCATATATATGTGTAATGTAACATCATATATAATAAAATTAGATTTATGTTTCGCTTATTATACTTCGTTGTTAGCATTTAGTTCCATGGTATTAGTTTAAGGGGGGGTTATGTAGTTTAGGCTTAGTTTTTGTTGATGACAAAGAGGGAGAATTATAAAATAGGATAGTTAGGCTTAGATTAAGGGGGAGTTAGTAGATTAAGGGGGAGTTGTCGGAATAAGGAGGAGTCAGAGTAGAATCGGAGTTTGGTGGAGTATATTTTATAAACATAGGTTGTCATCATCAAAAAGGAGGAGATTGTTAGTTCCTAAGATGACGGTTTTGATGACAACAATCTTACGACATGTTATAAAATATAAATACTAATATCTTTGTCTAGATATATATGTATATGCAGGATATATATATATATGCAGGTACTGAGAATGAAGACTGTACAGTATAGAGATTCAAGACTGATGAATTCAAGATTGTAGAAATCAAGACTGAAGACTCATGAGTATCAAGATTATCAAGAGTTCAAGATATCAATATAAGTAATAGAGTCTAGATTTATGTTAAAACTTCATAATAGCACTAAAATCTTTATTCTAATTTTAATTGTGGAATGGAATCCACCTTATCGCTTTAATAGTGGGATGGAACCCACAACCTTCTCTAGTGGAATGGGATCCACGAAATTTTCAAAATGAATTGTTTTTAATTTTTTTCAAAACTATCTTTTTAAAAAAGACATCTCTCTCTCGGTTTAAATATTTTAGCCTTAATTCAAAATTATTTTTAATCATATTAATTTCAAAATCATTTCTTGTTTTTAAACTATCTCCTAATTTTAATGTTTTAGCTTTAATCTCAAAATATTTATATATTTAGTTTTTATTACTTTTATATTTCGTAAGATCACTTTCCAAAGGTTTTTATAATCATAAAGTATATTCAAAATAGTTTACCAAGTTCTAAGATTGTTTCGACAAACTTTAGAAAGAAAATCTCTTTTAAAACAAAAATCAATTTTCAAAAAATACTAGGGGATGTCGACATGCCTATACCCCCCATGTTGACATGGTAGCCGTAGATTTTAAATTTTGAATTTTCAAAAGAACTGTCTATTCATCATAACCTTTCACGATTGGACATGACCGTTATTCTCCTATATATACCAGTAGTTTTCAACGAATTTTCACTTAAGATTTCTTTGTTTTCTCTCCTCTTTCTCTTCCATTCTTATTTTCAAACATTCTTAACAAAACTCTGCCGAAATCCTAAGTGGATCAAACTCGATCATCTCTAGTTTGATTCTCTGCCACTCTCTCTCAAAGATCTCATGCTATTCAGAGTTATAGGATCATTTGTAATCAAAGATCGAAAGATCGAAGTGTATCGAGTCTCTCTCTATCAAAGTGTGATTAAAAACGGTGTGATTGTAGCCGTAAATCAATTGGGTGTGATTGTGGCCGTAAATCAATTGGGTGTGATTGTGGCCCGTAAATCAATTGGGTGATCTTGTAGCCTGGTTAAATCAATAGAGTTTGCCCTGGACTCGGAGACAGGAGGGTGTATCTCATGGCCTTGAAATCAAGGTTGTAATATCGACATTATATTTGAAAAGAAATCTGCACAAGAAATTGTGTAGGACTGGATGTAGGGTAACTCCGAACCAGTATAAAATTTCGGTGTGTTCTTTCCTTTACTGCTTTTATTTACTATTTGCATCTGTGTCTGGTTATGTGATTGTCTCTGTGTTTGTGAATTGCATCTGTTTGGGTTTAATCTGAAAAGATTTCAAAAAGATTCATAAAATTAATTAAACACTATTCACCCCCCTCTAGTGTTAATTCTTCCTTAAGATCCGTAATCTGCATTTCCTACAAAAGTATCATTCGACAAGCATCAAAATTGAAATATTTATAGAAAAATCAAATAGTTTGATTTCAACCAAAGTGTAGAGGAAGCGTGTTTCCATAAGAAAGAACGTTGAAGGTACATTGATATTTCTAAACATAAGAAAACAATAAGCCATTGATTGTTTACGATGTGCTTATGTTAAAATAACCTTTCAGTAGTTTTAATACTCAACATTGGATTTGCAAATGATGTCTTTCATAGAGAGTATAATGGACATTGGAATGTCCCATACGATATGCATAGATGCCTTATTAAAATATTAAATAAGAACATGTAAGATGGATTCCTTATGCATTGGCAATAGGAATTATCATATATGTTATGTGTATATGATATCATGATTTGTTTATGTATTTGATACATGAAGAAAATATCAAATCCAAATTAAGGTCTCGAAATGATAGTTTAGAGTGTTCTTGTGTATTTATGAAATACAGGAAAATTGTTTATAGAAACAACGAACTCCTTATGGAGTATTCGAACTCAGATTTCATATGTGATATTGAGTATAGTATGTCAGTATACAATTCACGTTTCAAGCTTGGTTAAGAAGTTTTAAGTTGGAAATGTTTAAAAGGAGAGATTGTGGATGATTCAATAAAAGCCCAAGTACATCGCCTTGAATCATGCCAAAATAAAGGCAATGTATATACATAATAAATGCAAAAATTTATAACTAAACTGAGGGTGATTCTAAATGATATGAATCCCCATAACATTTTTAGATGACAAAATGTTATGATATAGTTTGTAATAGAACTTAGAGCTCACTAGAGGTCGGGAGACATACTTTGAATTGTTCCATATGATAAAGGTAATTTATCGACGTCGGAGAGAGTTGATTGACATAGTAGATAATTGAGACATAATAGCACACCCATTCACTGAGGGAATGACTCGATTGGTTTTGAAGAAACCGATTGGAGAATTTGAAATAAGGTTCCACAATTGACCCCAAGTGCACGTGGGAAATTGATAGAGTTGGAGGTATGCCCTAGGGGCAACTATGTAATTTGTTATATAAATCTAACTCGATAACCAATCTTGTTTGAAATAAAAAATGTTTCCTTTATGCCATATACTTGTTATAAAATGTTACAAATAATTAATTAGTTAATTTAAATATATACGTCATAAATCCAATAAATGATGTGTTTGTGATAGCGGTTACAAAAAGTTGTAACCATGAATATTATATCACAATAGCCAATATGATAGGCATGTCATATTAAATATTCCTAGTCAAGATGTATCGAGATCGGACATTGATGCATCCACTGAGACTAGAGTACGTAACACTCTCCAAATATTGGGCAGTGTATTACTCACGGCCACTGGGGGCACCAAGGTTACATACTAATAGTTATTGGATAACCGTGGAATGACCCACTAAATAGTTTTCTGTTAGTTAATATAACTAAGGTCAAACGAAAATATCAAAGTGAATAATTTACATAGTTCTCCTGACTTGAGAATACTATTGATCTTCAATACGAAAGCTCTACTTTGATTATAGTTAAATCATGGCACGATGTCCATTGAGCGACTATAGTTGGGTCGAATGAAAGTATTGGAAGTGAAATACTATTCAAGTGAGGATTCGTCTCCTCAGTTATATGAGGTTAGTATCATGGTCAACTGAAATCAACTCAAAGTCAAATCTTTGACTAGAGTAGTTTGCTTAATAATAATTGTTATTATTAAACCAAGGACTTTGTGTTTGGACTATACAGTTAAATATGGATGATATTGGAATTTTGACAATTACCAAATTCCATAAGTCCAAAGTGATGCAATTTGGACGAAGATAATTGGTGTAAATAATCGTCACTACCAAGTACCGCTTAATAAAGTAAAACTGAATTTTACTGAAATCAAGTAAGTGATAAATTTGGATAAAATATTACACCACTACTAAGTAAAGTGTGAACGTAAATATTCAAATTGTTCGATATTAATCGCTGACCAAATTTACACCTAAGAGTCACACAACCGAAAAGTTGAATTTTCCTTTGGCCAGCTAATTTAATTAATATATAATCATTATAAATTAGCTAATATTTATGAAATATTAATTATGAAATTTTATTTTATGTATTGAATACGATTAAATAATGTAGTTATAATGGTTATAAATATACTGAACGATATACGCTATCGGTACGCGCTTAAACTGAATTTAAATGCGGGAATTTTTTATATAGACTTAAATATGTTTAATATCCATGAAAAAACACACATAAGCTAGCATTGGTTACCTTAGGTGTGATTGGCCATGGTATGAGCGAATGAAGGGGTTTTCTTTTAGTTTAGAAATGAAAAGGCTATGTAAGTTACAAGGGTATTAATCACAACATTAATTCTCTTTTCTTTAATAAGACTTAGCTCTTTCATTTCTCTAACTTCTTCACTCCAAAACTACATCTCTAGATTAGAAAATTTTGGCCATGGCATGTTAAAATCAATAAAAAATTCCCTAGTTTATACTATATCAAATTCTATGTTATTCGATAGTCAGCGGTCAATAATTCGGGAGCTAGCACCTTCTAATTTGGAATTTGATACAAGGAGGACACTTCTTCGTTTCAATGTGAGAATTATAGGCATTGGTGAGAGGTACTCTTCTCAATTCAATTATGTTAAACTTATTTTATCATATTGTACATAAAAATTAGTTAGAAAATTATAACGAACCTGTATGCCGATATGTCGTTACATTGAGATGGTTGAATATACGTGTCAATTAATTAAAAAAATCCATTTGTGTATTCATGTTAATCAACGCTCGTAAAATAATAATAATGATAATGATAATAATTTTATTTTGAGATTAATATTGATTTTATAATCACTTTATTTTAGCAACTCATTTATACATTAATGTTTACGTTTTATGGAACATGTTTTAATCCATATATGTGTGTGTGTGTGATACTCCATATATATGCGTGTATCCTTTTATTTTATTTAAAACTTATTTTACACTTAATAAATCAATATGTACACATACATGTATTTGTAAATTATATATGACTATAGAACTTCTATACATGTATATCTTAGTTTTGTTCTCTAATATATGTGTATTAAAGTTCTTTTAAATTTTATTATTATGTATTGAACTATTTTAGTATGCGTTTAAAATGTATTTAATGTGTATTCAATCGATATTCAAAGTATAGAAAAAATGTATTCAAAGTATATTCAAGGTATGTTTAAAGTGTATATATATTCTAAACTTTTATATATAATTATGTATAGTTTTTTTGAAGGAAATATAAATATGTATAGTGGTAATATATATGTATGTATGTATGTACGTATATACATATGTATATATATGTATAATATATACACATAATGGATTAAATACGTGGACACATATTTAAAGTATGTTTTAAAGTGCATTTAATGTGTATTCAAAATGTATTCAAAGTGTACATAAAGTGTATTAAAAAAAATTAATTCGATATATGTATACATACATCAATGTGAAATTGAATCATTATGTATCATAGTCCACGACCTTGTTCTAGTTTATGCATACATTGATTTGTTTACATGTGCCTTTTAATTTTTGAAATGAAAAGGCACTCTTTATTACAAGGATATTAATCACACATTTATTCTCCTTCTTTAATAAGAGACTGCCTCTTCATTTGCTTTAATCTCTTCATCTCTTCAAATATAATTTCCTATGGTAACGCTTAAAGTATTTTCAATATTATCATTATATATATATTCTATATAACAACATATATATAAACACACACGCACGCAAACATACGTTGGTTTGGACAAAATATTTGTATATAAAAGGGGTTAACATGTCCACTGTGATGTAAATCATAGCACTTATGCATGGTCATGTCAAACCATATACACATTATTCTATTGCACATGCACGTACACTCATATGTGTATTTGATTGGTATATATATAAATTAAAATACAAATAATTTAAAATAAAACTTGATTTATAAAGTTAAATAAAATAATGATTTTATTTAAAAGAAACATAGAAAAGTTCTAAATGAATTTAGACTTCATAGGCCCATTAAAGATCCAACAAAAGAAATCTTTTGAAATTTCCCCTTTAACTCTGTTATGGGCTTGCCCAATTCCGACAACGAAAGCATTTTTGTAGATCTGAATTTGATCGCTTGTCTCGATCAAAAGCATGTTTTGTTTTCATAGAAACATACTTTAGAGGACAAGTCTTATCCAGTATTTGAACCAAGTGACAGTTTGATAGATCTGAGCTATGAAATGATGAAGAATGGATAAAAAACTTGGAAAATGTCAAGATTGAAGAGTCAAGAAATTTGGCTAAGTAGAAAGCAAGTCATATCAATCAGTACTGATCGATCTATGCATCGATGTCGATCGATCTAAAGATCAATGTTGGTCTCATTTTTCTTTATCTATGATTCTACATGCAAGTTTGAAGAAGAAGATAACTTTCGAAGAAGGCACGTTAATATGTATCGATCGATCGTCATTGACAATTTTTGGCCCTAAAGATTTAAATCTTGAGGACTTAGGTAATTTTGAAGAATAATTGGAAGATTTGGTCAACAAAATTGATCAGTATATTCATATCGATTGGTGCCGATCGATCAAATTGTTGAGAAACATGCCAATTTGACATGTTCAGTATGTTGGAAACTCGGATCTGCATGCTAGAATGATTCAACTGATGATTCGTTGATTTTGTTGTGGAAATTCATCTCTAAATACCAAACTTCAATTGGAAAAAAAGGACTTTAGATCTTGTTTATGCCAAAAGTTGGCACAGACACCCAAAAAATTACAGAAGAGAAGTGAAGAAAATTAATGAAAAATGCGAAGGAATCACACACGACAATTATAATGGTTCTGCTAATCGTTGGCCTACAACCACTTGAAATTAGTTTATGAGTCTACAAAGTTTTTTGCAAAGCTGTTCTTATGAATTGGTATTTACTTTTGAGATTACAACAAAAATACAGAAAACTAGAATACGAGCAAAAAAGGTCCTCTAAACCATGCCTATCACCCTCTATTTATAGCTGAAGGTCGATGGAATTCTCTCCACCACATTCTTCCTTATGTTCCCTACGACCTAAGGGAGCTACTCTCAAAAGATCATGGCCAACTTAGCAAACTTTAGGGATCAGTACCGAACCATGCCCCCATGGATAGGTACCGATCCATAAGATGGGCTGCAAATCCTTCCTCGACCCTTTGATATTATTTGTATGGCTCGTGCCTTCACATGCAAAGTTCAGATGTGCTGGCATGGGTTCAAACTTGAGTGGAAATCATGGTTTGGTGGTAGATGAAAGTATGCAGCTTAGTTGTTCTAGAACTTGGAATTTAACCATCGACCACTTGAGTCATGATGAACTAGCAAACCATTCTAGACGGCATGTACTAGATAATAACCAGTTCAATTTTATGCATGATGAACTAAGTGATGGAGTTGATCAGTCACTATGGATCAGTACTGAACCATGGCCATGAATCGGTACGGACCTAAGGCATTACTTGAATTTTAGAACTTTGGATCTGACACTTGGAGTGAGTAGGTGTGTAGGCTATCCTTGAAGGCTCTTGGCAAGCTTATGGCTCCATTCATTGATCCTGCTTGGTCCTTGAGTTCAAAAGTGATTATTCTAGACTTTTGTTTGATTATTTTCTGTTTGATCATTCCGACTCGTCCAAATACGGCTTGATTACAATGCTGGATAACATTAGCCCACCAAAACATACCTTATTTTAACAAGGTATGCTTTGGATCAAGATAAACTATGAATCCACTGTTATCTGTTTCGAGTAGATGCTACTCTTCCTTTGAACTATTTTCATGAAGCATTGTGTCTTTTACTAATCCCTGCATTGCTTCAAACTGTTTTGAACTTGCAACTCTTGTGCAGTAGAACTGGGGCACACTCTTCGAGTCCACCATTCTACTTTTGGAATGTTTTCAATGATCTCCTTCTTCAAGTTGTTTAGGTAAGACCTTGGTTTCTTGGAACTCCGATTGTCCGTTTTCATGCAAGCATACACATGTACACATAGATATATATTTATCATTTCATTTTTTTTAAAGTTTCATGGGTCGGTATCGATCCATGGACAATGCATGGTGTCTCAAATGTAGATGGTTCATATGCCTATGTTTATTGATCAGTGTATATAAAGTGCAATACTACATTAACCTTTTCCACCTGGTTTCGTTTCTTTGCCTCGAGACTATCTTCCCAAAGCTCACCATTGCCAAAGTTTAACCCATCGATCCATCTTTGACCTTGGACTGTCATTCTTCCCACTGTCGAGATCATCTGAAATGCTGCTTTCTTACTCTAATCCATGAGTATCGATTGATTCGAACATTCTTGGAATTCAAACTTAAATCTCTCCAAACCCATCGGTGCCTTTCAATTTAGGTAGGTGGCACCACCGTTTAACCATGTCTGTCACCGCTTCACCCCTCGACCACGCATGACTAAGAGAAAGAGACCATTCCTCTTCCCTATGGATCGGTGCCGATCCCATAACAGAGATTTTTCACTAAAAATTCAAGTTCTAGGAGGTGTCTTGTATGAAACATGAGTTTCACTCGAAGGCTCGAAGGACGACTTGTTTTCCTCAAAGCATGACTCACGCTCGAGCTTTTAGAGCTTCAACTCAAGTCGGCTTCGAGTCTTATTCAAGGGAAACTCAAGTTTTTCCTAGCAACTCAGATTTAATGAAAATTTTCCAAACCATTTTAAAAAATTTCCAAATAGGACTCTATAATCTAGTTTGGTCGAGCCATGGTCGATGATGCATGATCCGTTAGGATGGTTTTTAACAACGGTCACTTCGAATATAAATAGATATTTGAACACATTGCTTGTAAACCTTTCAATCGAATAATGGACCTGAATTTCATTATTTTAGATGCACACTACATGATTTTAGCTGCACACTATTGCTTCCTATCGATGTAAGAGATCTGATCAATCAACACACGGTGGTACCTATTGGGTCCGGTACATCGACTATATGGGGCTCTTTTTCAGCATGAAGATTGCAGCTTTTAATATGCCTGATATCTCTTATGGGAAGTTTTGATAGTTATGAATCTTAGATGCTCCTCGCGTCTCTCCATAATGGTCGTATCTCCTTCAACATCGCGATATGCCGAGTCTGATATTGAATCTAACTCAACGATTTGCCTATGACAAAGTTCACTCCTGATCCATCTCAATCTTATTCAACCAGTCGTTGGGTAGGGCAGTCCTTAGAGATAGTTCCTTTTGTTTTGGCTTAAAAGCCCGCTGTAAGGGTTGCCCTCGATATCGATATGGATGATGCTATCATTTTATATAATCCCCAAGGCTCTCCAGCTTTAAAGGTTGATGAAGCATCTCTTAGGAGAATATGCAAGAAACATGGCATTCCTTTTGAAGATGTGTTAACTCATGCGCGCTATCAGCGAGCGCATCTTCCACCAGTAGGATATACAGCCTGTAATTGGTACATGTACATGGCCAGTTATGTTTAACCATTCAACCATTTTATTTGCATAATCTCGCAGTTTATGCGACCCAATTGCACCCGAATAGCTATTCTTTTTTAAATAGCATGTATATGATTTTTATCCATTATTTGGATCGTGAGCCTAGCGCCCAGGAGATCTATTATCTATACAGCTTTAAGCACTAGAAGGGATTTCCTTCACTCATTTTCTTAGAACCTACTAGGGGTTGCTAGATAGTGTTGGGCCTCAGGAACAAGCTAAATTACTTTAAGGATTATTTTTTCTTTGTACGTTGCCCGCCCGATTTCGCACAAAGGCAATTATTTGGATGTGTTATCCATATTCCAATGTCGAAAGTAACGTTATAAGCGATAGCATCATAAAAGGATTAAAGTACTGAAGTCCAATGTTGAAGAATAAAACCATACCTCGTCAACAACATGTCTCTTCGAGCGTATCTCTTGGCCCTTCGTCACTTCCAACAACATATCTCTTCGAAGCTGAAAACATGCATCTTCGATGATGTGTCGCACCACACGTCACCGCTTTGACATGATCCTTCTCCAATGTCTTCGAAGGTCTTAAATATCAAAGATAAGTTAGCATCAAAGAGGCATCTCAATAGCAATCACCGGGGCTACCAAAACTACGGCGGCATCTCATCCTACAGGCACTTCGAGAGTCAAACAAGGTCATAACACTCTTCGCCGATAACCACATCGCATTTATATAGCTCATCAAAAGCATGATACTATCAACAAGTGCCTCTATTTGCTCACCAAAACCAAAGCAGGCTCGTCAGCAAGATGCTCTTCGAATACAGCTGCACTTCACCCTTTATAAGGAAATCACATAATCAAGTAAAGTGGTGTCGATAGTAAGCACTGTCAATGTCTGCGAAGACCATAACACCGATTGACAGACGTTGTCGATAACATCATCAACTACCATGAAGGTTTGCACGATTGCATAAAGGCTCACAGTTTACAGCACTTTGATGGTATCTTCTTATACCAACAGAGATAGCCGCCAAAGTCAAAGATGTGAAATAAGACAATACCGCCTTCATAGAGACTATAATTAGGATAACACCGTCGAAGTCAACACTGCTGAAGTCAATACCACCGAAGAGCTGGAAGGCGAAGTGGCCAAGCCTCACCTCTTTTATTGTAACCCTAGGGGTGCCATTTTAGGGATCAGATTTTCATTTCTCCTTCTCTCTCCTTAAATCAAAGCCTTGTAACCCTAAATCAAATTAAGGACAATTCTATTTGACTATAATCACATTCGAATTGAATAAACATGGACTTAATCTTACATATTGACTTCAATTATATCCCTATTGAACAATATTGATTCGGACTTGCATAGCATGAAATTATCATAATTAATTCGGCATAAACCTAGTCAAAGTGATTGAATAATGATAAACTCCTATATGCATATTCATATGGACTATGGACTTTGAAAATAAGGGCGGAATGCATTACCTATTGTTATAGATAATGTACTTCGATATGGCTCCGTGACATATCTTCTATGCCTAAAATATGACATACCATAAGCAATGTGGACAATATTATTCAACGATTAATGTAGGTCCATATGCATAACAAACCAAATGGCCCTAAAGGACTTCGAATATAATAATTCAAAGTGATGAACAAACCTTCATATATTCTTCATTCGGGGCCAATTGTCATTTATTAATAAATGATTCAATCTCATGATGAGTCATAGATGATGAGTTAGACATTGAGTCACTTGATCGCATCTCCGCACATGTTTAAAACCAAGTTAATGAAATCAATTAAGGCTTGGTTACGTCTCTGCATATGTATAAACCAAGGACTAACTTAGCACAATTTTCATATGAAGTGTTAAAAAAGAATTTGGTCTAACATTTTTGGGACTAGAAGGAGGGCTCGGACCTCCAACTTGTTTAATTCCCTCATCATCTAGATTAATTAAGTGAATTTTGTTTCAGGAAAATGAGATCACGAAGACTCAATTCTCAGACCGAAGAGGTCATATGAATAAGGACACTAGAAGAGAATGTGATTCCTAATTTCAACATGGGAAACACAGAACACGGGCAATCTTCACAACCGGTGCAGCCAACTTGCGGTGAAGCAAAAATCCAAAACTTGGAGCAACAACTGCTGATGATGAAAGAACACTTGGAGGGAATGCTTACCTAGAAATCTTCAAAACTATAAGCTTACAATAGGAGATGAATCAGAATCTCCAAGGAGAAACTTGAATGCTTCCCAGCTTAGGAATAAGGGCAAAAGCACGCTTGCCATAACTCCATAGAAAAAGAAAAGTAACCAGTAGACTAAGGCAGATTATCAGGATGGAGGAAAAAATCCAATGAATAGTCTAAAGCTCTACTTCAAAGGGATGTAAACCCGAAAAAAGCAATCATCATACCGATGAAGACTGCTTGAGGAATATGGCAGCAAAAATGGCAAAGGATATGCTCAATGCCAAAGGAAAGAGGACTCAAGATAAAAGAGTCAATGATAATAAGTGAGAAGCTCCATTCACTAATGAAATTATGTCTGCAAGGATTCCATCTCACATTAAGATCCCATCAATAAGGTACAACGGAACAACTGATCAAGACGACCATTTATTGGCCTTTGAAAGTCAGATGGACCTGTACAATGCGTCTGGGGCAATGCGTTGTAGACTTTTCCCAACCACTTTTCAAGGTGTGGTAGCCAAATGGTATCGGAAATATCAAGAAATAACTATATACTCTTAGAATTTGTTCTGTTTGTACCAAAATTGGGCACAACACTCTTCGGAAGTTTTTGAAGAGATAAAGTGAAGAAATTAAATGGAAAAAGAGGATTATCTAACAAAAACTCCAAATTTCAGATATGAAAATAATTAAAATGCAAGGAGACACAAGAATTTAGAGTGGTTTGGCGTATCGCCTACGTCCACTATGAAGTTGATAGCTTTATTGAACTTCTTTGAAGGTTACAAGTGAATTCAGTAAGTTACAGCAGATGATTATGATTTGCAGCAGTAAATCTCGTTATTGGCAGCAGCAATGGAGTTTAGATCTGGATCCGGCAGAGTCTGGGCGTTGCAGAGCTCAAAGAAGAAGAAGAACCCCTTTTCTATTGGCTTTGGGGGTCTATTTATTAGTGTAGGAGGCTGATATTTCGCTCAGATCTCGGGAAACACCCTCTGGCACGTGACTAGGCCCGCGCACCCAAGCCCGCGAAGTTTCGTTCCGATCCATGATCGATACGAACATATTTCGTAACGATCAAGATCGCGTCCGATGGAATCAAAATTTGGCGTGGACATTCTTTAGCATGCACGTAGTCTTCTGTGAAAATTTCGTAGCATTTAGACTTGTAGATTAGGAGATATGATCGATACAAAATGGGATTCTCGGTTGGCTGTTTCGTTCGACTCCCTTATTTCGACTCGCTCTTATTCGACTCGATCGCTTCGAATCGATGGGCGCGCGTAATCTAGAGGTGACGTGGCGAGTCTTCCTCATGTTGATCTACTTTCTTTGTTGAGTTGGCCGAGTCATCGTTGCCCACTTCGAATCGGTTCAGCAGCAGTCCTCTTCGTATCTAGGCATTTGTTTTGTTTTGTTTGAATCGATGGGAGGTGGCCTTTTTCGTATTGATAAGAGTGACCCACCTAGATGGATTCGAACAAAGGCTTTTCCTGTATGGACACGAACTGGACATTGGATGATTGAGTCGAAATGTGGATTTCTGATGGATGCGAAGCGGAGCGAGTCGAGGTAGGCATTCTTGATAGATGCGAAGTGGAGCGAGTCGAAGTAGGCATTCTTGATGGATGCGAAGCGGAGCGAGTCGAAGTAGGCATTCCTGATGGATTCGAACTGAGCGATTCGAACGGTAGTTGGTTTTCATCCAATTTTGTATCGATCGTAATTTGAACATACGAACTCGGATTGACTTGAGATTATGAACGTTGACTCTCATAGTTTCGCTTGTCGTGCCATATCAATTTTAACTCGATCCGGACTCGGACAAAATTCGTTGATATCCATAGTGAGCATGTGCATAACCGATCTCTAGGACGGACCGTCATTGGTTACTAGTCAATTCCTTGGTGTCATGGCCTTGCCAAAAGGCGGGATAACATTTGCCCCCCAAAGTACGTCTTATGGAAACATGATGTGCTTTGAAATGCTGCAATCTTTGTTCTGAATAGTTTATCGTCTTTTCGACGAAAGTTGTAATCTTCGACTATTTTTCTTGATAATGTAAGCTGTTGACTGTCAACTGCTGTACCCTGTATTATTGCAACTGATTGCTGTACGCTAGTGATTAGCTGTTTTTTGTTATAATCGTTATCAAATGAGTTTCCAATTCTTGTAAATCCGGAGTGTTGAATATTAGTCCGACGTATATGCATATATGTTAATCTGACTCTCGCTGACATTCACGAGTCGTTGTCAGTTTATCTTATATTGAATTCTGTATCGATCCTCTCCTGAACCGACGTGAAATTCGTTGTAACAACGCTCAATGGTTGTTTTTGAATGTTCCTTCGTAACAATCCTCTCCTGAATCGATGTGAAGGATTGAAATATTGAAGATGTTTTTCATTGAATTTATGGATGCGAAATGAGCATTTCGAATTGATGGATGTGGGGCTCGATGGATACGAAGCGGCTGTTCGAATCGATAGAGTTAATGCCTTCAGAACAGCCCCTATGGTGTATTTCGACTCGATGGGTCTGGTGTCATTGGATACGAACAGACAATTCGTATCGACGGAGTTGGCTTCTGAGAGCGTGATTTGATGGAGTCGAACTGCACAGGAGACGGAGTCGAATGTGCAAAGGAGACGGAGTCGAAGGTGACCGATACGAACTGTGGCTTCGTATCGATGGATCTGGGTGACTCAGAAAAGCCTTCGTTGGCAACTTCGTATCGATAAAAAAACTCGTGTTGATGGATTTGAATGGCTTATTCGAATCGATCCGTGATGATGCCTTGCAACCGTTCAAACTCACCGGGATGTGAATCGTTTATTCCCTTTGCTTTCGAGTCCATATAAATACTGTGGACTTAGCCACTTTTCACTTTTTCACTTTACTCTTCTGCTTTGTTTTCGTATCGCTCCAGAGACCTAGAAGGGAAACCGTTTCTCGCCTTCGAATCAAATCACATCCTCCAATTCCTTAAACCAGTTATCACAAACAGGTAATTGGACTTCCAACTCACGTCATAGCGATGGAATTCGATCTCCAATCACACAATCGATCTCCAGGGATGCTAAGGCCATAATCGGTTCAGAGTGAATTGTTGTGGACGAGTTATCAGTGTTCGCATCGATCAGTTAAGGAAAAAGTTCTCTTCGTATCGGTCTGGGGATGATGGAACTATGCATCGATCTGTAGTTGTGTGAATGTCATGTGGAGGGATGACACGACTTCGTATCGATAGGGGAGTGGCTGGAGTTTGTGTCGATCGATACGTAATCGATTTCGACGATCGATTCGAAGTTGATTACTTGCAATCGATACGAAGTGGGCTAAGTTGGTTTGAAGTTGTCAACACCAATCGATACGAAGTCGAAGCCTGTGATCGATGCAGAATGCGTTCCCCTGATCGATACGAAACGTATCGACTTGAAGGTGATCGATACGAAGCGTATCGAGTCGAACACGATCGATACGAAATGTATCGATTCAAACCTGATCGATGCGAAAATGGGCCCTCTTGATCGATACGAGCAGATGTATTTCAGATTGTCACGACTTGCATCTCTGGTGATCGATCTATATCTGAGCCCTGATGGATTCGAAATCTTACACCACCAAATACTTGACTCCGACGAGCTTCAGCTTTGCATAACCGGACTTGACTGTAGAACTGTATACTTGACTGCCTTTCGAAGCTCGTCGATGGAACTATAATTTAACAAAATTTTAACACACTTTAACTTGGATCAATTCCTAACATCTGGATGGCATGGTAGTGACGGTCAGCAATGACTGTCATTCCGACTGAATTTCGAAGTCTCGTCGTTTTCATGCTTTCTCCAATTTTGTAGAACTTCTTAAGTGATATACAGTACTGCAGTGCACAACACACTCACACACTTTACATTGGCGGATGCACGAGCATTATTGTCTGTTTAACAATGATTTTTCATAAGCTAGTTAGTCATGGAACCTTCAAGTTCTCAGTAGCAGGAACTCCCGAGTTCAATTCCTTCAACCACCGAGATACAGGTCATTGAAGCCGAAGTTATAGACCCAGCTCCGGACGAGCATCCAGGTGCCCGGTTCATTTGTCGTCCACAAGATTCTGTGCCGTCTGGTATCTCCGAGGATATGCTGGGACGGATTTGTTTAAGGTACGGCTTGTCGCTGGACGACTTGTTACTGCCTGGGCCGAATGACAAGCCACATGATCCCCCGGAGGGGTTTACTGCTTTCAACCGTCATGCCTGTACGGCGGGAATACTTCCTCCTTTCAACCAATATATAAGGGAGATGTTATCATTTCTCGGAATAGCTCCATCCCAGCTACATCCCAACGGGTATGCTTTGTTGAATAGCACCTTCATTCTGTTTATGGAGATTCTCTTTCGACCACCAAAGCCGATCGACATCAGGTATCTATTTAACGTTAAGAGTCGTGGAGATAGCCCTTCTTTCACCTTCTTGGAAGCGGTCAGGAACCGCCACATTGTAATGGGCTCCTGGGGAAGGCTAAGTTACTTTAAGACTGAATGGTTCTATGTTCGGTGCCCCCCTGGATTTGCCAGGCGATGGTTGGATAGACGTAAGTGTTGCAATCTCTCTCTTGAATTATCGAGATAATAATAATCGACTCCAAAACTGACATAGTTTTCTCCTTTTATAGCCACAATTTCTCGACCTGATGGTGGATATTTTAGAGAGCTGGTCCGGATCCTCCAAGCGGCTTCGGGCGAAGAGAGGCATATCGACTTGGTTCTGACTGACAGAAACTTGAGGACTGTCAGGATAATTGAACGGAGGCAAAGTATACGGCTGGAAGGGACACTTAAGTGGTCTCGAAGAAATGGGTGAAGCGCAAAGCGCCCGGAGTCGTAATAGCCGAAGAAGTTGATCCGGAGAGAACGCCTACCGATAACGAGCTCCCAGTCGGGCCTTCTTCCGATGTTCAGGATTCGGGAGGAAGGAGAAAAGGCAAGGCTGCTGCTCACAAGCGTTCTAAATCCGAGAGATTAACCCGGGGATTAGAATTTCGGAGGCTCCTCCCCCGCCAGTAGAGAATCCTTTTGAAGGGCTTGCTGACATTCCGATTCTGGATTATGTGTCGTCTCAACACGACGCCGGGATGGAGGAGCTTGATAATGCTTTTGAACTGAGTGGTTCACTTGCTACAAGTGCGGTCGACATTTCCGGTTAGTCGGGGGGTTACACATGCATACACTTCACTGCACTACATGACTCCTAACTGTAAATCGTCCAACTTAAGAAACCACTAACTCTTCCTTCGTCTCTCATTTTCAGGTACGATGTCCGGAAGAGGGTCAATGCTTGGGAATCTTAACTCAGCCCGAAAGGCTTCTTCTTATTATGACTCCCGTAGGAGAGACTCGGATAGAGACCGCGATCGCGAGTACTCTAATCAAGATAGATATGGGCGTGACAGGGACAGAGAATACAGACATCGGTCTAGATCACGCTCGCCTCCTCTTAGACTCCCGTCTCCACCCCCTGTTCTTGTTCCACACCCGCCAGAGCCTCCTCGTCACAGGCCGTCTTTTCATACTTCTAGATCCAAGACTCACCTCTAGAGAGTCGAGACCACGGCCTCCATAATTGCAGAGCAGGTCCCCGCTGAGCCCACACGAGAAGGGCCCCTTAAATTGGCTCAGATGAGGAAGGATTTTCCGAACATATGCTTCGATGGCTACGTCTTCCCACCTCACTTAAAGAGAATCCCCTCTGGAGTGGAAAACACGATGCATGAGTACGTTCATGACATCTACACCCAGTACAGAGAGTGGGTGAAGGCTGTAGAGAAAGCTTCTAAGGTGGCCTTTGAGCAAGCCAAAGCACTTGAGAAAATGGAGACCGATCTTGCTCAAAGGGACCGGATCATTCAAGTGCTCACTACTGAGGCTGAGTCTTCTCGGAAATCTGAAATTTTGGCCACCAAAAAGCTGACGAAGCGAATGTGGCCATGGAGAGGTTGAGGCAGACACACGTTGCCTTGGTGGAGGAGATGGGCCATCGGAATACTACAGTTACCGCCGAGCGGGATGCGGCGGTCAAGGAACTTAACGAGCTCAAGGCTAAATTTTCCGATATGGCCAAGGAAAAGGATGATGCGAATAACGCATCCCAGGAGGCGTGCAAGCAGGCTGTTCTGCTTAGGGGTGAACGGGACGCGGCTGTGGCTAAAGTCCGCAAGGTGGAGACTGAGGTCGAGGAGCAAGTGAAATCGGCCGAGTCCAGGCTAGAGGCTGATATTGAAGACCTTCTTGTTGTCTACAACGCTAACGTGCTGAGGCACAGGGGTCTAGCCTGGCTCGATGATTATCCGGCGCATCTATACAACGCCTGGGGCCGACTAGTTGAAGAAGAGAAGGAGGCGCATCTGGGTGAGTCTGTGGATGAGTGTTAACTCGAGAATCGTATTCTGAATAAAGATGAAAGGAAGATTCTTCAGGAGTCAATGATTCTGCATGAAAATGAAAGACTCGGCGCCCAGCACTTCGAAATAGGAGAGGGTTCAGGGGTTGAACATCATGAGGCGAGTCTTGAAGTTCCAGTGTCAACCCAGCCCGAATCCTCATCTGCGGTCGATCCCCAAGCTGTTCCTGCTTACAATCCAAATCAGCCGCAGATGTCTCCGGCTACAGAGCAAGTGACTAAAGCCGTTCTGCCGCCGACAAGTCAAACTGAGGAAGGTATTTTGAACATTCCACATATCTGCCTTAGGTCGGAATCTTTATCTAAATTAGATTCTAACAGTTCTCTTATTTTCTGTCCAGTGATCGATGATGCACCGGCCATGCCTCCTGCTACTCAAGAATCATACCAGATGTAGGAGGCTATCGTGACCGAAGCAATCACCGTGACTACAACTGCTCCACTTGCTGATACGCAGGGGAATACGATGGTGTTTGATGAGCAGCTGATGGAAGAACTCTTTCACCGTCATGGCGATCCTTTAGCTGACTTACCATTTGTCATGGATGGAGGCGCTCCTGCTTCAAGTTCTTCAATGCCGACTACTGATGCCCCCAGTGGGGCTCGAGCAGTTACTGAAGAGGAAATGTTTGCCCAAATCGACGCTGAAATGGCAGCAGCGGCTCATGGTGGCAGTTCTGGAGGTGGGATGGCAGCAGCGGGACCAGCTCCGCTTAGAATGATATCTCCTGGTGGCGCCGTTTTCATCACTAGCATGCCCATTCTACCTTCTGTTTTTTATCCTGTTCCTCCGACTCTGCCTGCAGGAAGCATCCCTATTCACTCGAGCTCGGAGGAGGATGTCGATATTATACCATCGCCTGGAGACCGCCCACCAAAAGGCAAAGGCTCAAAGAGGAACAATAGTGGCGGCTCCAGCGGGTCTACACCGAGAAGGAAGCCAAGGAAGAAGAAAGATTAGACATGCTTCCCCGGTTTATTTTGTCTTGCATTTTATTGGCCGTGTATAGATGCGGGTTCGGCCCCTGCTAGTAAGAATTTTTTGGGACAAACTTGTATACGAACTCCTTTTTACAAACAATAGAAATGAAACTTCTCTTTTTTGGCTTCTTTTCTGTCATTGTGTATTTGCCCAAGTGTTTCAATATCTGAAGTGCACTTGTGAAGTTTCAGCTTCCGAATAAAGTTTGTTTTTGTTCGCCAAGTTCGAATACTGTGGACATGGTTTACGACCGAGAAGCGAGTTGAATTTTGACGTTGCATCGCTTCAGTCAATGGTTGATGCTTAAGTCCTGTCCCCCAGTCTCGGGGATGAGTTGTGGAACATCAGTCAGCGATTGATTCTCGCTTATAACATGTTGAGTCTAGTGCCACTGAATGAATGTTTGATACAATCGGAGGTTGAGCGGTTTATTCACGCGTGTCTGATTGTCGATGGTCCTATCCGCACTCCAGGGATGATCATTTATTTCTTGGCGGTTGGTCATGCCAGCTTAAGTTCAAATCATACGTCCGCGTTCTGGGGACTTGTAATCAATCTTTGTACTCCGACTCGCACTCTGGGAGTTCAGAGTTGATGTTTATACTCCGACTCGCACTTTGGGAGTTCAGAGTTATTGTTTATACTCCGTTTCGCACTCTAGGAATCCGGAGTTGATGTTTATACTCCGACTCGCACTCTGGGAGTTCAGAGTTGTTGTTTATACCCCGTTTCGCACTCTGGGAATCCGGAGTTGATGTTTATACTCCGACTCGCACTCTGGGAGTTTGGAGTTGTTGTTTATACTTCGTTTCGCACTATGGGAATTCGGAGTTGATGTTTATACTCCGACTCGCACTCTGGGAGTTCAGAGTTGTTTGTTTATACTCTGTTTCACACTTTGGGAATCCAGAGTTGGTGTTTATACTCTGTTTCGCGGTCTGGGAATCCGGAGTTGATGTTTATACTCCAACTCGCACTCTGGGAGTTCGGAATTGATGTTTATACTCCGTTTTGCACTCTGGGAATCCAGAGTTGTTGTTTATACTCCGTTTCGCACTTTGGGAATCCGGAGTTGATCTTTATACTACGACTCGCACTCTGGGAGTTCGGAATTGATGTTTATACTCCGTTTCGCACTCTGGGAATCCGGAGTTGTTGTTTATACTCCCTTTCGCACTCTGGGAATCCGGAGTTGATGTTTATACTCTGACTCGCACTCTAGGAGTTCGGAGTTGATGTTTATACTCTGTTTCGTGCTCTGGGAATCCAGAGTTGTTGTTTATACTCTAATTCGCGCTCTGGGAATTTGGAGTTGATGTTTATACTCCGACTCGTGCTCTGGGAGTTCGGAGTTGTATCAGGATCATGGATGGTCGGGTCACATCCACCCTGAGTTAACAAGTGAGGTCATTAGATGGACGGGTCCACCCTCCTCAAACTTGGTTCAGATACGAACGAAGTCGTTAGGCGGACGGATCCACCCTCTTCGTAGACGTATTTTCAATACTCCAGTTCGCACTCTGGGAACCGGGAGTTAAGTGAGGGATTGTCGTATATCAATCCGTTTTTGCCTTTGATGTGATGGCTTGTCCCTGAGCTCGGGTTTCACTTAGCGAGTGACCGGTTGCATCACAATCACTCTCTATTTGAATAAATTCCACCGTATGGTGAAACTTAGCTCTCCATGCATAGTGATGATCATATGAAGCATTTCAAGTAAATCACAGCTTTGGCTCGAAGAGATTGCATTTTATTGCTGAAATAAAAAAATATGGCAAATTCAGTTGCCTTATTACAAATTCTAATTTCGAAATGCAGAAACAAATTGCGAAATGGAAAATAAACTAAATGGATAAGCATAGCCTATCATGTGTAGTAGCGGCGAAGACTCTCGCTATTCCAGGCTCTTGGCAAGGTAAGACCGTCAACGGTCGATAATTTGAATGTGCCATCTTTGAGCCTTCGTTAAATAACATACGGTCCTTCCCATGTCGGCTTCATATGCGAAGGAACCGGATAGATTCTTTTCAGAACGAGATCACCTAGCTCTAAGGTTCACGGGCGGACCTTGGCGTTATACAATCGGGCGACTCGACTTCGATGCGCGACTGCCCTCAAATTAGCCTCTTCACGCTTCTCATCTAGTAGGTCGAGAGATTCAGCAAGTAATATAGCATTTTTCTTTGGATCATAGTATGTCACACGATGAGAAGATACTTCTAGTTCAACTGGAAAAACGGCTTCTGAACCATAAGAGAGAGAGAATGGAGTGTGGCCAGGCGCGGTCTTGTGGGTTGTTCGGTAAGCCCATAAAGCCATAGGAAGTTCATCGACCCACTTGCCCCCGACCTTTTCCAGTCATTTTTTTAGAATGGATTTTATAACTTTATTAACTGCTTCGACCTGTCCGTTTGCCTGAGGGTGCGCAACTGCAGAGAATTTCTTTTGGATGTGAAATCGTTTGCAGAAATCTTTAAATTCAGCACTGTCGAATTGGGTTCCGTTGTCCGTAATAATGGTGTGTGGGAGACCGAATCGACAGATGATGTTGCGAACTACAAAGTTGATTACTTTCTTCGTTGTTATGGTAGCAAGAGCTTCGGCTTCAGCCCACTTTGTAAAGTAATCAACTGCGACGATGGTGTATTTCGCACCACCTTTTGCCAGAGGTAGAGCACCAATGATGTCGATGCCCCACATTGCAAACGGCCATGGGCTGAGCATTTGCGTTATCTCGGTAGGAGGAGCTCTAGGAATTCGGGCATATTTCTGGCACCTATCACATTTCTTTGCATAATCTGACGCATCGCGATTCACGGTCGGCTAGTAATATCCGTATCGAAGTATTTTCTTGGCAAGTGCTTGCCCCCCGGTGTGATCGCCACATTCTCCCTCGTGTACATCGTGCAATACTCGTTTAATTTCATCGTGAGCGATACACTGGAGTAGAGGGATTGAGTACCCTCTTCTATACATGATTCCATTCTGGATGGTAAATCATGAGGCCTTCCGAAGGACTTGTCTCTTTTCACTCCTGCGCTCTGGCAGGGTTCCGTTCTCAATGTAATTTCTGAGTGGAGTCATCCATGAATCCTTTTCGAGGACGGTTTTGCATACCCAGTCTATTTCAGCATGGTCAATGCTTGGGGAAGATAACGTCTCTACGGCAACGAGTCCCATTTGCTGAGCTTTGCCTGTGCTGGCTAGCTTCGCCAATGAATCGGCTTTTTGGTTGCGTTCTCGAGGTATACAATAAATGGCATAATAATCAAACTGATTTAGTACTTCCTGAACTCGAGCTAAGTAAGCAGCCAACCTTCGATCTCTTGCCTGATACTCTCCACGTACTTGACACACAACTAATTATGAATCACAATAGATTTCCATTGCGATAATTCTCAAATCTCTAGCAAGTTTCAAGCCAGCTAAGAGGGATTCATATTCAGCTTCATTATTAGTCGCATGAAAATCGAACTTCAAAGCATAACATATGGATCAACCTTCGGGAGTTTCAAGTACAACACCAGCGCCCGAACACCGGTCGTTTGATGCACCGTCGGTATAAAGCGTCCAGACGTATTCGGGGGATTCACTGGTTTTGGGCAAGTCCTCTGGAATGGTAAATTCATCTATGAAATCGGCTAGGACTTGTCCTTATATGGTCCGTCTTGGAGTGTAAGTAATGTCAAACTGGCTCAGTTCGACGTTCCACTTGAGTAACCTACCAAACGTCTCAGGCCGCGAATGGACCTGTCATAACGGCTGGTCGGTGTAAACAATAATGGGATGTGCCTAGAAATATGGTCGGAGTTTTCTTGATGCAATAACAAGGCAATAAGCCAACTTGTCTAATTTCGGATAATTCCTTTCGGCCCTAGTTAATCGCTTGCTGATGTAGTATACTGGCTTCTGTATCCTGTCTTCTTCTCGAACTAAGGCAGCGCTGATAGCATTTTCTGATATCGCTAAGTATATGTACAACTTCTCATGATCAATAGGCTTTGACAGGATAGGTGGTGTTGATAGATGCTGAACTAGTGCTTAGAAAGCGCCCTCACACTCCGTGGTCCATTCAAAGTTCTGTTTTCCTTTTCGGATCAGATCGAAGAAGGGAATGCATTTGTCTGTGGATTTTGAAATGAACCTGCTCAGTGCCGCTACTTTCCCATTGAGACTCTGGACTTGCTTTATAGTTTTCAGAGTTTCAAGATTTCTGATTGCCCAAATCTTTTCAGGATTAGCTTCGATTCCCCGAGCGTTGATGATAAACCCGAGGAATTTTCCGGATGCAACTCCAAAGTTACATTTCAGTGGATTTAGCTTCATTTTGTATTCTCGAAGTATGTTGAACATAGTTTCCAGGTCTTTAACATGGTCAGTGGAGAGTCGTGACTTCACAAGCATGTCGTCTACATATACTTCCATTGTTTTCCGGATTTGATTGTCAAACATCCGATTGACCAATCGTTGATAAGTAGCCCCGACATTCTTGAGTCCGAATGGCATAACTTTGTAACAGTAAAGTCCCAGATTCGTTACAAAGCTGGTATGTTCTTGATCGGGTAAATGCATCGGTATCTGATTGTAGCCAGAATACACGTCCATGAAGGATAAGAGTTCATGCCCAGTTGTCGAATCTTAGCTGATCAATTCTGGGAAGCGGGAAACTGTCTTTGGGACATGCTTTTTTCAGATCGGAATAATCGACATATGTTCTCCACTTTCCGTTCGGTTTTCGGACGAGCACGGGATTCGACACCTATTCAGGATATAGCGCATCCTGAATGAACCCATTCGCTTTAAGCTTTTCTACTTCTTCTTTAAGGGCGACAGATCTCTCTGGATCCATACCACGCCTTTTCTGTTTGACCGAGACATGCCGCGGGTCAATGTTCAGGGTGTGGCTCGCGATGTCCGATGAGATCCCACACATGTCAGAATGCGTCCAGGCGAATACGTCAAGATTCGCTCGTAGAAATTCAACCAATTCCTCTTGAGTTTGCTGGCTTAGCTGATACCCAATCTTTATCATTTTTGAATCATCGTCATTGTCAATTGGGACATCAATGTCAGTTCGGCCGGGGATGCTTGACTTTCTTTAGATTCTCCTTTGTCTTTAGTTTCTCTTGGGTCAAGATCCTTGAGGAATTGGCTGGGGTGCCCGGTCCTAGGCCCGGGCGTTAGTTGTCAATTATCAGCAAAACGGACGTAGAGAGATTCCACTACGCCCTTTCCTTTCTCCTTTCGCTGCGCCTCCCGCAGCTCACAACATAACAGGCTCTGGCAGCAGCCTGATCTCCTTGAATGATTCCCACTCCATGATCAGTGGGAAATTTTAAAGTCAAACACCATAGGGTGATGGCTGCCCTGAATTCGGCGAGGGCCGGTCGGCCCAAGAAAGCATTGTAAGGGGAGTCTATGTCCAAAATAATAAACTGTAACATCCGTACTCTACGACGTTCTCCAACTCCCAACTCTACCGGTAGTTCCACCATTCCAGTGGGTATAGTAGCACTTCCGTTGAAACCATGGATTCGGGATTGACAAGGTTTTAAGTCCGTGGCTTCCATTCTCATTTGATCATAAGCTCGTTTAAACATGATATTCACAGAGCTTCCACTGTCAACTAAGATCCTCTTTATCCAAGCGGGACCTACTTGAGCTGAGATGACTAGTGGATCGATAGTGGGGGCTTCGACTTTATCAGCGTCTCTGTTCCGGAATACGATGTCATCTGTCATCGTCTTCTGTTGCTTGGCCAGAGCCCCTTCATCAAAACTACTATAACACTCGAAGTCCGCATGCCTGATAGAGCTGGCATACGACTCCATTTCCTTCCAGCTCCGGTCTACTGGATGAGGACCATCACTTAATGTATTAATAACCAACCTCCCTCCAGTTCGAGCGGGTTCCTCTTGCCTTTCTTGATTTGGCGCACGATTTTGATTTGATGGGCCCGCACCACCAGACTGCGGCGCCCGCACATACTGATCCAACTTCCGTTCACATATCAGTTTTTTAATGAGGTCTTGTAAGTGACGACACTCATTGGTGTTGTGGCCATAACTCTCATGGAATCTACAAAATTTTCCTGTTTGGATTTGTCTTTCCGTTGGTGGCTTCGGAGCAGGTTTCTTGTATTGCATGGTATTGCAGGTTTGCAAATACACATTTTCCAGCGACGTATTCAATGGAGTGTAATTGTTGTACATGGAAGCTCTACGCCGTGGACCACGATTCTGATCGCGTTTTTTTCTTTGATTTCCATTGTCCCTCTGCTGATTCTGTTTATTTTGCACGTTCAACTGAACTTTTCTAGAACTCTCTCCGGATTGTTTAACAGCGATGTTACTCTGGATTCCTTCGATGTTGGGTCCTGCGTCTTCCTGCTTCCTAGACTGCTTCGCATCCTTCCTTCTCAAGAATTGGGCTGCCTTGGAATAGAAACGGTCCAATGACGCAGGTGGTTTTCCAGCTGACAAATTTCCAAACTCGAAATCGGCATCAATTCCCTTAGTCAACGCCATCAGGATAGAGTTATCATTGGGATTGCTTATTTCTGCGCACGCAGCATGGAATCGCTCCAAGTAACGTCTAAGTGTTTCTCCGGGAGCTTGTGTAACACTAGACAGAGTGTTAACGTCTTTAGGCCTCGCCACGTGCATACAGAATTGTTCAACAAACTTGGTCGCCATCTGGTCAAAGCTAGAGATGGATCGTGGTGGCAAACGAGTAAACCACATGGTAGCAATGCCCCCTAGGGAAATAGGGAAACTACGGCACTTTACTGCATCATCATCTCTCGCAACATTCATTAGCCATTCATACTTTAGGATGTGTTGATTGGGATCAGAACTTCCTTCATAAACTGGCAAAGTTGGCATCCTGAAGCGCCGAGGTGGTTCATCATACAATATGTCATCGGTGAAAGGGGTATGACTCTGGGAGATTCCCTAGTCATCATTAGAGAGACCCTAACTTTCGCGAAACATTTGGCGGATCATCGTTGGAATATCCGACATACGGATACTAGGAGCATGCTGTGCCAAGGTGTGGTCAGGTTCCACAGCATGAGTCTGGACCGGACGCGGTCGACGGTCCGTGCCTCGCCTCCTTGGTTCAACATCCTCAGGGACATAAGGCTCAAGAGTATGCTCTCGTTGGCTACAATGAGGATCAGCTTGGTTTCTAGCATCAACTCCTTGTTCGGTAGCGGTGGTAGTAGCAATGT
Source organism: Allium fistulosum (assembly GCA_030737815.1). Lineage (NCBI taxonomy): Eukaryota > Viridiplantae > Streptophyta > Magnoliopsida > Asparagales > Amaryllidaceae > Allium > Allium fistulosum. The sequence continues at coordinate 484,734,099 of CM060906.1, read as the reverse complement.
TGCCTGTGATATGATAAGGAGCAGTACCTCCTCGGGACAAAGGTCCGGTATGATGACTAGTGGATGGTCCAGTTCTGGGTTGTCCAAGATTCGAAGCAGGTTGGTGGCCTGTGGCCTGGGTGTAGCTTACATCCAACCGTGGGCACGTGGATCGGTGATGACCGTCATATGAGGCTGAACTTTCTGTGGAAGAATAAGAACCTTGGTCTCTTCTGGATCTTCTTTGCCTTTGGTGATTTAGCTGGTTGGACAACTCTGTGTTGGCGCGCAGCTGCTCAGTAAGTTGTTGTCGACTCTGGGTCAATTCCTGGAGCAACATCTGGAATTCTTGTCTAGTGACCGGGCCTGATGGATCTGAAGGTCCGACGGCATCTTGGTTTGATGGAGGCAATGGCGCGGGATTTTGCCTGTCCCATCCTCCCTGATCAGCAGCTGTAGAGGTAGTTCGTGTACTTACCATGGTGAATTGACGAAAGTCCTTTCCTAGATTTGATGCAGATCTGAATAGAATGGAAGGGCTTCAAAGTTTTAGATCTGGATCTTCTTCTTGGATTTGTGCAATCCGATATAGATAGGAGATCCAAAGAGCACGAGAAAAATTGAGTTTTTTCTCAATGAAAGCACCAAAGTGTTTGTACCAAAATTGGGCACAACACTCTTCAGAAGTTTTTGAAGAGATAAAGTGAAGGAATTAAATGGAAAAGGAGGATTATCTAACAAAAACTCCAAATTTCAGATATGAAAATAATTAAAATGCAAGGAGACATAAGAATTTAGAGTGGTTCGGCGTATCGCCTACGTCCACTATGAAGTTGATAGCTTTATTGAACTTTCTTTGAAGGTTACAAGTGAATTCACTAAGTTACAGTAGATGATTATGATTTGCAGCAGTAAATCTCGTTATTGGCAGCAACAATTGAGTTTAGATGTGGATCCGGCAGAGTCTGGGCGTTGTAGAGCTCAAAGAAGAAGAAGAACCCCTTTTATGTTGGCTTTGGGGGTCTATTTATAGGTGTAGGAGGCTGATATTTCGCTCAGATCTAGAGAGACCCCCTCTGGCACGTGACTAGGCCCGCGCACCCAAGCCCGCGAAGTTTCGGTCCGATCCGTGATCGATACGAACGGATTTCATATCGATCAAGATCGCGTCCGATGGAGTCGAAATTTGGCGTGGACATTCTTTAGCATGCATGTAGTCTTCTGTGAAAATTTCGTAGCATTTGGACTTGTAGATTTGGAGATATGATCGATACGAAATGGGATTCTCGGTTGGCTGTTTCGTTCGACTCCCTTATTTCGACTCGCTCTTATTCGACTCGATCGCTTCGAATCGATGGGCGCGCGTAATCTGGAGGTGACGTGGTGAGTCTTCCTCATGTTGATCCACTTTCTTTGCTGAGTTGGCTGAGTCATCGTTGCCCAGTTCGAATCGGTTCAGTAGCAGTCCCCTTCGTATAGAGGCATTTGTTTTGTTTTGTTTGAATCGATGGGAGGTGCCCTTTTTCGTATCGATAAGAGTGACCCACCTAGATGGATTCGAACAAAGGCTTTTCCTGTATGGACACGAACTGGACATTGGATGATCGAGTCGAAATGTAGCTTTCTTATGGATGCGAAGCGGAGCGAGTCGAGGTAGGCATTCCTTATAGATGCGAAGCGGAGCGAGTCGAAGTAGGCATTCCTGATGGATGCGAAGCGGAGCGAGTCGAAGTAGGCATTCCTGATGGATTCGAACTGAGCGATTCGAATGGTGGTTGGTTTTCATCCAATTTTGTATCGATCATAATTTGAACATACAAACTCGGATTGACTTGAGATTTGGAACGTTGACTCTCATAGTTTCGCTCATCGTGCCAAATCAATTTTAACTCGATCCGGACTCGGACAAAATTCGTTGATATTCATAGTGAGCCTGTGCATAACCGGTCTCTAGGACGGACCGTCATTGGTTACTAGTCAATTCCTTGGTGTCACAGCCTTGCCAAAAGGCGGGATAACAGGTTCTCTTACGAGTTTTCAGTTAAATTCTGCATCTGCAAAGATTCTGTCGTTGATTATATTATAGTAGCAAACATCAAACAAAGACCGAGAGAGCTATTAGGAGATTATCTTAAAATGTTTAATGCAAAAGCTTTGAAAGCTAAAAACATGACCGATAGAGATAAGGTAGTGGCAGTACACTCAGGGCTAATCGAGCAAACCCCATTTTGGCATGAACTATACATTTATGGGTGTAAGGATTTACAGGACGTTCACTTTTAAGCAAACAAGTTCATTCGAATGGATGAAATATACCATGCCAAAAAGAAAGCCTAATTCAGATAGGAAACAGGAAAGATTAATCATAGTTGTAATCATAAAAAGCCGAGGTGAGAAGAAGACTCAAACACAAGCCATGTCACTTTAACAAACCGATATGTTACATATATGCTACAATGAAGGAGAATGGCGATTTCCCGATCTCTTACAAGCAAAGATTAACCCAGAACCAAGGAATGGGAAGAATATTGCTCTTATCACAAATCCAATGGACACAAGATGGATGAGTGTCAGGTATTAGCAGGTATAATCCAATGGATGATCCGTAACGGATAGTTAAAGGAGTTTGTCAAGGATAACCAAAAAGGGGTTAGTCCAGAGAAGAGTAATTTGAAACTCCTGAATAACACTGCAAATGGTAGAAGAAGATGTCCAGCTTGATTTCATCCCACCTCTTAATAGAATTGACGTGATCTATAAGGGTCCACATATATCTAGAAACAACAAAGGTGCTAGAAATCGTTACATCAGGGAAGCGAAGGAAGGAATTTTCTCAATTTAGGAAGAACCACAACACAAAAACCCTAGATATCAGATTCAGATGCATAACCTAACCATTACTCCACAAGAGCTAAAAGGAGTCTATCATCCTCACAACGATCCACTCATGATAACTGCTCAAATCGTACTTTCGGTTGTGACGAAAATCCTTGTTGATATCAGAAGTGCGGTCAAAGTAATCTTTAAGCATGCCTTTAATCGGATGGGAATTCCTAAAGGGAAGCTAGAGCCAAGCCTAGAGCCTATCTTTGGATTCAACGATCAGGGGTCAACCCCAGTAGGCCAAATAAAGCTGCTGGTACAGATAGGGGTTCCGCCATACTGCAGGACTTTCGAAACTATGTTTGTTATGATTGATCAGCCATTCTATTATAGTGTGCTCTTCGGAAGGCCAGCCTTGGATGAGGTTGATGCTTTCATGTCACCAAAGTAACTAATGGTGAAGTTTCTAGGTAAGAGTGGCTGGGGAACAGTAAGGGAAGAGCAGTTTAGCTCTTATGAAATGTGTTATGCTTGATCAATATAAGCGAAACTACATTCCTTGTTATGACATAGTGCAAGGTAAGTCAATCCAAACTGAAATTACTCAATCTTTGAATGAAGGTTCGTGCAATCAATCTTTCAAAGCGAATGCAAAAGCGTGTAGTGAGGACCAACATACGTTTAGGAAATTCGGCTTTTTAGAAAAGAAAAGAAAGAGAAAATACACAAATCCAGTGGAGAAGAGATCATCACTAAAGTCGATTGTAGGGTTAGGGAGGATGAAACCCATCAAGGAGCTTGAGGAAATATGTATAGACCCAACTGACACGACAAAAATGGTAAATGCTGGAAAGGAATTATAGCAAGCTAAGAGAGGAATTAGTTCATTTTCTTCAGTCCAGTAAAAACGTGTTTGCTTGGACTCATTCAAATACAATGGGGATAGACCCAACCATTATGTGCCACGCTCTAAGCGTAGATCCCAATTTCACGCCAATCCAACAAAAAAAGGCAATTCGATAAAGTCTGATCTAACACTTTAAAGGAGGAAGTCAAAAAGTTGCTTGAAAATGGATTTATCCAAGAGGTGCTCTATCCAAAGTGGTTAGCCAACCCAGTTCTAATCAAGAAATCCAATGAAAAATGGAGAACTTACGTCGATTATACCGATTTAAATAAGGTGTGCCCAGAAGATTGTTATCCACTCCTAAGGACAGATCTATTAGTTGATGTGACAAGCAGACACTAGCTTTTATCTTTCATGGATGCTTATTCAGGACATAACCAGATTCCAATGTTTAAGCACAATGAAGAAAACATCAGCTTTATAACAAATTGGGGAACTTACTGCAACAAAGTAATGCCCTTTGGACTAAAAAATGCAGAGGCGACATATCAGTGATTGGTAAATAGAATGTTCAGAGAGAAAATTGGCTGGAACATGGAAGTATATGTAGATGACTTGCTTGTCAAATCTCAAGAAAGAAGCAGTCACCTGAAAGACTTGGAAGAAATGTTCGGTGTGTTGTGAAAATATCAAATGAAACTTAATCCACAAAAGTGTTCTTTTAGGATCCAGTCTGGCAAGTTCTTAGGGTACTAGTGAGTGCAAGAGAAACTGAAGCTAACCTTGACCAAATCTAAACTTTCAAAGACATGGCAGATCATGAACAACCAAGGATGTAATGAGCCTAAATGGGAGAGTGGCGCAATTGAATAGGTTCATCTCCAAGACAACCGATAAATGTATCCCATTTTTCAATGTGATCAAGAAAAAGAAGACCTCTGAATGGTGTGAAGATTGTCGGAAAGCATTCCAAGGGCTAAAAGATCACTTGGAAAAACTACCAATTCTTTCCAATCCCGTGGATGGAGAAAATATTTATATCTATATGGCTATCTCTGAAAATGCAATTAGCTCAAAGCTGATAAGGGTGGAAAAGGGGTTAAACTTCCGGTATATTATACTAGCAAAAGACTTAAGGATGCAGAAACCAGATATCCAGTTATAGAAAAACTAGCATATGCTTAATGCTCATTGTGCAAATTAAGGGCTTACTTTCAAGAACATCTAATTAAAGCTTAACTAATTTTCCACTTAAGCAAGGCTTTAGCAAGCCAGAAACTTCAGAAAGGTTAGTTAAGTGAGGAATTGAGCTTAGCCAATATGGTATCAAATTCTTACTATGAGTATCAACCAAAGGACAAAGTATAACTGACTTCATCAATGAGTGCACAGGATTTATTAAGGAGCAATTAGAAATGAGAAAGATTTGAAACCTAACTGGAAATTATTCGTAGATGGAGCCTTAAATGAACAAGGAGTCGAGCCGGATATGTGGTCATAACTTCTGACGGGCATCGCTTTCACTACGCAATGAAGTTTGGATTTCCAGCTACTAATAATGTAGCAGAATATGAATAAATGATAGCGGAACTTACATTGGCCCTTTAGTTGAAAATCCCTAGAATTGAGATTTTTAGCGACTCGCAATTAATGGTAAATGAGTAGAATCAGAGATATTAGACGAAGGACGCTATGCTAACCCAGTATGTTAAGAAGATATTGAAGATGTAATCCAATTCGAAGATTTTTTGATACATCAAGTGACACAAGGCAAAATCTCTCAACCTGACTCTTTAGCTAAGTTAGCAAGTTCACGAGGGGCACCAGAAGCCCGAATTGTGCCAGTAGGTTATCAAGAAAAACCATGCATAGAAGTGGAAAGTCCTAATCTAGGAAATGAAACCTTGGTGATGACCAGATCTCAAACCCTAGCACACAAAGAAAAAGAAAATGAAACTGAAATCCTTCAAGAAGAACTCCTTTAGATGAAAAATGATGATCAATATAATAACAATTGGATGGCTACTATTGTAGAGTATCTAACAGAAGAAATACTACCAGCAGACAAAAATGAACCAAGGAGAATAAGGCGCCAAGCCCCAACTTTTATCATGTCAGACGGGATACTATAAAAAGGGATACTCGCACCCTTACTTAAGATGTGTCAGTCCAGAAATAGGGTCAAAACTACTAAAGGAAGCCCATAAAGGTGTAGGGATCACTCTAACGGAATAAAGCTAGCTAAGAAATTTATGAGGTAAGGCTTCTATTGGGGGTTTTGGACCAAAGGTCCCTATTCTCAAAGCCCATGCACATAAAGTCCCTACTAATAAACTCATCTAAATTAGGTCCCTATTTTATTAATTTTTACCAAATTGTCCCCGTCTAGAAAATCGACCCAGCATTGAAATCAGAGGCAAAAGTAGCATAAATTAGTCAAAAACTAAAAATAAGGACCAAATTTTCATAACTTTTTCGGGAGGGACTTTTCTTCCGTCATCTTCCAATTCTAGGGACTTGGCAGCCGTTCCTTGCTTCTATTGGCCTGAAATGACTAGTCAAGCTATCGATCATGTGAGAAGATGTGGCAAATGTCAAAGATTCTCTAAGATTCCTCGTTTACCACAAAGTAGGTTGACTTCTATATCAAGTCCGTAGCCCTTCGTTGTATGGGGCATCGACTTAATAAGACTACTTCATGTATCTAGAGGAGTTAAATATGCAGTGGTAGCCATTGATTATTTTTCAAAATGGGTAGAAGCTGAACCACTCCCAAATATCACATCAGGAAAGGTCCTCAAGTTTGTAATCAAGAATATCGTCACCCGATTTGGAATCCCGCACAAGATAATCTCCGACAATGGAACTCAATTCGAAAGAGAGGAATCTACCTGATTTTGCGATAAAAATGGGATTATCAAAAGCTTTTCGTCTATATCCCACCCCAAAGCACATGGTGTTGTTGAAGCAACTAACAAAACATAAAGACCATTTTGAAGAAACAACTGAACAAAGCAAAAGGGAATTGGGTGGAGGAGCAACTCCTTGTCCCGTGGGCATGTAGAACTTCTACTAAGACTGCAAAAGGGCATACCCCATATTCTCTTACATATGGATGTGAGGCCATGCTTCCAATCGAAGTCGAGGTTCCTTCTCCTTGGAGGATCGCATATGCATTTGACCCAACTCAAGAGCTAAAGAAAGAATCCTTAGACTCAATCAATGAACTAATGGATAAAGCTACCATCCGAACGGCTGAGTATCATTGGAGAATAACCAAATACTATAATTCCAAAGTAAGAGAAAGATCATATCAAAAGGGGGGCTAGTACTCTGAAGAGTCATGGCAAATACCAAAAATCGAACAGATGGGCCTCTAGGACCAAATTGGGAAGGCCCCTTGATTGTGCACAAAGTAATCCCGCCTAGGGCTTATAAACTATGCCGCCAGATGCCAATGCCATAGAAAGAATATGGAATGCCAATCATTTATGACCATATTCCCAACAATGGATGAATATAGAAGGAATTTATCAATCTAAGTGCAGTAAGAAATGAGATTCTTTAAGGCAAAGAAAGACCCTAACCATCAAAGGCTTGACTGCAAGAGGTCCAGGCCATCAAAAGCATTAGTCATCAAAGGCTTGACCACAAAAGGTCTCAACCATTATAGGCCCCAGCCATCAAGGGCTTGATCGCAAGAGGTCCCAGCCATCAAAGGCCCCAGCCATCAAAGGCTTGACCGCAAGAGTTCTCGGCCATCAAAGGCCCCGACCATCAAAGGCTTGATTGCAAGAGGTCCCGGCCATCAAAGGCCCCAGCCATCAAAGCCTTAACCGCAAGAGGTTCCGGCCATCAAAGGCTCCAGTCATCAAAGGCTATAAGCATTCAATGCCATCATCAAAGGTCTCATTGAAGTGCCTCTTTGAGGGAAGCCAGACTAATCCTTTGGCTAGTCCAAAGTTTCTACAAGCCTTTAACCCATGCCTAGGTGGCTTGATTGGAGCGCCTCCTAGAGGGAGGATGGAGTAAGCTTTTAGTGTCGTCATCAAAGCCCTCATTAAAGCACCAACTAAGCCTTCAGTGCCGTCATCAAAGACCACATTGAAGCGTCTCTTGGAGGGAGGATGGCCATTAAAGGCCTCACTAAAGCACCAAAATCTTCAAAAGGAAGATCAATCAAAATCAAGAGCCAAATAATGCTCCAAATTCAATCAAAATCAAGAGCCAAGCAGTGCTCCGAAGTCAATCCAAATCAAGAAGCCAAGTAGCGCTTCCAAGACAATCAAATTCTAAGCCAAGTAGTGCTTCGAACCAAATCAAGTTTTCTAAAGACAAGTTTATCAAATATGAGTTATTTATGCTCCCTAACAAATACAATTTTCAGCCACCAGATAAGAGATTCTGGTCTTCTTCTACTATTACCCTATATGGATTTTTGGTCTTCTTTTATTATTGCCAGATATGGATTTCTAGTCTTCTTCTATTATTACCAGATATGGATTTTTGATCTTCTTTTATTATTGCCAGATAAGGATGTCTGGACTTCTTCTATTATTACCAGGTTTGGATTTTTGGTCTTCTTTTATTATTGCCGGATAAGGATGTCTAGTCTCTTTTATTATTGCCAGATAAGGATGTCTAGTCTTCTTCTATTATTGCCAGATATGGATTTCTGGTCTTCTTCTATTATTGCCAGATATGGATTTCTGGTCTTCTTTAATTATTGCCAGATATGGATGTGTGGTCTTCTCCTATTATTGTCAGATATGGATTTCTGGTCTTCTTTTATTTTTGCCAAATAAGGATGCCTGGTCTTCTTCTATTATTGCCAGATATTGGTTTTTGATCTTCTTTTATTATTGCCAGGTTGGATGTCTCATCTTCTTCTATTATTAGCAGATATCGATTTTTTGTCTTCTTTTTTTATTGCCAGATAAGGATGTCTGGTCTTCTTATATTATTGTCAAATATGGATTTCAGGTCTTCTTATCTATTACTTCCAGAAATGGACTCAAGAACTATTGATGTTATCACCAGAAGAAAACATCTAGTCTTCTATTATTATCAACTAGATACGAATTTCCGATCTTCTATTATAACCAGATGGCTTTGTGGCCTTGTTTCTATTATTATTAATAGATAAAAATTTCTGGTATTCTTATATTATTATCAAACATGGATCTCTGGACTTCTACCATCATCATCAGACTTGGACTAATGGACTCCTATTATTATTTCCCAGAATTGGATTTGGTGTCCTCTACTATCATGTCTAAGATATTGATTTTCGATTTAGATTTTCTAATACAGATTTCCAAGTTTTTGGCCTCTTATTGCCGGAAAGAGTTACTTATGTTTATAATCATAACTTGATCAAATACTTTCTCAAGCCTATGCTTGAAAGTTTAATTTTATTAACTCTTATGATAAATTTGAAAGCTTAACTTCGCACAAACAAGTTTGATAGTAGATGCGAATTCAAAAGTTCAATCAAATCTAGAAGGACAATTACTAATGAAAAATGTCATTTGCTTCATGTATAGGAAAATGAAGTCAGCCAGGGGGTCTTGTTGGAGATTGAAGAATACGAAGGAATTCTTGGTTTTACCCTAAAGAGTAAAAAGCTTCTCTTATACAGGGGGACTAAATGTTATCCATATAATTCATGTCGAAAGTAATGTTATAAGCGACAGCTTCATAAAAGGATTAAAGCTACTGAAGTCCTATATTGAAGAATAAAACCACACCTTGTCAACAACATGTTTCTTCGAAGGTATCTCTTCGCACTTCGTCACTTCGTCAAAAACATATCTCTTTGAAGCCAGAAATATGCATCTTCGATGATGTGCCGCACCGCACCTTACTACTTTGACATGATCCTTCTCGAATGACTTCGAAGGCATTAAATATCAAAGATAAGTTAGCATCGAAGAGGCATCTCGACAACAATCACTAGGTCTACCAAAACCATGGCGGCATCCCATTTTGCAGGCACTTCAAAAGTATTCGAGCCAAACAAGGTCACACTCTTCGTCGATAACCACATCGCGTTTATACAGGTCATCGAAATCATGCTACTATCAACAAGCGCCTCTATTTGCTCATCAAAACCAAAGCAGGCTCATCAGCAAAATGCTCTTCGAATATAGATGCACTTCGCCCTTCATAGGGAATCACATGCTCAAGTAAAGTGATGTCGATAGTAAGCACCATTGATGTCTACGAAGACCATAGCACCAATTGACAGACGTCGTCGATAACATCATCAACTACAATGAAGGTCTCTAAGATTGCATAAAGGCAACGTCACAGTTTACATCACTTTGATGGTATCTTCTTATACCAGCAGAGATAGCTGCCAAAGTCAAAGACATGAAATAAGATAATGCCGCCTTTATAGAAACTAGAATTAGGATAACACTGCTGAAGTCAACACCACTGAAGTCAACACCGTCGAAGAGCTGGAAGGCGAAGTAGCCCAGCCGCACCTCTATAAATATAACCCTAGGGGTTCCATTTTGGGGATCGGATTTTCATTTCTCCTTCTCTCTCCTTAAATCAAAGCCTTGTAACCCTAAATGAAATTGGGGACAACTATATTTGACTGTAACTGCATTCTAATTGAATAAACATGGACTTAATCTTGCATATTGACTTCAATTATGACCTCATTGAACAATATTGATTTGGATTTTCATAGTATGAACTTATCATAATTAATTCAGCATAAACCTTGTCGAAGTGCCTTGAACAATGATGAAGGACTATGGACTACGAACTTTGAATATAAGGGTGGAATGCATAACCTATTGTTATACATAACAGACTTCAATATGATTCTGTGACTATCTTCTATGCCTATTGAAAATATGACATACCATAGACCATGTGGACAACATTATTCAATGACTAATGTAGATCCATATGCATGACAAACCTAATGTCCCTAGAGGACTTCGAATATAACAATTCAAAGTGAAGAACAAACCTTCATATATTCTTCCTTAAGGGCCAATTGTCATTCATTAATAAATGATTCAATCTCATGATGAGTCATAGGTGATGAGTTAGACCTTGACAAATTGTCGAGTCGCTTGATCGCGTCTCCGCACATGTTTAAAACCAAATCGATGAAATTAATTAATGCTTGGTTACGTCTCCGTATATGCATAAATCAAGGACTAACTTAGCACAGTTTGCATCTGAAATATTAAACCATTTTTTATTCTAACTGGACATAAGTTTCATTCTCACTCTCTTTTTTAATGTGGATGCCATAGCTTTAGCTATTCACACCATCATTCCTTGTGATTGCAGATAATTCAAGAAGGTCTAGCGGGGTGGCCATAGCAAGTACCCTTGCGGCTCTCCATCAAGTCCCGCTCGAAGAAAGGAAAATGAGAACGTTTCCTACAAATGAGAACCTACGTGCTTACAGCCTGCTAGAGGAGAGCCGTAGTGTTGGCCATGTTCCGAAAGTTAGGGAGGATGATGACGACTATGCATATGAACACGATGTTGCCACAGATGTCGACTAAGGTGAAATGCCCCCTGTTCGGAACCCCGTTATCGATCCAGAAACAAATCAAAGGGCCGAAGATAGCAGAGAAAAGAGCGAGCATGTTGTAGGAAGAGAAAGTGATGGCGAAGGCAATGATGATGTCGTTTACCACGAGTCCTCTAGTAATGGGAGCGATAATGATCATGCATTCGTCATAACTCGATGACCCAAGATAAAGATCATTTCATCATAGATGCCAGTACAATCTCTATTGGTTACTATGGTAGTGGATACCCTTATCCTGCCTTCTGGGGATATCCATGGGTGTTTTAGGAGTATCTTAGATGAAATAGGCCTTTTGGTCTTAGCAATATCAGCACTGGAGATATTGGATCTCCTATTCGTCTGCTTGATGAAGTGCCTGCTACTCATGCGAGGAAAATAACCCCTATTAGCAAGCTCCAAGTCCACGATTTATGGAGGGACATTAGGACACATTCACACTTACATGACACTGCACTCTTGCTTTGTTTGCACTATGTTTTCATCTAGTTGGTGCTAACTTTTCAATGTTTCATTTATATATTCTATAGAGTGCAGAAATTTATAAGACACTATCTAGAATCAATGGAGTAAATACAAAATGCTTGGATTGTCCGACCGTTCCAGTAGTTCGTCTCATGAATCTGATTTGGGAAGGCGCTCAGGTCAAAATTATAGGAGTCGGGAGTTAGGTTATAGGTCTCGTGAGCCATCTCCTCGACGTAGGTCTCGTTTACCCTTACCAAACAGTATAGATAAGCACTCGATGAGACCCAAACCTATCCCATCTATTGATTTACCGCCAACCCTTGTTTCAGTTTCTCCATTAGCAAAAACAATGATATCCTCTCATGTAGCACGACACTCTGAGCAATCGTCTGGGATGGTTCCCTTTGATTCTCCTCACTTAAGATCTGATAAGAGGCCGATTGAAACCCCTACCACTATTGTAGAGACGGAAGTTGTTTCCAATCATCGCATGGCTATCATAAAGCGTGCTTTTCTGAAGATTTTCTTCAATGATGTCCTTTTTGTTCCTCATATAAAGGATATCCCTCCACAGGTTAGGTCTAATGTTATGGTATATGTGGATGACGTATATAATCAATGCTTTAAGTGGAAAAGAATAGTTAAGGCTATTTCTAAGGCATTCTACAAGAGAAAAGTGGAGCTTGATGGGGTGAAACAGATGCAAGAACAAGACAAGTGCATCATCTCCACTCTTGATGAGGAGGTTAAAAAGCTTAATGCTTCGTTAGCTGAGGCCAAGAAGAAGCTGGAAGACCTAACTAAGTTTGTTGAGCAGGATCATCTGAATCAGCAAAAGCAAGTCGAGTCTACTCATTATAGGAGCCTATCATTGGAGAACAAGCAGCTCAAGAAGACTATGGATGAACAAGCCTTAATAATAGCTTGGTTAAAAAGTTGTTGGAAGATGAAAAGAAGGAAAAGGATGATGACCTTACCCAGGCGTAGAGTTATTGTAAGGAGTTGCTAGTTGCTCATCAAGTGAAAGATGACGTAGAGGCCAGTGCGAAGGGCATTGTTAAGCAGCTTAAAGCCATAAAGAGTAGAGTTAAATCTGAACTTAAGCCTATTCTTATGTGGTACAATGAAAACGTTATCAAGTTTAGAAAATTGAAGTGGTTGGATGAGGGATATCCCCAGGCTTTAGCCATGGCCTAGGAAGAGACAGCAAGACAGGAGCGAGAGCACTCCAATGGGGTCGAGGTCAATGAAGAGGAGCTCAAACTCGACCTTTTGGATTTCGAAGACCTGGAAGTGCTCAAGGTCAGTGAGCACGTCTTACACCCTGAATTGGTTGTCGAGGATCAGAAAGATCAGGGTGAGAGTTCTGGGTATGCTCTTCATGATTCAATAGTGAATATTACCACTCCTGCGACTTCAGATCCACTAGTTATTGAGACTATCACCTCTATTCCCGGCTCTACTGCTATCTCTACTGCTGGGGTAGTTTCAGGTGCTTCAACTATTCTGGCATCCTCATCGGATGCTCAATACAACCCTGATGAGCCTTTACTTCCAAAGTTTCCCATCCTGTCTCCTATTATGTAAAGAGGTTCTGGAGGCACTCCAACTCATGTCGAGTCCATATCTCCCAGAGGTATATCATTAACCATGCCAGTATTTGAGATGGCTTATACGACACCGATCGACGTCGCTATCCTCTACTTTTATGTTTTTCAAGTTTCAAGTCAACCTCTCATCCTTCCTATGCCTAAGGGAAGCTTACCACCAGGCACACAAGCTACGATGACTGAATCAATCATTGTGTCTGCCCTATCCCGACCTTGGCCACTTTGGCGGTTACCATTCCTGGTCCTGACAATGAAATGATTCACACTTTGGTTGAGGAAGGCAGAGGTGATCTTTATAGGGATTAGGAGGAGGAAGACATAGCTATTACCGAGGTTACTGAACGCTCGTCAAGAGCTTCGATGTCGAAGATACAACAAATGCAGGTAGTGTTAACAAAGGAAATTAAACAAGAAAAGATCAAAGACGTTTCTCCTACTTTATCCTTTTCACTGCCTTTTGTACCCATTGTCATTCCTACCTCTGCTCAGGTCATTGAAAGTAGTCAGAGTGAGTCTCTTGACTATCCGGGAAGAAATTATGTTTGGGAAAAAGACCCAAAAGGTTACTTTTCGAAAGAAGGCAAAGGCAGAGGAATGAGCAGAAAGAAACTTGGCAAAGGCAGTAATGCTCATTCTTCTGTCGAAGGGGGGGGGGAAAGAGAAGAAGAGGAGAAGGAAATCTTTATTATAGGTATCCTTTGTTTTTTTGTTGCTTCTTGTTTTAGCTTTGGGACCTGTGTATGTATTATATAGGTTGGTTTTGTGCGGGTACAACCACCGCTTTCTTTCAAGAGAGTTTGTTGATAAAGAATATATTTGTCTTCCTTTAAATCCTGTGTCTGTCTATTCATGTATTGAGAAATGTTTTTATTTTTCTAACTTGGTAGCTTTTTAAGCTCAACGTTAGCCGAGCTTCATTTGACAAGTGAAAGCTATAGAGTTTATATTACTCTATGCCGCCCAACTCTAGGCATCCAAGTTTGGTCTTGCCAATCTACGAGCATCGACTAAGATTGATCACCTTGAGTGGAGTTTTGGACGTCTTAGACGTTTTTTATCCGATCATGTCTCACTCTAGACATTTATTATTTATACTTATTCATAGGGCTAGGTTAGTATAACGCCTATTTATGGGCATCACAACGTCTATCTTTGGATGGTTGCATTAGATCTTGCCTAACTCTAGGCGTTGATCGTTAGTTTCACCGATCGTCGAGTAATGTTTCGTTAATTTGCCTGTCTCCGGGCAAAGTTTCTTAGGGCGCACTATATCGCTCGACCCTAATGGTTTATAATCCAACACCTAAGTTATGGGTTAAAGGAGTTATTTGGCATCTACTCATATAACTGAAATGGTCACGTTCCTCGGGTCCAATCATGGACCGTGAAATTCGATTGGCGCCTATCTCCAGGCACCTGCATTCATGCATTATATATGTGTAAGTTGTTCGATTATGATGTTGTTCGTAGTGCAAGATTTAGCTAACAAGAATAAATTTTCATCGATCCCTAAAGCCAATTCATTTTATACCCATAATAATGACAGGTCTTGCCTTGTTACACTAAAATCAACAAAGTATATACAAAGATAGTTCTAAGCGAAATAGCATCGTAAATGCTCGTTATCCACACCCTTTGGAGTGAAATTCCATCAATAATTACTAACTTGAATGTTCCTTCTCCAAGCTTATGTTCAATAGCATATGGACCTTCCCAAGTCTAGCCCATGTTCACAAGACTAAGGAAGATTCGTTTAAGAATGAGATCACCAATCTCAAAGGTCCTGTTCCTAACCTTTTATGTTGTAATGCCAGGCTGCTCGTTTTTGGTGAGCGACGGCTCTCAATCAGCTTCATTGTGCTTATCATCGATCATATCGAGTGAATCAATAATGAGTTCCTCATTTTATTTTGGAACATAATGGATCTTTCGACGAGATTGCACTTCCAATTCAACTGAAACCATGGCCTCCAACCCGCAAGCCAAAACAAATAGAGTGTGACCAGTTATGGATTTGTGGGCCATTTTATAGGCCCAAGGCCCAAAGTGTCAGAGGTAATTCATCGACCCATTTGTCTTTGGCCTCTGTCAATCGCTTTTTCAGAATGGACTTAATTATTTTGTTCACTACTTTCACTTATCAATTTGCTTTCGGATATGCTACTATAGAAAATGTTTTCTCTATCTAGTATTTGTTGCAGAAGTTCTTGAATTATGCACTGTCAAATTAGGTTCCGTTGTTGGAAATGATTATTTGTGGGATCCCAAGTCAACAGATAATGTTTCCAACTACGAAGTTGATCACCTTCTTCATGGTGATTGTGGCAAGTGGTTCCACCTTAGCCCACTTCGTGAAATAATCAACCACAACAATGGCGTACTTCGCTCCTCCCTTTGACATCGGCAACACACCAATAATTTCGATTCCCGAAACCGCAAATGGCCATAGAATGACCATTTGCGCAATCTCCGTAGACAAGGCACTAGGAATTTTTGCTAATCTTTAGCATCGATCGCACCTCTTGGTATAATCGGTTTCATCTCTACTGACAGTAGGCCATTATCAATAGCGAAGAATCTTCTTCGCTAATGTTTTCCCTCCAGTGTGATCATCATAGGCTCCTTCATGAACATCCACAAGAATCTTTTTAGCATCTTCGTTGGCGACACACCATAGCAAGGGAATAGTGAACCCTCTTCTATATAATAACCCATCCTGAACAATAAGTCATGGAGCTTGGCGTAAGAGTTTTCTTCGTTTGCTTCTTCCAAACAGAAGGATTCCCTTCAGTAGATATTTTGAGTCATCCACGATTCCCTCTCAGATTCAGCCTCCAAGATCCAATAGACATCCATCTGGTCGATCGTTGGAGCTGATAATTCCTTAATTAGAACCAAACCCATGAGTTTTGTATCCCTGGAGCTAACTAGCTTGGGTAGGGAATCATCTTTCGTGTTTTCCCTCTTAGGGATATGCATTATCGTGTAATACTCAAAATCGTTGAGCAATTCTAGAACCTTTGTCAGATAAGGGGCTAGCCTAGCTTCCTTTTCTTGGAATTCCTTCCTCACCTGGCACACCGCCAACTCAGAGTCACTATATATGTGTAGAGCTTTAACTCCCAATTACTTCGCTATCATGAGTCCTACGATCAGCGCTTCGTATTCAGCTTCATTGTTCGTTTGGGAAACTCGAGCTTTATAGCATAACAAACCGATCGTTCCTCGGGGGTTGCCAAAACCACTTCGGCCTCGAGAAACATTTATTGGATGATCCATCTGTGTATAACTTCCATTGGGCATTCTGCTCTATAACCTCTTCCCTCTCATCATTTGAGTAGTGAACTCAACAATGAAATCGGCTAGTGTTTGGCCCTTGATTGCTCTTCTAGGATGATACAATATGTCGTGCTAACTCAATTCGATCTTCCATTTTAATAACCTCGCATAAGTCTTAGGTTGTCGTAGGACTTGTCTTAATGGCTGATCAGTCAGTACCTTATTTGGGTGAGCTTGGAAGTAGGGATGAAGTTTCCTTGCTACGATCAACAAGCAGTGGGACAACTTTTCTAGCTTCGGGTAATTTCTTTTTGCCTTAATTTGTCGCTTGCTGATATAGTATACTGGTTTTTGGATTATGGTTTGTTCACGTACGAGGGCAACACTCAAAGCTTGAACATATACTATTAGGTAAACAGATAAATTCTCTCCCTCCAAAGGTTTTGACAAGACATATGGCCTTCCCAGATGATCAACCAAAGCTTGAAAAGCATCCTTGCATTTCTGCGTCCAGGCAAAGTTTCTATTCCCCACTTTAAGGACATCGAAAAAAGTATGCATTTGTTTGTAGCCTTCCAGATGAATTGGCTTAGCACAACTACCTTCCCGTTCAGAATATGTACCTCCTTTATCATCTTTGGGGCTTCAACATTCCTCAAGGCTTCAAATCTCTGGATTGGCCTCAGTTCCCCTTGAGTTCCTAACAAAACTCAAGAATTTCTCGGATGCAACTTCGAACGAGCATTTTAGCGGGTTGAGTTTCGTCTCGTATCTTCGTAGCATGCCAAACATTTTTAACAAGTCATCTAAATGGTTTGTCGATCGCTACAACTTAACCAATATATTGTCCATGTTGACTTCCACGGAACGTCCAATTTGATCTCTGACATCGAATTCCGTAGTCTCTAGTAGGTGGCTCCATCATTTTTAAGGCCGAATGACATGACAAGGTATCAATACAATCCAAAGTCGGTTATGAATTGGTATGTTCCTAGTCCAGAATGTGTATTGTAATTTGATTGTAGTCGGAGTAAGCATCCATGAATGGAATTAATTCATGGCTGGCGGTTGAATCCACCAGTCGATCAATTTTTTGGTAGTGGAAAACTGTCCTTTGGACATGCCTTGTTCAGGTTTGAATAGTCGATGCATGCCCTCTATTTTCTATTAGACTTTTTGACTAGGACTAGATTAGATACCCACTTTGGGTACAGAGCGTCCCAGATGAAGAAGGCTTTTAGCTTGTTCACTTCTTCTTTCAATGCAACGGATCACTCCGGACCCAGACTATACCGGTTTTGTTTCACAAGGAGACGTCTAGGGTTTGCATTAAATACATGGGATTCTATCTTTAATGATATTCCACACATATTAGAATGTGTCCAAGAAACAAATCTAGATTTTCTCGGAGAAAACCCATCAATTCTTTCTTCATTTTCATGCTGAGTTAAGACCCAATTTTTAGGATTCGAGCAGGATCATTCTGACTAACCAAGATGTTGATCGTCAACTCGACCGGGGCTGCCCTCGCATCCTCTGGCTCTTTCCTCAAATCCATAGTTCGTGGAACCTGCTGTGCCAACTAAGCCAGGGCTTAGGTAGTGGTTGTTATGTGTTCATTGATTTGACGCACAGAGTCTTCTCCATGTTTTTTCCTTTCACATGTCGCTTTCCTTCCCTCAGCTCCATGGCATAGCATTCACGTCCTATGTTCTGATCACCTTGAATGACCCCCGTTCCATTTTCCATACGAAATTTCATTGTTAGGCACCATGGAGCCAGGGCCACTTCGAAACTAACGAGGGTCGGTCGGCCCAAAAAAGGCATTGTAAGCTGAAAAAATATCCATAACCACGAAGATCACAACCTGCACTCTCTTGCGGTTACCTTCTCCTAAAACCACCGGTAAGTCTACACATCTCACAAGTTCTGTAGCCTATTCGGTAAATCCCTGAATCTATGATTTACAAGGCTTCGGATTCTAACCATTCATCATTATCTGGTCATAAGCTTTTTTGAACGTTATATTGACAAAACTTCCACACTCAACAAGTGCATTATTTACAGTTGCTGGCCCAATCACACCTGTTATCACTAAGGAATCAAGTGTAGGCGCCTCAACCCCGTCTGCATCACAATTTCTAAACAGAATGTCGTCCTTCATAGTCCTCGGTTGCTTCACTGGAGCTCCATTTTTGATGGCAAAACATCTCTCTTGCACCACAAGCTTCAAAGAACTCCTGTATCTTTCCATCTCATTCCAACTCCTCTTAACTAGATGAGGTCCACTAGTTATTATATTGGTAACAAGTCTTTTTCCTGGCTGCCTAGATTCGTCACCTCTAGACCGAGCTTGGCCTCATTGGAGCAGTTGTCCCTAGGGTTGAACATTATCTTGCCCGCCATCCCATAAGGCTTTCACATACGGTTGAAGCTTCTTTCGGATCAAATCCTCAATCACATCTCGTAGATGTCTGCATTCATTCGTGTTATGACCACGGATCTCCTAAAAGGGACAAAACTTCCAAAAAAATTCTCCCTCTCAGTCGACTCCCTCTAAGTTGGCTTCCTATACCGCTCAGTACCCAACGTCGCAAGGTATATGTTCTCAACCGGATTGTTCAATCGCATGTAATTTTCATACTTTGGATGTTGTTTGAAATCCGGCTTCCTACCTCCATCACGTTGATTATTCTTTTTCAGTTATTGGCTTTATTTCCCATATTGACATTGATATTCCTGAAAACTTCACCGGATTGCTTCACGGCTACATTACTTTAAATAATTTCAGCTGATTGTCCACCATCTGCTTTTTTGGTAGTCGTACTTGCCTCTTCCAAGCGCAAGAACTGGATCATCTTTTTGTAAAAGTCATCCATAGTCGGTGGGGATTTCAACTTCAACCATCTTTCAAAATTAATGTTTGGATGTACCCCTTGATAAAATCCATCAATACTATGTCATCTTTAGCGTTACTCACCTCCGTCACCGCCGTATTATATCAACTCAAAATTTCCTTCAATAACTCTCCAGTTCTTTGGAAAAGGTTTGATAATGACATCACAACCTTTGAACGAGTAGCGTGCAAGCAAAACTGTTTGACAAACTTCCTTGCCAACTGATCAAACAAGAATATTGATCTTGGTGGAAGATGGGCGAACTACATCGTAGCTACACCTTCAAGTAAAATCGAGAAACACCGACACGTGACAACGTCCATTGCCCTTGCTGGGATATTTCAACAAATGCTGCCATGAATCAGTCGTTCCATTATAGGATGACATCGTAGGCATAGTGAACTTTTAGGGATATTCCTTACATAATATCTCTTCTGTGAATGGATTCCTACTGGGAGAAGAATCGCGTTCATCGTTGTTTCTGTGTTGGTTTTATTCACTAACTTCTTCACCATATTAGCCAAAGATTCTGATTCAATTCGATCCACTGGACGGCAATAACCAGGGCCCGCTCCGAGTGTTTGGCATTGAAAACGGTCTCGGTTAGTCCCTTGGTATCTGGGTTTCTCTGTCTTTGGGAGAACCGTTTGTCCAGTCGATCTATTTCTATGATTTCTGTGCACCGGATTAACAACATTTTTCCGAATCTCAACATTCTGTCCATTAGCAACATGTCCATCTCTACCACCAACATCATCATCTAAGCAAACAATACCCCTACACCTACATCACATCGATAGACTTCGGTACCGATCCTTGGGAATGTGTCGGTACCAATCCATGCTCTTGTACTTTGAGCATTGTCCAATTTGCTTTACTAAGTTTCGGTTTCCTTTCTCTTCATTTTCTATTTCCCTTCTCTGCATTTCTTGCTAGATATGAGGAACTATCAGTTATCCCGCCTTTTGGCAAGGCCGTGACACCAAGGAATTGACTAGTAACCAATTACGATTCGTCTTAGAGATCGATTATACACAGGCTCACTATGAATATCGACGAATTTTGTCCGAGTCCGGATCGAGCTAAAATTGATATGACACGACAAGCGAGGCTATGAGAGTCAACGTTCCAAATTTCAAGTCAATCCGAGTTCGTATGCTCAAGTTACGATCGATGCAAGATTGGATGAAAACCAGCCACTGTTCGAATCAATCGAGTTCGAATCCATCAACTAGCCTCTGTTCGAATCGATCGAGTTCGAATCCATCAACTAGCCTCTGTTCGAATCGATCGAGTTCGAATCCATCAGGGAAGCTTACTTCGACTCGATCGGCTCCGCATCGATCACCATAGCCTACTTCGAATCCATCAAGGGACAGCACACTTCGTATCGAATAGCCAAAGTCTACTCAGCATCCATCACCAAGCCTCTGTTCGACTCGATCGAGTTCGTATCCATCAGGAAGCCCCTGTTCGACTCGATCGAGTTCGAATCCATCAGGAATCCATTGTTCGACTCGATCAGCCAGTAACCACTTCACATTCATCACTAGAGTCTACTTCCCATCCATCGCCTGAAGAGCTCTGTTCGAATCCATCAAGCTTCTTTACTTCGTATCCATCGAGGGACCACTGCTCGTATCCTTCGAACCCAGTTACTTCGTATCCATCGAGAAGTCCTTGTTCGTATCGATCCACATCATGGCTATTCGTATCGATCGAGCTACCATCGTATGAGTCCATCTGGACACGTCAACTTCGTATCGATCAAATGGAGTCACTCCCAATCGATACGAACAAGGCCACACAGTTAACTTATTCCGCGTGTCCCCCATCGATGCGAACAAAGCTCGTTGCATCGATACGAAACGAGGGCCACCTCCCATCGATTCGAACTGGGCAACAGACTTTGATGCGAACAAGGCAAAGATCAAGGATGACTCGGCCAACTCGGCGAAGAAAGTGGATCGAAACAAGGAATGCTCGCCACGTCACCACCTGATCACGCGCGACCATCGATTCGAAGTGATCGAGTCGAAATCATCGATACGAACGAAACAACCTACTGTCGAATATCACCATTTCGTATCGATCATATCTCCTAATCTACAAGTCCAAATGCTATGAAATTTTCACAGGAGCCTACGTGCATGCTGAAGAATGTCCACGCCAAATTTTGACTCCATCGGACACAATCTTGATCGATACGAAATCCATTCGCATCGATTACGGATCGGGCCGAAACTTCGCGGGCTTGGGCACGTGGGCCTGGTCACGTGCCAAAGGGAGTCTCCCGAGATCTGAGCGAAATATCAGCCTCCTATACCTATAAATAGAGCCCCAGGGCATACAGAAAGGGGTTCTTCTTCTTCTTTGAATTCTCCAACGCCCAGACTCTGCCGGATCCAGTTCTAAACTCCATTGCTGCTGCTACCAACGAATTTCACTGCTGTAAATCATTATCATCTGCTGTAACTCGCTGAAATCAATTGTAATCATCAAAGAAACATCAATAAAGCAATCAACTTCATAGTGGACGTAGGCAACACGCCGAACCACTCTAAATTCTTGTGTTTCTGTGCGTTCTTATTACTCTCATTATCTGTTTTTGGAGTTTTTGTTAGATAATCCTCTTTTTCCACTTAATTTCTTCATTTTATCTCTTCAAAGACTTCCGAAGAGTGTTGTGCCCAATTTTGGTACAAACACTTTGGTGCTTTCACTGAGAAAAAATCCAATTTTTCTCCTACTCTTTGGATCTCCTATCAATACCGGATTGCATAAATCCAAGAAGAAGATCCAGATCTAGAACTTTGAAGCCCTTCCATTCTATTCAGATTTGCATCAGATCTAGGAAAGGACTTTCATTAATTCACCATGGTAAATACACGAACTACCTCCATAGCTGCTGATCAGGGAGGACGGGACAGGCAGAATCCCATGCAATTGCGTCCATCCAACCAAGATGCGCAGGGCCTTCAGATCTATCAGGCCCGGTCACCAGACAAGAGTTTCAGATGTTGCTTCAAGAGTTGACCCAGAGTCGGCAACAACTTACTGAACAACTACGCGCCAACACAGAGTTGACCAACCAGCTAAATCGTCAAAGTCGCAGAAGATCCAGAAGAGAGCAAGGTTCTTATTCTTCCACAGAGAGTTTCGCCTCATCTGACGGTCGTCATCGATCCACACGCCCACGGCTGGATGTAAGCTACACCCAGGCCACAGGACACTAACCTTCCTCGAATCTAGGACAACCCAGAACTGGACCATCCACTAGCCATCATACTAGACCTTCATCCCGAGGAGGTGCTGCTCCTTACCACGTCACAGGCAACCTCGCTACCACCACTACTACCGAACAAGGGGTTGATGCTAGAAATCAAACCGATCCTCATCGTACCCAGCGAGAGCCTACTCCGGAGCCTTATGTCCCAGAAAATGTTGAACCAAGGAGGCAAGGCATGGACCGTCGACCGCGTCCGGTCCAGACTCGCACTGTGGAACCCGACCACACCTTGGCACAACATGCTCCAAGTATTCGAACGCCGGATATACCGACGATGATTCGTCAAATGATCCGTGAAAGTTAGGGTCTCACTAACGACGTCTGGGTATCTCCCGAAGTCATACCCCTTTTACCGATGAAATACTATATGCTGAACCACCTCGGCGCTTCAGGATGCCAACCTTGCCGGTCTATGAAGGAAGTTCTGATCCCAATCAACACATCCTGAAGTATGAATGGCTGATGAATGCTGCGAGAGCTGGTGACGCAGTCAAATGCCACAGTTTCCCCATTTCCCTGGGGGGCATTGCAACTATGTGGTTTACTCGTTTACCACCACGATCCATTTCTAATTTTGACCAACTGGCTACCATGTTTGTTGAACAATTCCGTATGCACGTAGCAAGGCCTAAAGATGTTAACACTCTGTCTAGTGTCACACAAGCTCCCGAAGAAACACTGAGACGTTACTTGGAGCGATTTCATGCTGCGTGTGCAGAAATAAGCAATCCCGATGATAACTCTATCCTGATGGCATTGACTAAGGGGATTGATTCTGACTCCGAGTTCGGAAATTGATTAGCTGGTAAACCACCTGCGTCATTGGACCGTTTCTATTCTAAGGCAGCCCAATTCTTGAGAAGGAGGATGTGAAACAGTCTAGGAAGCAGGATGATGCAGGGCCCAACATCGACGGAATTCAGAGTAACATCGCTGTTAAATAATCCAGGGAGAGTTCTGGAAAATTTCAATTGAATATACAAAATAAACAGAATCAGCAGAGGGACAATGGAAATCAGGGAAAGAAGCGGGATCAAAGTCGTGGTCCACAACGTAGAGCTCCCAAGTTTGACAATTATACTCCATTGAATACGTCGCTGGAAAATATGTATTTACAGACCTGTAATACCATGCAATACAAGAAGCCTGCTCCGAAGCTGTAACCAGAAAGGCAGGTTCAAACTGGAAAGTTTTGTAGATTCCATGAAAGTTATGACCATAATACAAATGAGTGTCGTCATCTACAAGACCTCATTGAAAAGCTGATACGCGAACGAAAGTTGGATCAGTATGTGCGGGCGCCGCAGTCAAGAGCGGCGGGTCCATCGAATCAAAATCGTGCACCAAATCAGGAAAGACAGGAGGAACCCGCTCGAACTGGCGGGAAGTTGGTAATTAACACAATAAGTGGTGGTCCTCATCCAGTAGACCGAAGCTGGAAGGAAATGGAGTCGTATGCCAGCTCTATTAGGCATGCGGACTTCGAGTGTTATAGTAGTTTTGATGAAGGGGCTCCGGCTAAACAACAAAAGACGATGGTTGATGACATCATATTCAGAGATAGAGATGCTGATAAAGTCGAAGCTCCCACTATCGATCCACTGGTCATTTCAGCTCAAGTAGGACCTGCTTGGATGAAGAGGATCTTAGTTGAAAGTGGAAGCTCTGTGAATATTTTGTTTAAACGAGCTTACGACCAAATGAAAATGGAAGCCAAAGATTTAAAGCCCTGCCAATCCCGAATCCATGGTTTCAATGGAAGTGCTACTATACCCACTGGAGTAGTGGAACTACCAGTGGAGTTGGGAGTCGGAGAACGCCGGAGAGTGCGGATATTACAATTTGTTGTGTTGGACATAGACTCCCCTTATAATGCTTTTTTGGGCCGACCAGCCCTCGCTGAGTTCAGGGCAGCTATTGCCCCGTGGTGTTTAACCCTGAAGTTTCCCACTGATCGTGGAGTGGGAGTCATCCAAGGAGATCAGGCTGCAGCGAGAGTGTGCTATGTTGTCGAGCTGCGGGAGGCGCAGCGAAAAGAGAAAGTAAAGGGCGTAGAGGAATCTCTCTGCGTCCATTTTGCTGATAATTGACAATTAACGCCCGGGCCTAAGCCCGGGCACCCCAGCCAATTCCAAATGGATCTTGACCCAAGAGAAACTGAAGACGAAGGGGAATCTAAAGAAAGTCAAGCATCCCCGGTCGAACTGACGATTGATGTCCCAATTGACGATGACGATGATTCGAAAATGTTAAAGATTGGGTCTCAGCTAAGCCAGCAAACTCAAGAGGAATTGGTTGAATTTCTACGGGCGAATCTTGATGTATTCGCCTGGACGCATTCTGACATGTGTGGGATCTCGCCGGACATCGCGAGCCACACTCTGAATATTGACCCGCGGCATGTCCCGGTCAAACAGAAAAGGCGTGGTATGGATCCAGAGAGATCAGCCGCCCTTAAAGAAGAAGTAGAAAAGCTTAAAGCGAACGGGTTCATTCGAGATGCATTATATCCAGAATGGGTGTCGAATCCCGTGCTCGTCCGAAAGTCGAACGGAAAATGGAGAACATGTGTCGACTATTTCGGTTTGAATAAAGCTTGTCCCAAAGACAGTTTCCTGCTTCCCAGAATTGATCAGCTAGTAGATTCGACAATTGGGCATGAGCTCTTATCCTTCATGGACGCGTATTCTAGCTACAATCAGATACCGATGCATTTACCCGATCAAGAACATACCAGCTTCGTAACCAATCTGGGACTTTATTGTTATAAAGTTATGCCATTTGGACTCAAGAATGCCGAGGCTACTTATCAACGATTGGTCAATCAGATGTTTGCCAATCAAATCGAGAAAACAATGGAAGTATATGTAGACGACATGCTTGTGAAGTCACGATTTTCCACCGACTATATTAAAGACCTAGAAACTATGTTCAACATACTTCGAGAATACAGAATGAAACTCAACCCACTGAAATGTCATTTTGGAGTTGCATCCGGAAAATTCCTTGGGTTTATCGTCAATGCTAGAGGGATCGAAGCTAATCCTGAAAAGATCTGGGCAATCAGAAATCTTGAAACCCCGAAAACTATAAAGCAAGTCCAGAGTCTCAATGGGAAAGTAGCAGCATTGAGCAGGTTCATTTCAAAGTCCATTGACAAATGCATTCCCTTCTTCGATCTGATCCGAAAAGGAAAACGAAACTTTGAATGGACCACGGAGTGTGAGGGCGCTTTCCAAGCACTAGTTCAGCATCTATCCACACCACATATCCTTTCAAAGCCTATTGATCATGAGAAGTTGTACATATACTTGGCAATATCAGAAAACTCTATCAGCGCTGCTTTAATTCGAGAAGAAGACAGGATACAGAAGCCAGTATACTACGTCAACAAACGATTGACTGGAGCTGAAAGAAATTATCTGAAGCTAGAGAAGTTGGCTTATTGCCTTGTAATTGCATCAAGAAAACTCCAACCATATTTCCAGGCACATCCTATTATTGTTTACACCGACCAGTCGTTACGACAGGTCCTTACGCGGCCTGAGACGTCTGGTAGGTTACTCAAGTGGAACATCGAACTGAGCCAGTTTGATATTACTTATACTCCAAGGCGAGCCATTCAAGGACAAGTCCTAGCCGATTTCATAGCTGAATTTACCGTTCTAGAGGACTTTCCCAAAACCAGTGAATCTCTCGAATACGTCTGGAAGCGGTATACTGACGGTGCATCAAACGACCGGTGTTCGAGCGCTGGTGTTGTACTTGAAACTCCCGAAGGCCGATCTATATGTTATGCTTTGAAGTTCGATTTTCATGCAACCAATAATGAAGCTGAGTATGAAGCCCTCTTAGCTGGACTAAAGCTTGCCAGAGATTTGAGAATTATCACTGTAGAGATTTATTGTGATTCACAGTTAGTTGTATGTCAGGTACGGGGAGAGTATCAAGCGAGAGATCGAAGGCTGGCTGCTTACTTAGCTCGAGTTCAGGAAGTATTGAATCAGTTTGATTATTACACCATTTATTGTATACCTCGAGAACGCAACCAAAAAGCCGATTCATTGGCGAAGCTAGCCAGCACAGGTGAAGCTCAGCAAATGGGACTCGTTCCCGTAGAGACGTTATCTTCTCCAAGCATTGACCGGGCAGAAATAGACTGGGTATGCGAAACCGTCCCCGAAAAGGATTCATGGATGACTCCACTTAGAAATTACATTGAGCACGGAACCCTGCCGGAGCGCAGGAGTGAAAAGAGACAAGTTCTTCGAAAGGCTTCACGATTCACCATTCAGAATGGAATCATGTATAGAAGAGGGTACTCTGTTCCTTTACTCCGGTGTATCGCTCACAATGAAGTTAAACGAGTATTACACGATGTGCACGAGGGAGAATGTGGCGATCACACCGGGGGGCAGGCACTTGCCAATAAAATACTTCGGTACAGATATTACTGGCTGATTGTGAATCACGATGCGTCAGATTATGCAAAGAAATGTGATAGGTGTCAAAAGCATGCTCGAATTCCTAGAGCCCCTCCTACCGAGATAATGCAAATGGTCAGCCCATGGGCGTTTGCAATGTGGGGCATCGACATCATTGGTACTCTACCTCTGGCAAAAGGTGGTGCGAAATACGCCATCGTCGCAATTGATTACTTTACAAAGTGGGCTGAAGCTGAATCTCTTGCTACCATAACGACGAAGAAAGTAATCAACTTTGTTGTCCGCAACATCATCTGTCGATTCGGTCTTCCACACACCATTATTACGGACAACGGAACCCAATTCGACAGTGCTGAATTTAAAGATTTCTGCAAACGATTTCACATCCAAAAGAAATTCTTTGCAGTTGCACACCCTCAGGCAAACGGACAGGTCGAAGCGGTTAATAAAGTTATAAAGTCCATTCTGAAAAAACGACTGGAAATGGTTGGGGGCAAGTGGGTCGATGAACTTCCTATGGCTTTATGGGCTTACCGAACAACCCACAAGACCGCGACCGGTCACACTCCATTCTCTCTCTCTTATGGTTCAGAAGCCGTTATTCCAGTTGAGCTAGAAGTACCTTCTCATCGTGTGACATACTATGATCCAAAGACAAATGCTATATTGCTTGCTGAATCTCTCGATCTACTAGATGAGAAGCGTGAAGAGGCTGATTTGAGGGCAGCCACGCATCGAAGTCGAGTCACCCGATTGTACAACGCCAAGGTCCGCCCGCGAACCTTTGAACTAGGCGATCTCGTCCTAAAAAGAATTTATCCGGTTCCTTCACATATGAAGCCGACATGGGAAGGACCGTATGTTTTTGAACGAAGGCTCGGAGATGGCACATTCAAACTATCGACCGTTGACGGTCTTACTCTGCCAAGAGCCTGGAATAGCGAGAGTCTTCATCGCTACTACACATGACAGGCTATGTTTATTCATTTAGTTTATTTTCCATTTCGCAATTTGTTTTTGCATTTCGAAATTAGAATTTGTAATAAGGCAACTGACTTTGCCATATTTTCTTATTTCAGCAATAAATTGCAATCTCTTCGAGCCATTGCTGTGATTTACTTGAAATGCTTCATATGATCATCACTATGCACGGAGAGCTAAGTTTCACCATACGGTTGAATTTATTCAAATAGGGAGTGACTATGATGCAGCCGGTCACTCGCTAAGTGAAACCCGAGCTCGGGGACAAGCCATCACATAAAAGTAAAAAACGGATTGATACACGACAATCCCTCACTAAACTCCCGGTTCCCAGAGTGCGAACTGGAGTATTAAAATACGTCTACGAAGAGGGTGGATCCGTCCGCCTAACGACTTCGTCCGTATCTGAACCAAGTTTGAGGAGGGTGGACCCGTCCATCTAACGACCTCACTTGTTAACTCAGGGTGGATGTGATCCGACCATCCATGATCCTGATACACCTTTCGTTCCCGGATGCGAGCGAAATCCAAAAATATACAGCAGATGTGACTGACGATCTGCTTACCAACTCTAGATTCCCAAAGTGCGAAACGGAGTATAAATATCAACTCCGAACTCCCAGAGTGCGAGTCGGAGTATAAACATCAACTCTGGATTCCCAGAGTGCGAAACGGAGTATAAACAACAACTCCGAATTCCCAGAGCGCGATTCGGAGTATAATCATCAACTCCGGATTCCCAGAGTGCGAAACGGAGTATAAACATCAACTTTAAGTTCCTAGAGCGTGAATTGAAGTATAAATATCAACTCCGAACTCCCAGAGCATGAGTCGGAGTATAAGTGTCGATTCCGAGTCCCCAGAGCGTAGACGTATGATTTATACTTAAGCCGGCGTGACCAACTGCCAATAAACAAATGAGAATCCCCGGAGTGTGGATATGATCGTCGACAATTGGACAAGCGTGAATAAACCGCTCAACCTCCGCTTGTCCCAGACATCCATTCAGTGGCACTAGACTCAACGTGTTATAAGTGAGAAGCAATCGCTGACTGATGTTCTACAACTCATCCCCGAGACTGGGGGGGCAGGACTTAAGCATCGACCATTGACTGAAGAGGCGAGACGTCAAAATTCAACTCACTCCCTGGTCATAAACCATGTCCATAGTTTTCGGACCTGGTAAAACAAAAAACAAACTTGACTCAGAACATGAAACTACACAAGTGTACTTCAGATATTGAAACACTTAAGCAAATACACAAGAAGCTAAAAAAGAAAAGTTTCATTTCTACTATTTATGAAAGAAATTCATATACAAGTTTGTCCCTAAAAGAATTCCTACTAGCAGGGGCTGAACCCGCATCTATACACGGCCGACAAAATGCAAGTCAAAATAAACCAGAGAAGCATGTCTAATATTTCTTCTTCCTCGGCTTCCTTCTCGGCGTAGACCCGCTTGAGCCGCCACTATTTTTCCTCTTTGAGCCTTTTCCTTTCGGTGGTCGGTCTCCAGGCGGGGGCATGATCTCAACATCCTCCTCCGAGCTCGTATGAATAGGAATGCTTCCTGCGGGCGGAGTCGAAGGAACAGGATCAAGTGCAGAAGGTGGAATGGGCACGCTGGTGATGAAAACTATGCCACCAGGAGATATCATTCTGAGCAGGGCTGGACCGAGTGTCGCCATCCCACCTCCAAAACTGCCACCATGAGCCGCTGCTGCCATTTCAGCGTCGATTTGTGCGAACATCTCCTCTTCAGTAACCGCTCGAGCCTCGTTGGGGGCACCAGTAGTTGGCATTGAAGAACTTGTAGCAGGGGCGCTTCCACCCATAACAAATGGCAAGTCGGCAAGAGGATCGCCATGACGGCGAAAGAGTTCTTCCATCAGCTGCTCATCGAACACAAGCGTGCTTCCCTACGCATCGTCAAGTGGGGCAGTCGTAGTTACCGTGATCGCTTCGGTTACGATAGCCTCCTGCATCTGATATGATTCTTGATTAGGAGGAGGCATGGCCGGTGCAGCATCGATCACTGGACAAAAAATATGAGAACTGCCAGAATTTAATTCAGATAAGGATTCCGACTTAAGGCAGATATGTGGAATGTTCAGAATACCTTCCTCAGTTTGACTTGTAGGCGGTAGAACGGCTTCAGTAACTTGCACTGTAGCCAGAGACATCTGCGGCTGATCCGGATTGTAGGCAGAAACAGCTTAGGGATCGACCGCAGACGAGGATTCGGGCTGGGTTGACGCTGGAACTTCAAGACTCGCCTCATGATGGTCAACCCCTGAACCCTCTCCTACTTCGAAGTGTTGGGCGCCGAGTCTTTCCTTTTCGTGCAGAATCATTGACTCATGAAGAATCTTCCTTTCATCTTCATTCAGAATGCGATTCTCGAGTTCAATCTCATCCACAGACTCACCCAGATGCGCCTCCTTCTCTTCTTCAACTAATTGGCCCCAGGCATTGTATAGATGCGCTGGATAATCATCGAGCCAGGCTAGACCCCTGTTCCTCAGCACGTTAGCGTTGTAAACAACGAGAAGGCCTTCGATACCAGCCTCTAGCCTGGACTCGGCCGATTTCACCTTCTCCTCGACCTCAGTCTCCACCTTGCGGACTTCGGCCACAGCCGCATCCCGTTCACCCCAGAGAAGAACAGCCTGCTCGCACGCCTCCTGGGCTGCGTTATTCGCATCATCCTTTTCCTTGGCCATGCCGGAGAATTTAGCCTTAAGCTCATTGAGTTCCTTGACCACCGCATCCCATTCGGCGGTGATTGTAGTATTCCGATGGCCCATCTACTCCACCAAGGTAACATGTGTCTGCCTCAACCTTTCCATTGCCACGTTCGCTTCATCAGCTTTTTTGGTGGCCTCGATTTTAGATTTCCAAGAAGACTCGGCCTCAGCAGTGAGCACTTGAATGATCCGGTCCCTTTGAGCAAGTTCAGTCTCCATTTTCTCAATCGCTTTGGCTCGCTCAAAGGCCACCTTGGAAGCTTTCTCTGCAGCCTTAACCCACTCTCTATACTGGGTGTAGATGTCATGAACGTAATCATGCATCATGTTTTCCGCTCCAGATGGTATTCTCTTTAAGTGAGGTGGAAAGACATAGCCATCGAAGCATATGTTCGGGAACTCCTTCCTCATCTAAGCCAATTTAATGGCCCCTTCTCCTGTGGGCTCAGTTGGGACCTGCTCTGCAATTATGGAGGCCGTGGTTTCGACTCTTTGGAGATGAGTCTCGGATCTAGAAGTTTGAGAAGATGGTCTGTGACGTGGAGGCTCTGGTGGATGTGGAACAAGAACAGGAGGTGGAGATGGAAGTCTAAGAGGTGGAGAGCGAGACCTAGATCGATGTTTGTATTCTCTGTCCCTGTCCCGCTCGTACCTCTCTTGATTAGAGTACCCGCGATCGTGGTCTCTATCAGAGTCTCTCCTGTGGGAATCATAATAGGTAGAAGACTTTCGGGCCGAGCAAAGATTTCCAAGCATTGATCCTCTCCCGGACATCGCACCTGAAAATAAGAAACAAAGGAAAAGTTAGTGATCTCTTGGACTGGACGATTTACGATTATGAATCATGCAGTGTAGTGAAGTGTATGTATGTGCAACCCCCCAACCAACCGGAAATGTCGGCCGCACTCATAGCAAGCGACCCGCTCAGTTCAAGAGCATTATCAAGCTCCTCCATCCCGGTGTCGTGTTGAGACGACACATAATCCGGAATCGGAATATCAGCAAGCCCTTCGAAAGGATTCTCTACTTGCGGGGGAGGAGCCTTCGAAATTCTAATCCCTTGAACAGGCAAAGACATAACCACAGATTTCAGTCTCATGGATTTAGAACGCTTGTAAGCAGCTGCCTTGCCTTTTCTCCTTCCTCCTGAATCCTGGACATCGGAAGAAGGCCGAGCTTGGAGCTCGTTATCAGTAGGCGTTCTCTTCGGATCAACTTCTTCAGCTATTACGACTCCGGGTGCCTTGCGTTTCACCCGCTTCTTCGAGACCGCTCTAAGTGTCCCTTCCAGCCTTATGCTTTGCCTCCGTTCAATCAGCCCGACAATTCTCAAGTTTCTGTCGGTCAGAACCAAGTCAATGTGTCTCTCTTCACCTGGAACCACTTGGAGGATCCGAACTAGCTCTCTAAAATATCCACCATCGGGTCGAGAAATTGCGGCTGTAAAAGAAAAGAAGTATGTCAGTTTTGAGAACGATCATTACTACCCCGATAATTCACGAAAGAGACTGCAACACTTACATCTATCCAACCATCACCTAGCGAATCCAGGGGGGCATCAGACATAGAACCATTCTGTTTTAAAATAACTTAGTCTTCCCCAAGATCCCGTTACTATTTGACAATTCCTAACCGCTTCCAAAAAGGTAAAAGAGGGGCTGTCTCCACAACTCTTAATGATAAATAGATATCTAATCTCGATCGGCTTTGGTGGTCGAAAGAGAATCTCCATGAACAGAATGAAGGTGTTATTCAACAAAGCGTATCCGTTGGGGTGTAGCTGGGATGGAGCTATTCCAAGGAATGATAACATCTCCCTTATATATTGGTTGAAAGGAGGAAGTGTCCCCGCTGTGCAAGCGTGACGGTTGAAAGCAGTAAACCCCTCTAGGGGAGCATGTGGCCTATCATTCGGCCCTGGCAATAATACGTCATCAAGCGACAGGCCATGTCTTAAGCATATCCGTCCCAGCATATCTTCGGAGATGCCGGATGGCACAGAATCTTGTGGACGACAAATGAGCCGGGCGCCTGGAAGCTCGTCCGAAGCTGGATTTATAATTTCGGCTTCAATGACCGGTATCTCGATGGTTGAAGGAATTGAACTCGGGAGTTCCTGCTGCTGTGAACTTGAGGGTTCCATGACTAACTAGCTTATGAAAAATCAATGTTAAACAGACAATAACGCTCGTGCATCCCCCAGTGTAAAATGTGTGAGTGTGTTGTGCAGTGCAACAGTACTGTATATCACTAGAGAAGTTCTACAGAATTGGAGAAACCATGTAAACAATGAGACTTCGAAATTCAGTCAGAATGACCGTCATCCCTGACCGTCACTACCGTGCCATCAAGATGTTAGGGATCAATCCAAATTAAAATTTGTTACCATTTTGTTAAGTTCCAGTTCCGTCGACGAGCTTCGATAGGCAATCAGATATGCGGTGAAACGATTGAGTCCAATTATGCAAGTTTGAAGCTCGTCGGAGCCAGTTGTTTAAGTGTGCAAGGAATTACAAATTCTTTAACGTTCAGTTCGTATCGATCACAAGAGCCTTGTTTGCATCGATAATTCATGTTCATCTGCGTGCGAGTTCAACTCGGTCAAAAGACTGGAGACTTCGAATCGATCCAGAGTGATTATTTCGCATCCATCAATTGGGTCGCCTTCGTATCGATCCCTGGTGCATAATTCGAATCGATCGAAAACCCTGGGTTTCGAATCCATCAGACGCAACCCCTTCGTATCGATCAACATGCTCGAGACACTCACATCGATCATCCCAACTCGATGCAACAGCTTAGCCATCGATCGATACGAAGGCCTCCGTCTCATCATCTCAAAGCCCTGACTCCAGATCGATGCGAAAACGAGGACCAAAAAACCATTTTATCTCCACACTCCTTCTTCCCCAGATCGATTCGAACAACATTTTATCCTTCCTCGACCTCGCACGTTATCTACTGCCTCGAGCAACATTCGGGCATGAGTTCAAATGGAATGGCATGAGAATCTGGATCTCATCGTTTTAGGACTGGTTTTGTTCAATTGATTACCTGATTTCGACAACTGGTTAAAGGGTTTAAAGATTTTGGTTCGATTCGAAGTCGAGCAGTTTTCCTTTTCTAAGTCTTTGGAGCGATATGAAGACAAGGCAGAAGAATAAAAAGTAAAAAGTGAAAAGTGACTAAGTCCACAGTATTTATATGGACTCGAGCGTAAAGGCAAAAAATGATTCGCATCCCAGTAGATTCGACCGGTTGCAAAACATCACCACGGGATCGATTCGAACAAGCCATTCGAATCCATCAACCCTCAGACGACTACTATTTCATATCGATTGTGATACTTCTGTTCGTATCCATGGAGCATGCGCTATTCGAATCCATCAACATGAGCCTTTATCGAAGCGAAGTTGCCAACGAAGGCTTTTCTGAGTCACCCAAATCCATCGATACGAAACCACTATTCATATCGATCATCTTCGACTCCATCTCCAGTGCAGCGGTGTGAAATGTGCAGTTCGAATCCATCGAATCGCTGCTCCCAGAAGCTAATACCAATCGATACGAATTGTCAATTCGTGTCCAACGACACCAAATCCATCGATTCGAAGTATACAGCAGGGGATGTTCTGAAGACATTGAACTCTATCGATACGAACGACCGCTTCGTATCCATCAAACCCCACATCCATCGATTTGAAATGCTCATTTCGTATCCATCAATACAACGAATACCGATGCAAAAACAATGTTTAACCTTCTACACCGATTCAGGAGAGGATCGATACGAAGGAACATTCAAAAACGACCATCGAGCGTTGTTACAATTCGAGTCTCACATCGGTTCAGGAGAGGATCGATACGGAATTCAATACGGGATAAACTGACAATGACTCGTAAATGTACAAACGTCAACGAGAGTCAGATTAACATATATATGTGTCAGACTAATATTCAATATTCCAGATTTACGGGAATTGGAAACTCATTTGATAACGATTACAACAAAAAACGGCTAATCACTAGCATATAGCAGTCACTTGCAACAATACAGGGTACAACAGTTGACAGTCAACAGTTTACGTTATCGAGAAAATCAGTCGAAGATTACAGCTTTCGTCGAAAAGACGATAACTATTCAGAATGAAGATTGCAGCATTTCAAAGCACATCATGTTTCCACAAGACGTACTTTGGGGGGGCAAATGTCATCCCGCCTTTTGGCAAGGCCGTGACACCAAGGAATTGACTAGTAACCAATTACGGTTCGTTTTAGAGATCGATTATACACAGGCTCACTATGAATATCGATGAATTTTTTTCCAAGTCCGGATCGAGCTAAAATTGATATGACACGACAAGCGAGGCTATGAGAGCCAACGTTCCAAATTTCAAGTCAATCCGAGTTCGTATGCTCAAGTTACGATCGATGCAAGATTGGATGAAAACCAGCACTGTTCGAATCGATCGAGTTCGAATCCATCAACTAGCCTCTGTTCGAATCGATCGAGTTCGAATCCATCAGGGAAGCTTACTTCGACTCGATCGTCTCTGCATCGATCACCATAGCCTACTTCGAATCCATCAAGGGATAGCACACTTCGTATCGAACAGCCAAAGTCTACTCAGCATCCATCACCAAGCCTCTGTTCGACTCGATCGAGTTTGTATCCATCAGGAAGCCCCTGTTCGACTCGATCGAGTTCGAATCCATCAGGAAGCCATTGTTCGACTCGATCAGCCAGTGACCACTTCACATTCATCACCAGAGTCTACTTCGCATCCATCGCCTGAAGAGCTCTATTCGAATCCATCAAGCTTCTTTACTTCGTATCCATCGAGGGACCACTGCTCGTATCCTTCGAACCCAGTTACTTTGTATCCATCGAGAAGTCCTTGTTCGTATCGATCCACATCATAGCTATTCGTATCGATCGAGCTACCATCGTACGAGTCCATCTGGACACGTCAACTTCGTATCGATCAAATGGAGTCACTCCCAATCGATACGAACGAGGCCTCGCAGTTAACTTATTCCGCGTGTCCCCCATCGATGCGAATAAAGCTCGTTGCATCGATACGAAACGAGGGCCACCTCCCATCGATTCGAACTGGGCAACGGACTTCGATACAAACAAGGCGAAGATCAAGGATGACTCGGCCAACTCGGCGAAGAAAGTGGATCGAAACAAGGAATGCTCGCCACGTCACCACCTGATCACGCGCGACCATCGATTCGAAGTGATCGAGTTGAAATCATTGATACGAACGAAACAGCCTGCTACCGAATATCACCATTTCGTATCGATCATATCTCCTAATCTACAAGTCCAAATGCTATAAATTTTGACAGGAGCCTACGTGCATGCTGAAGAATGTCCACGCCAAATTTCGACTCCATCGGACACAATCTTGATCGATACGAAATCCATTCGTATCGATCACAAATCGGGCCGAAACTTCGCGGGCTTGGACGCGTGGGCCTAGTCACGTGCCACAGGGAGTCTCCCGAGATCTGAGCGAAATATCAGCCTCCTACACCTATAAATAGATCCCTAGGGCATACAGAAAGGGGATCTTCTTCTTCTTTGAATTCTCCAACGCCCAGACTCTGCCGGATCCAGTTCTAAACTCCATTGCTGCTGCTACCAACGAATTTCACTGCTGTAAATCATTATTATCTGCTGTAACTCGCTGAAATCAATTGTAATCATCAAAGAAACATCAATAAAGCAATCAACTTCATAGTGGACGTAGGCAACACGCCGAACCACTCTAAATTCTTGTGTTTCTGTGCGTTCTTATTACTCTCATTATCTGTTTTTGGAGTTTTTGTTAGATAATCCTCTTTTTCCATTTAATTTCTTCATTTTATCTCTTCAAAGACTTCCGAAGAGTGTTGTGCCCAATTTTGGTACAAACACTATCTTTATCTTCTGAATCGGAAGGTGATAGCTCTCTTCTATTCCTTCTGCGACTACGGGATAACTGGTTTAGCAAATCCAAGCTTTCCTTCATTTGTTTCCTCATTTCTTCCTGGCTTTCATACAGCTTGTCATTCGGCTCCTTCATCGTCCTGTCCATCTCAACTTGTGTTATCATGTCCGAGGGGCTCTAGATTTCAGCAGCATTGGGTTGAGCGACTTCTTCAACATGTTGAGAACCAGCATTCTCAGCATCGTTAGCAGGCCTGGAGGTGGTAGATTTTTTAGTGTTTCATTACATTACTTTAGTTAATCCTACGATAGATTTTGCAGAAATTTGAATAGTAACGGGTTATAGGAATGAATGGATCTACCTTGTGGATTAAAGCAATCCAAAAGTAGAAAATAGATCTAAATAGCTTAAGATCGAGTCTCTCAATGAAAGCACTAAAATATTTACGTCAAAAGTTGGCACAAACACTCAAAAGATTATGAAAGGAAAAAGTGAAGAAATTAAGTGAAAAACGAAGAGAAATTGCATATGACAATTATAGTGGTTGGGCTAATCGTTGGCTTATGTCCACTTGAACTTTGTTTATGATTCTACACAGTTTTTTTATAAAGTTGTTCTTATGGATTAATACTAACTTCCGAGATTACAACAGAAATATAGAAAACTAGAATATGAGCAAAAAAGGTCCTCTAAACCATGCCTATTTATAGCTGAAGGTTGAAAAAATTCTCTCCACCACGTTCTTCCCCATGTTCCCCATGACCTGAAGGAGTCACTCTCATAAGATCGTGGCCAACTCAGCAAACTTCAGGGATCGTAACCGAACCATGCCCCATGGATAGGTACCAATCCATAAGATGGATTGCAAATCCTTCCTCGACCCCTTGATATTGTTTGTAGATGTCTTCATATGTAAAGTTTGGATGTACTGGCATGGGTTCGAACTTGAGTGGAAATTATGGTTTGGTGATAGATGAAAGTATGCGGCTTAGCTGTTCTGCAACTTGGACTTTAACCATCGATCGCTTGAGTCATGATGAGCTAGCGAACCATTCTAGACTGCGTGTATTGGATGATAACCACTTTGACTTTATGCAAGATGAACTAACTGATGGGGTTGAGCAGTTATTAGGGATCGGTACCGAACCATGGCCATGGATCGGTGGTTCAGTACTGAACCATGACTTTGGAACTTTGGATTCGGCACTTGGAATGAGTTGGTGTGTAGGCTATCCTTGAAGGCTCTTGGAAAGCTTATGGCCCCATTCATTGATCCTGCTTGGTTCTTGAGTTCAAAAGTGATTGTTCATGTTTGGTTATTTTCTGTTCAATCGTTTTGACTCGTCCAAAAATGACTTGGTTATATAGCTAGATATCAGATCTTTTTCCTAAATTTACACGGAGCTGCTGCCAAATTCAAAACTAACCAATTCGAGATCTAAGATTGAGTTGTAATCTGATTCTAATTGCGAAATCAATCAAAAATAAACTAGAAAGTAGACGTAAGCACTTGATTTAGCTAAACCACTATGAAAATTATGAAAATTACTTGTCTTTTTTCTTCCTATTTTGATTTCTAAACTTTTAATTCACTTGATTTCGAACTGGGGTGCTTGTCTATTTTACATGCAAATAAATATTTTCAACAAGAATCTAGAGAATCAATCGTTTCTCGAGCAAAATTTATTATTACAATCAACCTCATGAAAATACTTACGCACTATTTGACTGAAATGTTGAAATCGATACATGACTACACTATTTCGATTATCATGACTTAAAGTTGAAATAAATATGGCCATTTTTCCTTCGACATCTACACGTTCGCTTTCAAAAGGAAAATTCTTCTAACGAAAGTAATGACATGGGTGTTTACAAGATTGCTTAGCCATTTGTTCCAACAACTCATTTATATGTTGTTTACCAAATTGAGTTGAGATAACACTTATTGTTGCATTGTTATATGATATTTGATTTTAAATAACATAACAATGAGATCAGTCTTATAGGTAACCGTTGCTTTGAAGTCATTTTGCATTTGAAAAAGGACACAAATCAGTACTGTATAGAATATGGAAAGGTACAATGAAACAAAACTTGCACATTATTACGAAGAATAGTACCAGCACTTATTTACACATCATACACTATTATTGTCTACAACAACTAATATATTATTGATATAGAACATAATTTAAAAACTACTTTTTCAGTGACGCTCTGTTCATCCATGAATACAATCTTCAGTTTTGGTTTTTCACAAAACAACACTTTAGCTTGTCTTGTTTGCATTCGTCTTGTGTTATAACACCCAAGCTTTTCATTTCTCTCAAAGAAACCATAACATCCGTATATGAAGGTTCTTTACTAGCTTGCTCTTCCTCAATTTGTTTTTCAAGATATCAACTAAGCGTTTTATGTGATACTATAATGGCTTACCACCTGAACTTTTTGCATGTTTTTTTATTAGGATGACCAGGCATGGCTTTCGGTTGAGTGCGATCTTTCTCCTCCTCGCGTGGGGTATTACCTTCATCTACAATAAGCGCTACCTTGTAGTCATTAATAAAACCACTGAAGTCAACATTAGATACATGTATGTCTTCTTCGATTGCAATATGGTCCTGATCGTCGTTATCGCTAGTAGGATGCGGGTGTGATGAGGAAGATGGCCATATGAATAACTCTTTGGTTGATGTTTACTCAAAAACTTCTTCCATTAGATTAGGATGTTTATGAGAATTATTTCGAAACTTCGCGGCTCTATAATTTTGTTGTTGTTCATAATAAAAATTTATCAACATACCTGTGCACTAATACTATAATGTATATAATTTTTACTAGCTTAAATTATTTGGTCGGCTGAATTACCCTTAAAAAAACATAAGGGATAAATTATTCAGCCGTTAGCCCTAAAATGAACATTTCTCAATAGAAAATAGCATGGTTCAAAATTCCGGCAGAATTCCGGTGATTCCGTTCCGGTTCCGCTCATACCGGAACAGAATCTGATCAAAATACCGGTTTCGGTTTAAATTTTGGATTTGCTTTTCAAATATTGAAAAAAATTGTAAATAATTAAAAAATTACAACAAACATACAATAATAAAAAAGGAAAATAAATTAAACGGGACAATAGACAATTCGACAAGAAATCATATAGTTTCATAAATTTTTTTTATACTTTTATTAATTTACAACGAATCATAATAAAAAATTCAAAATTTTAAAATCCCAAACGAACAATACAGAATTTTAAATAATGGTTTTCTAGTTAAAGTCTGTAATTTACATGTAAGGTAAAAAAATGTACTATAAAGTTACTATAGTATTAAGTATTGAATATTTATAGCAAATTAAAACAAAAAAAAAATGTATCCAAATTAAAAGACCCGAATTAAAGTAACTTCCAAGATAACATTGACCGCAAGCGGTGAAATCTGGGTGCAAACTTGAAATAAAAGCTAATAAAAGAGAAGGATTAAACGATGAAATCGACAGCATAAAAGCACAATCGCAAAGTTAAAACTACTTACTGAAAATCTATTAGAGTTTGAGCTAAAAGCTTGAATTTGGATGGATAATAACTACGGGGGTGTTGGTAGTTGTGAAATTTGAGAAAGAAGAAGAAGAAGCTGCTTGAGGAAGAATGACATCAGCTTGGATTTCATAGCGGTGGAGATGGCTGAATTGGAACGAAACGAGAAATGGACGCTGAAAAATATCGCTGAATTTTAGGTTTCGGGTCTGAAGAATATTTCAAAAGCAAACGGTAAATTCTTCTGATCGCTGAGTAATTCAGCTTTCAGCGATGTTTCGAGGACAAGCGGTAAATTTCATCTGATCAATTTGATGCATTTATTTTCCTTTCTAGGAACCAACTGTATAGGTGTGAACCTGTATTGTATAGGTTATACTAGAAGGTCTGAAATGGAAGGGTACGGGATGAAGCGGAATTGAGTGGCGCGGTTGATTTGCGATATTTAATTTATCAGTAGTCGTTTGCTCATTTTAGGACACCATTTCGTAGCAGGAATCCCGTCCTTCAAGCTTTTTTGCTGTTGTATTATGATTTTATGAGGTTTTGCTTGGATTGTATTTTTTATTTTTTACTACTCTTAGTTACAGGAGTTGAGTTCCAATTGCGATAAAACATAATATATAGTAGATGTATTAAGAAGGTACGCGACGAGTTACTGAAATCAATCAGTGCTTGAATAACAATTCAATGATGAAAAACGTGAACTCAAGTATCCAAATTATCGTGCAAAATATACATTGAAATATTAGAATAATAATGTACAGTTGCAAAACCATCCATGCCATTTTGTAGGGCAATCTTATTCAGTGCAGAGGTTCCAATGCCAAAACCTCAAAAGAAATCTCAAACAATTACACACACCTCATCATCTCAGTTCAACTTAACATGGAGGAAGATCCTTAGGAGGTGGCAATACCGATTCATTCGGCCCATTTCCATTCTCAACCACGAAAGCCATCTTTAGCCCCCAAGAAGTATGCAACTCCAAGTGACAATGCATGAACCAAACACCTGAAAAATCCAAAATTATTCAATTAAAATTTGTTGTAGCAGCAGCACTATGACTATTATTTATTTAAAAGCTTACCTGGATTATCTGCTTTAAATCTTATAGCTGTCCAACCACCAGTAGGAACTCCCACCGTATTTCTTTCAGGGGGGTCTATCAAATTATACTTGGCTGGGTCTTTCGCAGGGTCAAAGTTGCCTATTCCTCTCCCAACGACAAAGAAGTTAAAACCATGTAGGTGGAAGGGATGCGACTCCACGGTCAAAAGATTTGTATCTTGAAGCACCAGTTCAACAGTAGAATTGAATGCTATCTTGCTAAGTCTAGTGCCCAAAGACGTTCCCAGATTAGCTGTCAATGGCGCCCCTGTGTAATTAAACGGTGTCGGTGGCTTGTCTGGAAAATCTAGTCTGAAAACACCCTTGGTATTAAAGTAATGAGCTTGAAGCAGTCCAATCTTAGGCATCACAAAAGTAATGTTGTTGATAGATGCAGTGAGCTTGGTTCCATTTAAACAAGTTGGACATGCATCCATTCCTAACCCTACAGTGTAGAATAGATGGCGGTCTACTTTAAGTGGAACATTTGCTGGAAACTGAGCACTGTTCAGACTTTTGAGTTTATTCAGGTAACTCTCTGCAGTTGTTGAGTCATTTGAGAGGGGTATTTTGGGAAGTAAGGGCATGACTGTATTAGGAATGCCTTTGTACTGTAAAATGGCTGTAGCAGTTCTGTTGTCAACTGGAACTGGAGCGTCCATGAACGGCGAGGCTGCCATGAAATATCTCCCTGGAGATTGGTCAGCCGTAACAAGAACATTTGTGGTTTGGCCTGGAGTTATAAGGAGTGAACTTGTGGTGAATGGTTTGCAGTAAACAGCATCGATTTCTACTACAGTCATGGTATGCCCTGCAATTGTGAAGAAGAGCTCGTCGTTCAAAGCAGCATTCACTATCCTTAGCAGGTACGTCTTTCCCGATTCTGCTTCGGTTACAAATGTATCTGAATCAAGAAAAAACAAAAATGACACAATTATGTTTAGTCATAGGGCTACATGTCTGCTGCTGACATAAAAAAATAAAATGAACGTCCTACGTTTTTCAGAGCATGGGAAAAGAGGCCCTGGTTTGCCATTGATGGTGTGAGCATCAGACATATTAGGTGGGAGACCAAGTGCGTTGCCTTGTTTGACTAACTCTTCAACATCGGTGTTCCACCATTCCCCTACAAATGATGTAAGGCAGTTAACTAAAAAATTGACGGTATCTACGCATATGTAGTTTAATGACTCACCCAGGACAAGCAGGGTTTCTGCATGGGGTTGAGGGAAGGGGAAAGGGACGCCTTGTTTAGGCATGATGACAATAGCACCATATACAGTGGCTCTCAGCCACATGATATGAGCATGCCACCACAAAGTCCCTCTTTGCCCTGTCACATTGAAGTCGTAGCTGTAGGAACTTCCACTTTTTATAGGGCATTGGGTGATGTAGGCTGGCCCATCAGCCCATCCATTGCGAAACTGCTTCAGTCCATGCCTGCACGGTATCATATTATATTTTTATATATTAGAGGAGGGTGTGTGTTTTTACCTTTTAGAACGAGCAAGGATATAAATGAAGATGTGTGCATACCAGTGGATAGACATGTTATATTGTGCATGGTTGGTGACATTGATGATGACTCGATCTCCTTCTCGGGCGTAAATGGTTGGCCCAGGAAACTGCCCATTCACAGTCACGGTTGGTTTTGCATGGCACAGCCTGCTTACATTCTTTACCACAACGTCAAACTGATACTTCTTAATGGCAGCTTCCGCCTGGAACAATGAAAATGTTGCTATGACACAAGCAACAAACAAGAAACAAGAGTGCATGGAGTTAACCATATATCCTTTTCTTCAGTTAACTAACTGTTGCTCTTCCCAAAATGAGATTGTTATTGTGATAATAGTACTGACTGTCTTCTTCTTATATATGCCAGTACAATGTATGTAGTAGTTGCAGGTGTGCCATATACATACATACATTGGTAGAAGATGCTTGGAAGCAATTCTGGATGGAGATGGGAAATCCGAGTATTAAGAGCTAGAAAATTTAAAAAAGGAACAAGTGAAAGGTATTCTGGAGCAAATTTGAAGTGAATAAGGAGCTTTGTCTTTAAGACGAAGTAATTGTTTATTGGGTGTGTTTTACTCCCACATAATAAAATGAAATCTATTATCTATGATTTTGTTTTGCTTCAGATGTACTTTTTCTCGGATAACAAACTCGGTAAAGTAAGTATTTAGTTGGTAATGGTGATTGCATGGCTTACACTGTCAACTTATTATATATGCCTGTTGCTTTTTCTTATGGGTTTTGAACAGACCTTTGAAGTTGCAATAAACGTTCAATTAATTATGACGATGTTCCTGTTCATTTCTCTTTTTAAGTGATCAAGAAATCACTTGACCTATCACTGGCGTCGAACCACTCATTTAGTGTCCATGTACCGAAATAAATAATGGTCAAGGACATATATATAGCCGTTGTCGTAAAATATCTAAA
Source organism: Allium fistulosum (assembly GCA_030737815.1). NCBI lineage: Eukaryota > Viridiplantae > Streptophyta > Magnoliopsida > Asparagales > Amaryllidaceae > Allium > Allium fistulosum. The sequence goes on along the minus strand of CM060906.1, from coordinate 484,690,129 downwards.
AATGATACATTTCTCTGTAACCGATGTTGTAACTGGTTGCTAATAACTTGTAAACAACTAACTGGTATTAAATGCACACGTAATCTTAACAAATTATGTGTTATGATTTAAAAGTACATGACGACAGATTAAGGTGTACGGTTGCTGGTAATAAAACTACGATCGTCACACATAAGTTTAATGACCTTTTTAAGCTTTAAGAATACGGTACATATACGTTAACTTTTTATTAAACTTAAATTCAAATATCTATAAAAGTATCTCGATGACTCAGTTTAATATTTGCCCTACATCTACATGCGAACACATGTATGTAACATATTAGTCTCCAATAGTCATAGTTAATATGCTACTCATTGTACCGAGAGCATTTACACTAGCCTCTTTGGTGCATCACTAACTCATTCTCACAGCACCAACAATTAAACACATTCAATGAGAAGTGCTTGTGTGTTTGTTTGATCTAAAACCCATGATTACGAACTCGTTATGGCTGTAATTAACACAACTGTTGTCCTTATTATTTTTATTCGCATGTTCTGAAATTAATCTATGTGCATAAACACTTGAATAGAAACTGAGTTTTTTTTGCATGTTATGAAATTTGTTTGTGTGTGTAAACACATAATAGAAACACAAAACATACTTTTATTTCAAACATGATTATTATTCATGAGTTAAATAAAATATTAGATTACTTTTGTTTTTAATCTTTATATTTGTGTGTTTTATATTTGTGTGTGCTTATATATATCTTCTTAAACAGGAAAATATTCTCAAAGACCATATTTTAGGTTTTTTTTATTATCTAGGACAATCCATTAATATTTTTCCTAAAGGACAAATCCATCAAATCCATATTGAATTAGGTCGAATACAGCAATTACGAGTAAATTAGTAAGGTATTTAGCAAGAGAATTCTAATTACTTTTTTGGGTGCTATGGAATTCATGCATTTGTTGTCTATTTAAGATCTACGTTGATTATGTTGTTTTTGATTGATCTCATATCGACAGGTGAGTGATTTATCATCTTACAACCTTTTTATATAATTATATATGTTAAAATGTGTTTTTGAACCATCTTTAGAGTTAAAAATATGATCTTTGACTGATTCGTAACTATAAATGATTTATAAATGAATTTTAAGTGATTTTAAATGGATTTTAAAACATATATCCATGCTTTGAGTTGTTATATGGATGCTAGATTAGGATAGGATTATTATGTTGATTGTATTGTATGAATATGATGCTTGTTTGAATGTATATTTGCATGTTTGGATTGGTGGACAACGTTTATCGATAGCGAATTTGGGATGGTTTGTTCTATTAGCAAGGATCTTGTGTATAAAAGTAGCTAGATGATGAGCCACACAAATTGGATTGCACAAACAATGAAAGACTGGAGCGATGAAACAAACTTTGATGGATCAATCTAAGGTTGAAGTCATATCAATGCGAAGGGAGATTGCATGCGGATTGGAGTAGTCAATTAGATGGAGATTGATGCAAAAAGTTGAAAAAATGATTAAGCCAAAATTTCACTACACCATAATCCCGATTTCGCAACTCCTTAATGCGGCAGCTTTGCAACGGCTTTGAGCCGTTGCTAATTAGAAACGGCTTATGGCCGTTGCAAAGGTCTTTAGAAAATTAACTTCCATCGTTTCCTTTTTTGCAACGGCTTTAGGCCGTTGCAAATTGAAATTGTACTTCCCTACCCCCTTTAACCCAGTATGCTCCCATATCTATCCAGTACGCTCATAAAAATAAAAAATAAAAAGAAAGCAGAAAACCCTAATCATCTCTTCCGCAGCACCTAAAACCACATCGCCAATCATCTCCTGCAATCTTCGAAACTACCCCGACCCTAATAGCGACCACCCCCTTTCCAAATTCGCAACCTAAACCATCAATCCCCCAATCCTCGCCTGAAACTCACCACAGCAATTCGCCCTCAACAGTTGAAGAAAGCAATTCCCCGAATTTCAATTCCAAATCGGAGAAGGCTGAAAACAGAAATCCGAATTGAAGATTGCGGATCGGTTCGAAGACCCTAATCTTGATTGAGTCAAGGTATGAAACTCGCAAATATTTTAGTTCGGCGTATGCTAAACGCTTCTCCTAAATGATTACTACAACTTCCTTGTTGTGTTCATATTTTGATTTAATTATACCCTATATTTATCTTCGATGAATTAACTCAGCAAACATCTGCATACTCACGTATGTTAGCTGCTTGGGATGACAGTGACCTTGATATACTTGAAATTTCATTGAAAACTAAGACAAAATTGTTTAACCTTGGTATGAAACCCACAAGATTATCGAACATCATATTAGAAGACAGACTGCAAACAACAAAAAGAACGAAACAAAATTTTAATTTTTATAATTTTATTCTTGGTAAGTACATAGAAACATTGCGATTCAATGATTGACTTCATACTAACTCAACTGTACAAGGATTTAAAATGAATCTTTCATGTATTAAGATGACCTGCTCTAATTGCAGAAATCAACAAAGCTGAAGGGAACGGTAATTGGCGGCATATATTTAGAATATCAATTTTGTGATGGTAGAAGTGTAATTAATAAGTATCAGAAACTTTTCATTAGCTAGTCAAACTGCATCACGGCAAAGAATATGAATATTTTGTGATGTAAATTTACTAAAATCATGTCCTTTAAGAAACATGACTTCGTTGGGTTTTGCACATTCCATTAGTGCAATTTTGTGCATTGGTATAACAAAATGCTAGTTTTCACTGGATGCATATTTGGAAAACACAATATACTGGTTGTAAAAGAATAAGCCATGGCCTTGGCAGCACCCATCAACCCTTGTTTTTCTTATCGTATATTGGGTATTTCAATATATTGAATTTTTAGTCTGGAAATTAAATTGTTGTAAGCCAAGTCTAGAGCGAGGGGTAGTACTGTACTCCGGTTCAAAAAATGGCGCCGTTGTAATGTCATTTTTTTTTAAAACATTAAAATTCTTGACAAGCAATATTGTTGTAAGCCAAGTCTAGAGCAGGTTTACATTTTCATGTTTTACTATTGTTGTGGGTATCTATGTCCTCATTGAAATTTGGCTTCTCTTCATGTTGACTAGAATTAAACAAGTTTATATTTTTCCTTATCTCCTCCTGAACAACAACTATCAGCTGATGAATAACAAATTTCTGTTTTATTTTCTTTTTGTGACGATTTATCTCAGCTATTGCAATATGTTTTATTACATTTGTCCCAGTGCTGACTGAAATGTCATTATTCTATCACCTTTACTTTTTTCTTCATGTACGTATATCATTATGTTTATCTTAATAAGAAAATGCTTATGTATTTTAAGTTTTTAACTCCAATTTTAAACAAGAACCATGGCACAAGCAGCATATAACTGAGAATATATGTATTTATCTTTTGTGAATAAATAAAGCTATTTACCTTTTGTGAAAATGATAAACATAAATCTTTTTGATAAAAATTTTTTTTTTTAATTTTTTGAGACAAAGATAAATGCAGTAATTATGTTAGTACCAATTAAATAAATTTTGTAATCCTTTTGACATAAAATATTGCTCTGTCTCTGATGGTATATTTGGCTATGATATACTTTTGGGAAAATAAATTTGGAGAACTTGAGCTGTGTAAACGTTTGATATATCCGACTCGTAGTATAAACGTTTCTTTAATATTTCATAACTTGGAAAGTAACTGAATCTCCCATCTTTAGGAAGGTGCTATTGGTAGTTCAAACAAAAATAATTCATGGCCTTTTATATTTGATATATCAGGTCGGTATGTCTTCTAGCGTGGACAAACAGTGGATGAAAGAATCCAATTGTAGAACTCCGCGATATCAGGAAGGAGTGCAGGAGTTTATTAATTTCGTTGAAAAAAATGGTGGTAATAAAGAAAAATATTCTTGTCCTTGCGCTAAATGTAAGAATGCGAAGGAAAAGATTAAATTAAAGGATATTCATTTTCATATACTTAGAAGGGGATATTCATTTTCATCTACTTAAAAGATTAAATTAAAGGATATTCATATTCATTTGTTGTTTTACTAAAATTAAATATAACTTATTTGGATTTGTTTCAGCGACACTACTAGTACAGTTCATACGATATTATCACATTAATGTATTATGTACCTTATCCACTGTAATATCTGTTTGATTCTGTTTTGTCTTAATACAGTTTAATCTACATGTAATAACAATAGAGTACTTATACTTTGTAAATCATTTACTGAAACAAATACAGATGTCAGAATCCCGAGAAGCTCCAACCCAGTCTACGCAATCATCAACAACAGAACCCGAGAAGGTTGACATAAATGCATATGGAGTTCCCGTTTCAAAAAATGCGGGAAAATTAGGCAGCCGCATTGGTAAACTTGTGCGGATGCATGTGCCGATCTCCTACGAAAGCCGGGATAAAGTACCGCCAAAAATTAAAAATGACGTGTGGGTTGAATTGTTGGTAAGTACCGATCATTTATTGCATTACCATGTACCAACAATCTAATCTGTTTATGAATCGTTTAGAAGCATATTATACAAATTATATAGGCACACACAAATCTGTTTATGGAAATTGTGGTATACATGTACACTGCATATGCTACATGTATACATGTACACTGCATATGCTTCATGTATACATGTACACTGCATATGCTTCATGTATACATGTACACTGCATATGCTCCATTTAAAATGACTGGACCTGATTTCTTATTTAAAAATTTATGTTCATGTGCACTTATACACTTGCTTTTCATGTGGCTCTGCCATGTCTTCATTGGTGTATTTGTTGAACCATACACACTTGAGTGGTTTGGGTAAATTTAAGTTGGTAAGAACAGATATCTCACTTGATCAAGTAAATGATAAGAACAGACACTACCTTTATCTATTGTTTATAATCAAACTGATAAGAACTGATATTTGCTTGATTCACTACCTTCCCTGTACTGCTACAACTCCATTTGCCTTGTTGGCTTCAGACTGTATGTGAGTTTGTGTTGAGACTATATCTTTGAAACCTCCAGTATATGCTGGTGACACATGCATCTGGTACCCCATCCCAGTTTATATTATTCTTGTATATTAGCATTTTGTTTATAATTATGTACATTTCCTTTGCATTTGTGCGTGCCTTGCATGTAGCCTTTGAGTTCTGACCTGATCATATCTGTGCTACATCTTCATTCAGTATTTGAAAACATTGAACACCTGAACTGCCTTGATCTTGAACCTGTTGTCACTGGCCATGTCCATGCAGTGTTGATATTTCCTGTCCTGACCTTGCATTTGTGCTCATAAGTCCTCTGTACACATTCATGATGAGTCTCTGTTGTCTTTACTAATGTTGAGCTGCAGTGGTACTCTTGTTTCCACTATTGCACTGAGGTCTTCACTGTCTTCACTTGATACTATGTGCACTTGGTCAGTTGCATACTGGTTGTTGTTCGTTTCATTTAGTTCATTTGCCAGTATGTCTTGAACTGATCTGGTCCATGCTTTTTATTTGCTTATGCTGAGTTTCCTGCAGCCAGTTCCTTGTGACTTTGTATTTCAGTTTTGGCCACTTGTTGTTCTCTGTCCTGATGTTACATTTGTTTATTTTGGAGTCTGCATATTATCTGCTAAGGACAGATGTTGAGTTAATCTTTGTGTTGGTATAAAATGAAAAGATAAGAGCTGATACTACACTTGAGCTATTACATCACCCTATTGGCTATTTAACTGATGTGAGCAGATATATACTTGACCATTTCAACTTGATGCACCTTGAGTCACTACCTTAGCTTGTGTATAACATTCCATGTTGGTATATTCGACCTGATCACTTATTTATTTGTGTGCAGTCTTCATTTGCAATACATACCATGTGCATCGCATATAGTTTTGTGCACATTTTCATATGTACCCTTGTGATAGACTGTCTTGAATTCTATGACCTGCTGATTGACTTTAGTTGCTGTCATGTTCTTGCTGAACTTGTTGAACCATTTTATTCAGTTCCAGTAAAAATTTAATTACTTTATCTATTTAATCATTAGCTGTTTAGTATTAACTATCAACAGATTTTGACCTTGACCTATCTTCATTTTTGCAGAAACGTTTTGACCTTGATCCAAATACAAAAGATTTTTATTTCAAAAGAATGTGTGAGTCTTTTAGGAGACATAAGACTGAGTTGAGGACAAAATACTATGACAAATTCAGCAATTACGATGAAAGGTTGAAAAATTGTCCGCCCACTGTTAGTCAAGATGACTGGGAGGGGTTTTTGAAGAACGAAGAGAAACCCGGTGTGAGCGAGCGAAGAGAGAGAGGCAAAAAAAACAGAAAAGGATATAACTATGGACACCACACCGGCCGAACAAGTCATGCAGTCGTAGAACATGATATGGTATGTTTGATTTCATTTTCCAGTAATTCCACAAGTACAGTATTGTTTTGATTTTTGCTATTATATGCTCCAGAAAATATATATGCATATGTACAAGTGCAAGTATTTATCCCAGAAAATATATATTGCTCCAGAAAATATATGGAGAAAATATATATTGCTCCAGAAAATGATGCGATGTACAGCTTGCTAAAAGATATATGGAGATACTTGCACTTAGATAAATATATTTATGGATGGATATTCTTATTTATAACTTGCATATGAAACAGGTCATCATTTAGTTATATCATACTGCACAGGTCAGCATGACCTTTCTTTTCTTTCAAGTAGTTTCCATGCTTGTATTTCTGATTTAATTTGTTGCAAATTGACTATAAATTTGTTTATATATTTGTCATCAACAAACATGAACGTTTATATATTTTGGCTACATAAATTCCAAACAAATGGTACCAATATATCTTTCTATTTTAGTAATTGTTATGTTATAAATTTCAGGCCATCTAGCCAACTTTAACCCAAAGTAATAAAAAATAGTAGCAATATTTTATTTTAATAAAGTAGTTCTAGTTCATTTGAATTCTTTGCTACTTGTAGTCAAGAATATATATGCATATATTTCTGGAGCAATATATATATCTCCATATATTTTTGCTATTAAGTGCAAGTATGAAATATCAATAAACTGAAAATATATATGCATGCATTAATATTTATTTTTTAAGAAATAAGCGGCAGCAACAAGCTTATAAGCATAGCATCATTTACTGAACCATTTGCAAGTCTGTTTTATTTTATTAGTTCAATTGATAAGTGTTTCCAGTACCATCATTTACTGAACCATTTGCAGGCTATTGCAAATCCGGATAAAGAAATAACACGTCTTGAAGTATGGGAGACGGTTCATACAAAAAAGGATGGAAGCATAACCGATTCCACTTCTCCATACTTTGTAAGTTAGCGAAATAATTGCTTTTTTGAATTATTCACTAATTCAATTTATATATTTATGCTTCATGATTAGGATAAAATTAAAAAGGCAAAGGAAGCAATGAAGGACGGTGTGGAAGAGGAGTTGTCGTTGGATGAAGACATACTTTCACAAGTTTTTGGGAAGGATACAAGAGGCCGGACTCGTAGTATGGAACCAAGATATCAAGGACCCAAGTTAAGGCCTCCAAAATTGCACGCAAGCAAATAAAAACTGCTCAAAACATGGAAGATCGGATGACCAATGTAGAGGGTACATTGAAGACTTTAGTGGAATTGATTAAAGGAAATTATGAGAAGCAAATACCGGACAATGCTTCGAATGAAGGAGGAAGTAATGCATGTCACGATGCTACTGAAACACAGCCGAAAATTGACATTGGCAATCGACAGAATTCTTCCGAGTCGGTAAGTTTGAAGTGTGAAATCTTAAACTTTAATCTTGAGGTCATTGCGACAGGTACAGTATGCAGAGGTTCGTTGGGTTCAATTATTCATGGAAAAGTTGTACCGCCATCATTTGAGAAGTTGGTTGTGGATAGCATACTGCTGCCAGATGAAAGCACAACCAAGCAAAACCATGCTCTTGCTACGACCTTCGGAGAAGTTGGAGTCGGCGGTTTTGTGTGCCATCCGAAGAATCTTCTTCGATACCTGTAGACGCTGTAGCACATCAGGTAGTTACTTGCAAATTTATGCTTTACTTAAAACAGATGGATTGTCGATGATGCTTCATGGCTATTAAATAATTGTGTTTGCTCTCCATGGTCTTTGTTTGTTAGGCTTGCTATCAGCTTTTCTTTAGCCCTATTACTATACCTTTTCTTTATACTATAGTGTCCAGTGTTAGGACTTTTTTGACTATGTACGTAGAGTGTTGGCACCTGCCAGATTTATTAGCACCTCCTTCTTAAATATAGAATTATATTAGTGCTCTTCCCCTTGGAAGGATCATTCGTTTCTCATAAACATATTATTTAGCCAGTTTGATACAAGATGTTTATTTTTTTGAACATTTTGCCTGTTCAAAATATATGTCATATACAGTTTGCCATATACATATTCTGAACTGGGTTCTTCTTTGCAATATACAGATTCTTTGCTCTGTGATGATATAAGGAGGCTTCCTTTGCTCTGTGAACCTTTGACTGAAGATAAAAGCTTCCGCTCTTGGCGTTCCTCTCAAATAGTGTATTATATCTCTTGTAGTACGCTTGTAGTATGCTTGTAGTACTTTATTGTGTTCGTATTGTTTTGGTGAACTAAACTTTATGATGGTATTATAGTACGCTTGTGTTGAAATTATCGTAACTTATGTGTTTTATGATGGTATTGTGGTATATATGCTTGTATTGAAATTATCGTAACTTATGTGTTTTATGATGGTATTGTGGTATGCTTGTATATCAAATATTCATAGATTTCTGCTGAATATGAAATGCAGTGAAAGCAATAAAAAAACATTTTTTTAGAAAAATTTTAATATAGCAACGGCCAAAAACCATTGCGAAAATAAATTTGCAACGGCCTTTACCCGTTGCTCCAAGGCAACTATTCTATTGTATCTTAACATGTAGCAACGGTTCTAAGCCGTTGCTAAATAATATTCCGCAACGGCTCATAACCGTTGCTTTTACAATAAACTGCAACGGCTTAGAGCCGTTGCGAAATCATATTTAGCAACGGCTTTGAACTGTTGCGAAATTTAGCAACGGGTCTTTTTGCAACGGTCCAAAGCCGTTGCTAAATTAATATGCAACGGCTTAAAACCGTTGCGAAATCGGGATTATGGTGTAGTGTTTGATTAAGTCTAAATCGATTGGTACCAATCCATATGGAATGGTACTGAACAATTCTTCAGGAGTTTTTGTGCAAAATTACAAAAGGTGAGCACTTGAGTGGATGCACGAGACCAACATGAGGCCAAAGCTATGCTTACTTAGGGATTTGGTAGTGTTTACACAAGGCAAAACAACAACACCGAGACATCGAACTTTTAAAATACGACGAATTGAAAAGTAATATTAGTGATTGTAACCCAAAAAGAAACATTTATTTGTGTCGTTGCATCCAATCGTAATTTTTATCCTTCATTTTCGCCCCATCGTATATTTCCAACCTTCTCTCCTCCCTATTTTCACTACCACTATTTCTGACCAATCGCTCTTATGCTGATGATGCCAAGGCTCTACCATCATATCATCGCTCTGACCCAACCTCTCTCAAAGTGCAACATACTCCCTGGATTGAATATAAAAAGGAAAGCAAATATGTTATCGATGCGGGAGTAAAACACACTTCGTCAAGAACTATAGAGAGCCCATCAGATGTTTCAGATGCGGGATTCTTGGCTACAAGCGTGTCGCCTGCTCTTCAACGTTTAATCAAATCTCATGTATAAAGCATCGTGATCAACCATCGAGAGAAGAACATAGACTTCAATTTGTTCTCAAAAGCATGAACCTTGAGCTTTACTTGCTTGATGGTTTGTGGATTAATATGAACGTAGACATCAATCTTGTAGAGGAGCTATTCCAGCACTTCAGTGTTATTTTCTGGAGGGATTGGAAGGTGGAAAACATAAGTATCAACATAGCTCTGGTTCAGCTAGGGATTGGTCGTCGAGGCCATTCATAGAGCACTGTCAAGTAGAGTGGGACAAAGGAACTGGACGTAGAGAATGTCTTCTATGAAATGCATTCTAAATTATCTTATGGGCATGCGCCTCCTTTGCCAACACCGGATTCGCTCGTTCAGATCCAGCGGTATCCCAATTGGTTAACAGTAAAGTGTCACCTTCGAACTTCAGCAACGAGTCAAATGCATATGATTAGGCCTGTCAAACGGGTTGGGTTGGGTCAAAATGGGTTGGGTCGAGTTTGACCCAACCCATTTATGACCCATTCATTTTTACCCATTTATGACCCAACCCATTTATGACCCAACCCACTTAATAAGAGGGATACCCATTTAACCCATTTAAAGATTTAAATTTAATTTGACTAATAAAAAACAAATAAATATAAAATAATTCTAATTCTAATTTTTATGTTTTGAGTTCCGATAAAAATTTAAAATTCTAATTTTCATCAAAATTTAAATATGGGGATGCGGTAGCTTATTATTTTCTAAGTACAACTGTCAGTCCCCTTGAAGAACTACAGTGTGCGTTCACACGATAAAGTGTCCGAGTGTTCCATATTGTCTGTAATTTAGGTGGGAGTTAAATGGTCGAAGTCCCGCCTGATTCTGAGTTAGAACGAATGAGTTATTGCAGTTAGAACAAAAAAAATAGCGGCTTCTGCACTAGGCGGAGTTCAAATATGGGGATGCGGTAGCCTGTTATTTTCTAAGTACAACCGTCAGTCTCCATGAAAAACTACAATGTATGTTCAAAATTCTTATTTTTCAAATTTATATTAAAATTTAATGTTTTTAATAAATGGGTAAATGAGTTACCCATTTATAACTCTTTTAAAAATGGGTCAACCTAAGCCATAACCCATTTAATAATATCCATAAATAGGTTGACCCAACCCATTTAAAAGTAGGGTAAATGGGTTGGGTTAATGGGTTGAGTCATATTTTGACAGGTCTACACATGATAAAAGCATGGATTCACAGAAACAATTTGGCGCTTCAAATAGATTTATTTTATTGGCTAGCCTAACTGATGAAGATGCATAGTAAGACGATGTCTCAGGATCGATGTAACAACTCGCATATTTTACGATTGTATATTTAAATGTTTTATTTAAATATAGCATCGTTAGTTGGATTTAAGTCCGAAATGTCACTTTTTGCAAACAGTCGAATTGGGACTCGAGACTATTTCCATTAAGTCCAAAATGGCGTTTGCAACTTTTTTGAGTATAAACATCGATATGCTTGGAGTTGAGTGAAATTTTGATATTTTCATTTAGGGCTTTGGGTTTGGGTTTCAGCCCAATAACCTAACACCCAACCCATCTAATACCCTAACTCCCACTCCACTCCACTTCATTCCTTCATAACATTTCCTAAAACTCAAGCTAAAGTAAAAATGGGGGAAGAGAAACGAAATTAGAATTCCAAGCCTTATATTGATTAGGAAATACAAATTCTAGCTCTAACATCAAAGAGAAGCTTAGGTAAGCATCCTCTTCTTCTTCTCCATCTCAATCTCTCTCCAATTTCATAAATTTCCTATAACCAAACTTAGAAAATATTACTTATGATCTTAGATTGGAGCTTCTAGAGTTGAAATTGAAGAGTAGTTGACCTTTTCTTTGCTTTAGAGCTTCTCGTTTGTTGTTTTTGGGTTAAAAGGTGAGTTTTTGAACTCACATCTATGTCTATATCTTTGATAGTTGTTTGGTAGTAATTCCTAACATCTATTCCTTGTCCATTTGCTTTTGAATTGAATTGGTTTGATGAATATTCCAATTTTTGGCGTTTTGAAGTCAAATATTTAAAAATCCTATCTTTGATGTTTGAACACGATGTTGGGGTGTATCGAAGAGCATATAAGGATGGGTTGTCGCTTGGCATAAATCCCTAGTCTTCGATGCTCGTCTGATCGCTCCCAATTAGGATTTTTGCCCCTTTTGGGGGCTAGGATGGAAATACTGCATTTGACAATTCAGTCGACTGAACCAGATGGTCAGTCGACTGAATCTGGGACTAGAGAATTCTCTAGTCTTGTATCAGTCGACTGACCTTCTGGTTCAGTCGACTGACACTGGGAACCGAATGTTCTTGGCCTTGTATCAATCAACTGAACCAAAAGGTCAGTCGACTGAGCTAGGAACTCGAGAGTTTCTGGCCTTGTATCAGTCGACTGACCTTCTGGTTCAGTCGACTGAATCTGTGAAATTTGCTTTTTGCCTATTTTAGGCAGTTTCGTGCGGGTTTCCGGTTTTTAATTGATTTTTGATGATCCGAATTGTTGTTATCATTTATCGACTTTGATGACTTCTTTTTCGGGATTTTTGGGAATATCCATTTTGATGGATTCAGTATCGATTTTTATGGTTTTAATTCACGTCGTCGAATGAGGATTTTGGTGATTGATTGTTTCTACAATCATTTATGTGATTTGTCACTTTAAAATACAAAGGTTTCTATACTAGTAGTAAATATTCAAACTCTTTCACAAAGATGATTCCAACTGTATTTTTAATACAAATCTCGTTAATAAAAACCGTTTTCCAATCTATTAGTATATACAAACCTTTACCTCATTCGTACGAGAAATCTAATTAAACGACTTAGCAAAACAAGTGGTATGAAACGCTTGCGTTTACTTTGTCGGTTAATTCTTAGACTTGTTCGATTGAAATCTTGTGACAATTTTCGAGTGGAAGTCTACAATTTGTTCGTGAATATTTAAGTTAAGCCAGTGGTTATGGGACATGAAGCTAAACTCTTATATTTACTAGCTTAGTGTGATTCACATTTTCTATTGATCGATGATGATCATTTTGTGATTTAGACTAGCAATGTGCGACGTCTCTTTGTTTGTGTGGGGGTTAAACCCCGTTTGTGGAGTTTCAACTCAAAATTGGTGGGGTAGCGACCCATGGTCTTCGAGCCGTTTGTGGAGCTTCGGCTCAAAATTGATGGTTAGCGACCATGGAATAGCGTTCCGTTTGTGATGCACGTGTTGGTGAGTTTTCATGCTCCCGTTTGTGATAGGCCTCCCCCCTTTGTGATTTCTGGATTTCTTGATTATTTCTAGAATTTGTGTTTCACCGATTTTTGCGATTGGCATTGATATGTTGTGTCAATATTTGTGTTTTGGTGAATAATTTAAAGAATGCGATTCTTTTTGGATGTTTGAGATGATTTGGGATATTGTATGATTTTTATTGTTATTTGATGTATACTTGTCATAGTATGGCATTATTGTTATCATACGTTTTTGTCATATCTCTTATCCTATCTCATTTTATCTGGTATTTATAGCTAGACTGATCCGTTTATTATTTTCTTCTTAAATAATACTCGGGTCAGACCGAGGTATTTCAAGTGCTCCTGCTTGACTTCTTATCAGGGTCCTTCACCTGACTTTTGGCTAACTACTTTAGCGTAGTAGTTTTTGTTAGTATACATTTGAGATAGAGACTCCTTGATGTATACTTATTCTTTTGTCTAGCACTTGTATCTATTCTTTTGTGATGTAGTGGATCTAGTTTGACCACTATTTTGATGTACACTTTTATGTGTTATATTCATATCTGTTTCCGCCTTTGTGATATGAATATCTATGACTGATTTGTGTTCTATTTATTTCTATATTTGTTTCCGAAGGCCTCATAGCCACTGTGTGGTAGCTTTGAGTTTGTATTTGATATGTCGGATTTCCTCTTAAAATGAAATGTAAGTTATATTATCTGACATATTGATACTTGCACAAAGCAATTGCACAGATGGCTGCTCCTCAACAGCCTTATTCTTCGTGCTAGTCGACGGCATTACCTAGTAGTATCATTGGCTAGTGTGAGTATAGAGGTGGGGCGTCATAGCTTGGTATCAGAGCCAAACTTCGGAACAATGTAAAATAATCTAGCAAGGATCATTATCCTAAGTCTTTCTTAGGAATCGTGCCATATGATTTAATTCGAGTCTTCGTACCGTTCTATCCTATTTATTTTTATGATGCCTTGTTTTATCAATCAAGTTTGTTTGATATTCATTCTGTAACATTTTCCCTCTTTTCTTTCTTTCTTAAGGAAGAGAAATGGTTAGACCAGGCCGTCCCAGCGCCGGTCAATCCAGTGCTACTCCTCAGGATGGAGTATTTATGTCTGCTCAGCAACTTCTAGATCTTGTAAAAATGCTCAAGCTATCGGACCCATTCCAGAGCCAACTCATCCTAAATATGGGTTTGCACGCTTGTGCAGTGATTACACCAACTTGGGTGGAAGGCCTTTCAAAGGTTCCGAGAGCGTTATAGAAGTCCAAGCTTGGCTTAGAACATGCGATCGCATCTTTTCCCGCATGAATCTTATTGATCTACATCGAGTCCAAGTGGCTTCTAGCATGCTCCAAGAAAGAGCATTAGATTGGTATGAGCTTTTGATTTCTGAAATTATTGAAGCGGATCTCACTTGGGAGCAATTCCGGGAAAGGTTCGAGTTAAAATTTGTGCCGGAAGCTGAAAAAGTATCTTTAGCTCGACGCTTCATTGACCTTGTTCAAGGTGAATCTTCTGTGACGGATTACGTCGCATCTTTCGAATCTCTATCTAAATATGGGGTCAAGTATATTAATACCCCATTGAAGAAAAATCAGAGATTTGTCTATGAGTTGAATAAGAACCTCAAAAAGCCATTACTTCTGAAATTGGAAGTTTCTTTCGATCAACTTGTTGATATCGCTCTTCGACTCGAAGAGGCCAATAAAGAAAGTGATGTTGAAGTCAAACAAAACATCAATAAGAAGAGGCCTTTTAAATTCAAGCTTAATCCCAACAAAAAAGAGAAGCAAGCAACTTCGGTAGCAAAGACTCCTACCTCTAGTCGTGGAGAATGTTACAATTGTGGTTCTAAGGACCATTATGCGAACAAGTGTCCGAAGTCTCTTACTTGCCGCCATTGCAAAGTTCGGGTCATACTATATCTTCATGTCCCAAACTTCAAAGCAAGAAGGAAGGCAAGCTAAATGTTGTACAATCCCCTACTAACACTTCTCGTGGTCAAGGTATTTCTCATTCTATCCTTGATGGCATTATTATATTTCGTGATCTTCCTATTCGAGTTCTTTTTGATACGGGTGCATCTCACTCTTTTATATCAAAAGAACTTGTTGATGCTTTGTCTTTGAATGGTATTGGCTTGATGACTTCATTGAGAATTACGAATCCGGTTGGTGGATCCGCAACACTCAGTTTACTTTGTAAAGACGTCGAAATTATTTTATGTGATTATGCTTTCCGAGCCGATTTGCATGTTATGTGTTACCTTGGTTTCGGAATGATTTTTTGAATGGATTGGCTTAACCGTTATGAAGCCCATATCCTATGTCCTGAGCGGACTATATATCTTCGACATCCTCAATCTGTTAAGCAGATTTCTCTTGTTCTTAAAGATTCAGATTCCAATTCGGGAGCATCCTTGTATTCTCTAAATCCTCGTGATGACGATAATGATGATGAGGAAGATGTTATTTCTCTCATTCTCATTGTTCGTGAATTTCCCGACATATTTGAGCCCGTTTTAGGATTACCACCTAAGCGAGAAATTGAGTTGAGAATTAATCTAATTCCTGGAGCTCTACCTATCACTCGTCCTCCTTATCGTATGTCCAATAAGGAAAATGAGGAGATGCGTAAACAATTATCCGAATTGGAAGCAAAACAGTTTGTTCGTTCTAGTTCCTCTCCATAGGGAGCTTCAGCTATTTTTGTGAAGAAATCTGATGGTACACTTAGGTTTTGCGTTGACTACCGCAAGCTTAATGATCTCACCATCAAGAATAAATATTCCTTACCTCGGATTGATGATTTATTCGATCAACTTAATGGTGCTAGAGTCTTTTCACAGTTAGATTTAGCAACCAGTTTTCATCAGCTCCGTATTGCAGAGGATAGCATTCCTTTGACATCATTCCGTACTCATTATGGATCTTATGAATGGTTTGTTATGCCATTTGGTTTAACGAATGCTCCAGCTTATTTCGTTGACCTTATGAATCGAGTTTTCAAAGACTTCCTCGATCGATTTGTTCTCATCTTTATTGATGATATTCTTATTTATTCTAAAACCGAGGAAGAGCATAAAAATCATCTTCGGATTGTGTTGGAAACTCTTAGAAGCAACCAATTGAAAGCAAAATTTTCTAAATGCCACTTTTGGCAATCTCGTGTGAAATTTTTGGGGCATATTATTTCTGAATCCGGAGTTTCCGTGGATCCTTCAAAGATTGAAGCGATTCAAAATTGGAAGAGACCGGAGAGTGTGACGGAAATTCGTAGTTTCCTTGGATTGGAAGGCTATTATCGTAGGTTCATAAAAGACTTTTCTAAAATTTCCGTACCTCTTACTAATTTGACAAAGAAGGGAGTTAAATACATTTGGTCAGACAAATGTGAAACTGCTTTTCAGAAATTAAAAGAACTCCTTTCTGATGCTCCTATTCTTGTGATTCCTGATGGGAACCAAGACTTTATTGTTTATACCGATGCTAGTCGTGTTGGTTTGGGTGCCATTCTCATGCAAAGGGAACGTGTTATTGCTTATGCTTCTAGGGAATTAAAGCCTGCCGAGACTAGATATGCCACTCATGATTTAGAGCTCGCGGCTATTGTTTTCGCCCTTAGAATTTGGCGTCATTATCTTTTGGGAGAGAAATTTGTTCTCTACACCGATCATAAATCTTTGAAGTATTTATTTTCTCAAAAAGAACTCAATTTGCATCAACAACGTTGGCTCGAGTTCCTTGCATATGATCTTGATATTCTTTATACTCCCAGAAAGGGAAATCGTGTTGCCGATGCCCTTAGCCGAAAGCAACAAGCGGTTGTTTCCATGATGATATCCGAATGGAATGATCTCGCGACTTTATCCACTTGTGAGATTCGAGATCGTGAATCCAATTCATGTTCATCTCTTATTTTATGTAGCCTTGAGGCTCATCCTTCTCTTTTAGACCGCATTCTTGAAGCTCAAAAGCATGATCCCGAATTGGTTCTTTTTAGCCAAAGTTGTAGGGATAAAATTGATATTGAAGGTTCGAAAGACTTTGATATTGATGCTCGTGGCGGTATTCGAAAATTTGATAGACTTATTGTGCCAAATATTATTGATCTTCGTAAAGACATATTAGAAGATTCTCATCGTTCTAAATTTACCAATCATCCCGGTAATAGTAAAATATACGCGGACATGAAGCGACTTTATTATTGGGATGGAATGAAATCTGACATTGCTAACTTTATTAAGCGTTGCATGACTTGCCAACTCATAAAGGCCGAGCATCAAAGGCCCGGTGGGTTATTGCAACCTTTGGAAATTCCAATATGGAAGTGGGATCAAATTTCCATGGACTTTATTGACGGTCTTCCCCGTTCTCGTTCGGGTCATGATAGCCTATGGGTGATAGTAGATAGACTTACAAAATCCACCCATTTTCTTCCCGTTCGGTCCAATTGGACCGTACCTATTTTGGCTAAACTCTTTATCAAGGAAATTGTTAAATTGCATGCAGTTCCTACTTATATTGTCAGTGATCGTGATCCATTGTTTACTAGTGGATTTTGGAAAGGACTTCAAAAAGCTTTGGGAACGAAGCTTAATTTTAGCACCGCTTATCATCCTCAGTCCGATGGACAAACCGAGCGTGTGAATCAAACTCTTGAAGATCTTCTTCGTGCATGTGTTCTTGATTTTGGTGGAAGTTGGGAAGATCATATTTCTCTTGTTGAGTTTTCTTATAATAATAGCTTCCAATCTAGTATTGGTATGGCACCTTTTGAGGCACTCTATGGGAGGCCATGCCGATCTCCTTCATGTTGGCTTGAAGCCAGTGAGAAGCTGGTTTTAGGTCCAGATTTTATTCGTGATGCCACAGAAAAGATTGACCTTATTCGTCATAGGATGAAAGAAGCTCAAAGTAGACAAAAATCCTATGTCGATAATCGAAGAAGGAAATTAGAATGTGGGAGATTTTGTGTTTATTCGTGTTTCACCTATGAAGAGTGTTATGCGTTTCAGTCGATCGGGAAAATTAGCACCTCGATATATTGGCTCATTTCCCATCACCGAACGCATTAATTCCATGGCTTATCGCCTTTTATTACCGGCTCAATTTTCTTCTATTCATGACGTATTCCACGTCTCTCAACTACGGAAATGCCTTCGAGATTCCGATTCCATCCTTGAGCCCGGTGTTATTGAAGAAATTGAAGTTTCGCCTAATTTGACTTATGAGCAACATCCTATTCGTATCATTGCTACGGAGGTTAAACGCCTTCGAAATAAAGATGTTCCTCTTGTGAAAGTTCAATGGTCCACAAATCCTAAGGATTGTTCTTGGGAATCTAGAGAATTCATCGAGCGAACACATCCGGACTTACTCTCTCGTGCTCCTTAAGGTGAACTTCTCATTTCAAAATTTCTTCTTTTTGTGTTGTTATGCCTTTGTATGGTTGTTACTTTTTATTTCTTTTTCTTAAGTATTGCGAGGAAGCAATTTCTTTAAGGAGGGGAGTCTGTAACAACCTGCATATTTTACGATTGTATATTTAAATGTTTTATTCAAATATTAAATCGTTAGTCGGATTTAAGTCTGAAATGTCACTTTTTGCAAACAGTCGAATTGGGACTCGAGACCACTTCCATTGAGTCCAAAATGGCGTTTGTGACTTTTTTGAGTATAAACATCGATATGCTTGGAGTTAAGTGAAATTTTGATATTTTCATTTAGAGCGTTGGGTTTGGGTTTCAGCCCAATAACCTAACACCCAACCCATCTAATACCCTAACTCCCACTCCACTCCACTTCATTCCTTCATAACATTTCCAAACACTCAAGCTAAAGTAAAAATGGGGGAAGAGAAAGGAAATTAGAATTCCAAGCCCTAGATTGATTACGAAATACAAATTCTAGCTCCAACATCAAAGAGAAGCTTAGGTAAGCATCCTCTTCTTCTTCTCCATCTCAATATCTCTCCAATTTTAGAAATTTCCTATAACCTAACTCAGGAAATATTTCTTATGATCTTAGATTGGAGCTTCTAGAGTTGAAATTGAAGAGTAGTTGATCTTTTCTTTGCTTTAGAGCTTATTGTTTGTTGTTTTTGGGTTAAAAGGTGAGTTTTTGAACTCACATCTATGTCTATATCTTTGATAGTTGTTTGGTAGTAATTCCTAACATCTATTTCTTGTCCATTTTCTTTTGAATTGAATTGGTTTGATGAATATTCTAATTTTTGGCGTTTTGAAGTCAAATCTTTAAAAATCCTATCTTTGATGTTTGAACACGATGTTGGGGTGTATCGAAGAGCCTATAAGGCTGGGTTGTCGATTGGCATAAATCCCTAGTCTCCGATGCTCGTCTGATCGCTCCCGATTAGGATTTTTGCCCCTTTTGGGGGCTATGCTGGAAATACTGCATTTGACAATTCAATCGACTGAACCAGATGGTCAGTCGACTGAATCTGGGACCAGAGAATTCTCTGGCCCTGTATCAGTCGACCGACCTTCTGGTTCAGTCGACTGACACTGGGAACCGAATGTTCCTGGCCTTGTATCAGTCGACTGAACCAGAAGGTCAGTCGACTAAGCCAGGAACCCGAGAGTTTCTGGCCTTGTATCAGTCGACTGACCTTCTGGTTCAGTCGACTGAATCTGTGAAATTTGCTTTTTGCCTATTTTAGGCAGTTTCATGCGGGTTTCCGGTTTTTAATCGATTTTTGATGATCCGAATTGTTGTTATCATTTATCGACTTTGATGACTTCTTTTTTGGGATTTTTGGGAATATCCATTTTGATGGATTCGGTATCGATTTTTATGGTTTTAATTCACGTCGTCGAATGAGGATTTTGGTAATTGATTGTTTCTACAATCATTTCTATGATTTGTCACTTTAAAATACAAAGGTTTCTATACTAGTAGTAAATATTCAAACTCTTTCACAAAGATGATTCCAACTCTATTTTTAATACAAATCTCGTTTATAAAAACTATTTTCCAATCTATTAGTATATACAAACCTTTACCTTATTCGTACGAGAAATCCAATTAAACGACTTAGCAAAACAAGTGGTATGAAACGCTTGCGTTTACTTTGTCGGTTAATTCTTAGACTTGTTCGATTGAAATCTTGTGACAATTTTCGAGTGGAAGTCTACAATTTGTTCGTAAATATTTAAGTTAAGCCAGTGGTTATGGGACATGAAGCTAAACTCTTATATTTACTAGCATAGTGTGATTCACACTTTTTATTGATCGATGATGATCATTTTGTGATTTAGACTAGCGATGTACGATGTCTCTTTGTTTGTGTGGGGGTTAAACCCCGTTTGTGGAGTTTCAACTCAAAATTGGTGGGGTAGCGACCCATGGTCTTCGGGCCGTTTGTGGAGCTTTGGCTCAAAATTGATGGTTAGCGACCATGGAATAGCGTTCTGTTTGTGATGCACGTGTTGGTGAGTTTTCATGCTCCCGTTTGTGATAGGCCTCCCCCCTTTGTGATTTCTGGATTTCTAGTTGATGATTTCTAGAATTTGTGTTTCACCGATTTTTGCGATTGGCATTGATATGTTGTGTCAATATTTGTGTTTTGGTGAATAATTTAAAGAATACGATTCTTTTTGGATGTTTGAGATGATTTAGGATATTGTATGATTTTTATTGTTATTTGATGTATACTTGTCAAAGTATGGCATTATTGTTATCATACGTTTTTGTCATATCTCTTATCCTATCTCATTTTATCTGATATTTATAGCTAGACTGGTCCGTTTATTATTTTCTTCTTAAATAATACTCGGGTCAGGCCGAGGTATTTCAGGTGCTCCTGCTTGACTTTTATCAGGGTCCTTCACCTGACTTTTGGCTAACTACTTTAGCATAGTAGTTTTTGTTAGTATACATTTGAGATAGAGACTCCTTGATGTATACTTATTCTTTTTTCTAGCACTTGTATCTATTCTTTTGTGATGTAGTTTGTGGAGCAAGTGTTGATAGGGTTGAAGGGGATGTTGATAAGGGTGGGAAGGCATTGAATGGTTATTTGACTCACATAGAGCAGGCTGAGATGAATGAAGGTGAAACTTGCTTGGTTGAGAGGGGATAGGGTGTGACAGTATACTGGTTGGAAGTAGTGTGCATGGGACTGTATATTATAATTGGAGGTTTGGACTTTGAATTGGATGGATGCGTTGAGTCAAATATTGTAGTGGGTGTTGGAAAAACCGTCGGTTGTATTATTGTGATGGTGGGGTTGGCCAATAGTTTTTGTAACGACCCGTAAATTTCGATAACTTAAAACTGTTAATTTAATAAGATTTTATGATTTAATATGGGAAGAAATAAAAGATTGATGGTTTATGAATGAAATAATAACCAAAATGAAATATAGCAATGTTAATTAAAGGTTATCGTTAACAATTTGAATGAAGTTCAACTTATTGAAATAATGTAAATGTTATACTTAGCTATAAATTGAATATAAGAAAACAAACGTAAACATTGAATTAATTAATGAATTTAAATTATAATAAATGGTAATTGAATAAAATCAATGTTATGTAAGTAATTATAATATTTGTTTGAAAGTAATAAACTTAAATGTAATTAAAGGTTAATAGTAATAATTGTTATAAGTTACCTATTTGTTTAGTTCAGAAAATTTAATTTGAAATCAATTGCAGTTAATTGACTTAATTAGTGCAGTTAGTGTAGATTAAATTAGTAATTGGAGAATGTTAATTCAATAAGGAGTAACCAGTGTAAATTCTATTCATAATATGGCAATTGATTGAATAAAAATAATTGAAATTCAAGTTTGATTAATTTATTGGATTTTAAGCTGTAATAAATGGATTATTGAAATTAAATGAAATGAAATATTACGTTAATGGGAATTAATATGAAATGGGAATATATTAATGTAATAAATATAAATCAATGTTAATTATACCCATAATATGATAATTGATTGAATAACAAGATGGAATTAAGAATATATGGATTTATTGGGAATTTAAATTTATAATTACTGGATTAATTGAAATTAAATACTGTAAATTGTATAATATTCAATGATAAATTGATATAGAGATTTGTTTAAAGGATTATAAATTTACCAAGTAATCCAAATTGATAAAATTTGTAAATAATTAAATTTGAATTGGAAAATTGATTTAATTAACTTAATATTAATTTATTTAATTAATGTGAAAATAGCCATTTTGGCAGCTGACTCGGATTTCAACGAAACCAGTTTCATCGGATCCGTAACGGTGAATTATTGTAAGATTTCAAGTTTCGTAACGATCGGACTTGTCATTTGATCGTACGGACTCGAAACGCCTAGAAATGAATTTAATTGAAATCAATTTGAAATAAGCTGATTTTAACGTAACTTTTTCATACGATGGAATTAGGACCTGAAACATGTTCCATTAATTTTAAAATTATCGAAAACATCTATTTTGATATATGGGACGACCCATTTTCGTTCCGGAGTCGAAACGGGCTTTTTCGGGCCGTGTATCGTTCAGCATTCCAAACCAATCGAGCCCATTCCTTTCTATTTTGTTCTGCCTATATATATATTGTTATAAACCCTAGCTGCTTCTTATTCTCATTTGTCTGTACGCACATCTCCTTCTCATCTCCTCTTTCCAATGGCAGACAAACCCTAATTTCCAATTGTAATTCCAAATCAAATTCAAATCCAAAAATTCAAACTCCTCCAATCCAAACAAATTATATATCGATTTGAAGCTCTTGAGGAGCGCGCTATTCATTTTTCGATTCAACGCATTGTTTGTCCTGATATTCAAGTTGAACCTCAGTTGTCCATGGGCTAGGGTTTTGATCTAACGGCGGATCTCAGCTATGGGTCGATCAGGAAGCACCATCGTGTAGAGCTCGTCGAGTAGAGGTCATCCATGCCGTTCGTGGTTGGTGTTGGTCATTCGAATCGCCAGAATCGGCCCATAGACGAGGTGGCGGCGCACGACAAAGGGAGACAACGTTCATGGCCGCGTGTTGGCCTATGGTGCGACATGAAGTAGGGATGCTGGCGGCGGTCGCTGATCGGAGGGAAGTTGATCGTGGCGGAGCGTACTTCTGGTCAAAGTTGCGTGTGTGGCGGCTGTCTGGTAGCAGTTGGAAGTCGCGATTTTGAGCTAGGGTTCGGTCATTCTAAACGAAGCTGACGTGTCAGAACATGTAAGGTGTTTTATTTATTTATTTGAAAATTTTGATTTCAATCGTTCTGGTCTGCATAACTTTCGCATACGAGTTCCGTTTCACGTGCGGTCTGTTCCGCTGGGATCATATTGAAATTCTGGACATTTTGACGCTTGTTTGGATGAATTCTGAGACTGTTCAAATTTAGGCCCTATTTTGGATTTCAAATCGATTTGAAATTCAAAGGTGAGTGTTTTAACCCACTCACAACTTCTAAAATTTCTTATGTTAATGTTTGATGTGATTAGAAATTTATTTATGACTGTTTGGTATATTTTGAATCATCATCTCAGTTAATTTGAATTTATTTGAATTAAATCATTATTTAATTTATTATTGAATAAATTACCAGTTAAATACCTGTTATTGATTATCAGTTCTATATTGATATTTATTGATTGATTTGGATGATGTTTGCAATGGACGTTGATTGTTGATATTGGATGAATGGATGTTGTATTTTATATCGTTATAAACTGCAAGTCCACTATGGGTTGAAATGATACATACCCGAATGATCAATAGATTAAGGAAAAATCGTTATGGGTTGAAATGATAGACTCGAGCGATTTATGGATTATAATATTTTCGGGATTGCGGATTGAAATGATATATAACCGTAAATATTAAATTGCGGATTGAAATGATAAATATCCGTATCACTTGACCCTAGGGTAGAGAATTATTTACGGACACCGGATTGGTTAAATTAAATGATTTTAAAATCCTTAATTTTCGAATTTAATTAAATGATATTTTGAAATAAAATTTGATTTATATAAATCGAAGTATTTTTGGGAAAATTAAGTTTTATGAAGAAATGTGAATTGGTTTAAAAGGAATTTCTTTAAGAATTAAACGGGAAGTTTAAAAATTAAATTTTTTTGTAAATGAAATTCTATCGAAATTGAGTTATTGAATTTGTTTGAAAATAACTTTGAAATATGTTGAAGTTGGAGTAATCCGTATTGATATTTTGAACATAGATTTAGAACGATATGAAATTCGATAGTTTATTGAAATTTGATTTATCGATTTGGAAATTTGAAATGGTCCAAATATGTTGAAATGAAATGAGTAGTTTAAACTGATATAAATTCCAAACTCATATTTTTAATATAAACTGTTTTAAAATATATTTATAATTATTAAGATTTCAAATTTATTAAACTATTTAACTAATATTAACTATATAAATTATTTGACTATTTTAAACCAATTTAATTTATTTTAAACTAGTTAAACCATTATAATTTATTTTAAATCTAATTAATCTATTTTAAGCTATTTAATCTATTTTAATTATATTTAATCTAAATTAAATCTATTTAACTATCATAAATCAATTTAAAGGTACTTTACCTAGAATTAAACTATTTTGGAGTATTTTAACCATTTATAACTATTTAAACTACTTTCTTCCTAATTCCAAACTAAGTAAAATGGATGGGTTTATATTCAAATTCTCGATTTTTAAAGTGAATATGACTTCGAAAATATTAGGGCCCGTTTGGTTTGTTGTTTTTAGTTTTGTATTTTCGTCTAAACAAAAATGCGCATTTCTTATGCATTGTTGGAAAACACACAATTTTGAAAAATGAAATTAACATAGAAAATAGAAAACAAGTTTATTTGATTTTTCGTGTTTTGAGACATAACAAAAGAACGGAAAACAATTCCTCCCCTCCATTTCCCATCCATCGTTGTAATGGCTAAGAATCGTAAATTTTTTTTTCATGTTTTCTTGTATTTTGTAGTGTATGTTGAAAACACAAAACTCAAAACGAAACCAAACGGGCCCTTAGTGTTTTGAGAATACGATAATTTGGTATAAATTGTGAATATGACTTTTGAAAGGAAATAAAATTATCGAACTATGATTTCAAATGCGATATGATTTCAAAGGTGAATATGATTTTGAAAGTAAGTAATGATTTCGAAAGTGATATGGTTTGAATTGAATATGATATTTGATATCAATTATGAAACGATTTTGGAAATGTAAAAGAATCATCCGGTGTGTAATAAGCGATTGGTTGTTAAAGAGACCGGGATCGGATGTTGTCATACTCTCTGCCAATACCGAAAACCACTTTGACAACTGTGTACGCGGTGGAGATTCCATAATGAAGTAGGATGGTGGCGACGATCCTATATGAGGTATATACGTGGACCCGACTCCCGTGAGTTGGCATAAGGTGGCTAAAACAGGAGCGATTCCGGGCCAAGTGAGGTAGCCCCTCCGATCGGACACATTCCATCGATACTATATTCTGACTTTTGATTTTTTTGGTGGCCATCCTTTGATTTTTACTTGGGAGTGTGTTTCGAGTTGGGCGGTAGTTGCGGCTATGCGTTACCAACAGTCCGGATGCGTAATTGGTATATCTACCCTGGCATTGCCTAGTTGTGCCGTATCACCTACCCTAGCGCGCCTTCTACGAGTTTGGTTTGTACCATACCTATGGAGTGCCCTCTGACGGCACCTAGTACGGGTGGGATTACGGTACTGTATAGACTATGGGAAATAAAAATCTGTTAAGGGGGAAAATGTAACGCCTTAACGCTATTTTAATAGTTTATATTACTATAGACATATTATAATAGCGTATTGTATTACATAGTAGATAGTTTAATAGATCCTTAGGAGATGTGAATGCCGAACATCTATTAAGTTACTGCACTCACGTTAGACACTGGATAGAAGATGTCAAACCCCGTAAACATCTCCGACGCCGTTTACACTCATATTTATTTACCGTTGATTTAATTTACATACGATCTTTTAGTTCTGATTCGAGTGTTTTGTCTTTTCATTTCGCTCGGGTCAGCCTGAGCATTTCAGGATTTGAAGACCTTATTTCTGGAGGACGAAGACGAAGATTTGTACTACTATTATTTATTATATTATTCCACTGCATCATATTGTTCCGCTGCATTATCATTTATTTATCTCTGATATGTGTAACTCTGATTTTGTATTGTATAAGTATAATTAAATGTTTTGTATACAGCTTCATGAACTGTTATTTGATTATTATATTTTGTCATTCCGCTGCGAGATTCTGTTATGTTTTTTCTTTCTCTGCTTTTTCTTATTCACCCCAATAACAATCCGCCCTTCTGTATGGTTTGAGTTGGCATGCGTGTCTGCTTAAAGCGTACAAAAAAGGCAGGATGTTACAGCTTTGGTAATAAAGTGAGGGATATGGGTGATAGTTTTGATAAAGAAGCGATGGGGCTTTTATAGTTTATGGAAAAATGGTAACGAGAAGGAGTTTGTAGATTGTGGTATGATGGGTGCGTTTGCCGATACTATTCGTGATGTGCATGAGTGCACGGGTACAAGAGTTGGGGGTTTTCTGGAAGAATGCTAGGGCATGGAGAAGGTGGAAGTGGGGGACCATGTTGTGTAGGTTCTACAGTGGAATGTAAGGGTATAGTGGTATCTTGTATATGATAGAGTTAGGGGTATGCCCTAGAGGCAATTATGTTTACATATATTTAACTCATTGACCAACCTTGTTCGAAATAAAGGTATTTTCCTTATATTATATACTTGATATAATGTGGCTATATTAATTAATCACTTTAATTAATAGTATATTTAATAGAAAATCCTTAAATTGTATGTTTTGTGATATAGTTACAAAGTGTTGTAACCAAGAGTAATTTATCACAATGAAATAAATATACCATTTTAAATGTTCCTAGTCAAGATGCATCGAGACTGTATATCGATGTTTCCGTTGAGACTAGAGTACGTAACCCTCTCTAGATGTTGGGCAGTGTATTACTCATGACTGTTGGGAGGCACAAAGGGGTTACGTACTGATAGTTATTGGGTAACTATGGAATGACTCACTTGATTGTTTTTTGTTGGTTAATATAACTAAGGTCAAGCAGAGAATATCGATGTGACTAATTTACACAGTTCTCTCAACTTGATGATACTGTTGATCTTCAATGTGGAAGCTCTATTTTGATTATAGTTAAATCGTGGCACGACGTCCATCGAACGACTATAGTTGGGTCGAGTGGAAGCTTTGGAAGTGAAACACTATTCAAAAGAGGATTCGTCTCCACGGTTATATGAGGTTAGTATACTCAATGTCAAAGTCTCTAGCCAGAGCATTTCGGTTAATAATAATAATTATTATTGAACCAAAGACTTTGTGTTTGGACTATAAAGTTGAATGTTGATGATATTGGAATTTTGACCATTACCAAATTCCATAAATCCAAAGTGATATAGTTTGAACGAAGAGAATTAGTGTAAATCATTGTCACTATTAGGTACCGCTTATAATAAGTAAAATTGGATTTTACCAAAGGGTGTGTAAGGGATAAATTCAGCCAAAATATCACACCACTTGCTAAATGATGTGTGAACGTTAATATTTGAATAGTTCGATAATAATCAATGACTGAATTTACACCTATGAGTCGCACAACCGTAATGATGAATTCTCTGAAAAACCACATGATTTAATTAATTTATAAAATGTTGTAAATTGATTAAACTAATTTATATTTGAGAAATATTAATTATTATTTATTTGATGTTTAGAAGTTTTTTATAATTATTTTAGCGCAATTATAAAAGTTATATTTGCCCGCATTGATATACAGTATCGATGTAATTTAAAGATAATTGCATGAAATGATTTATGAAAATTTTATGTCATTTGATGAAATGATTTATGGAAATTTGAAGTCATTTAATGGCATGATTTGTGGAAATTTTATGTCATTTGATGACATACGTGTAAAAAAAGGATTAGAGAGAGAAAGAAACAATCAAGGGAATTAATTAGGGAAGTTTTAATTAAAGAATAAGAAAATTTTCATTCTTTCAAATAAAATGTATTCTCTAATTCATTCTGTATGTACACTTCATTTTCCTTCTCATTCATTCTTTCTCTTTCTCTCTTAAATTTTCATGGCAGAAACAAAAAAAACGAATTTCCAAAATCTTTCAACTTTAAATAAAAAGATCAAATAAAACAAACAAAAGTGGTTCATCCATCTCTTGCAAGGATAGGATGTGGATCTTGAAGATCTGAGGAGATGTCATCATTCAAGGTGTGATTTCTGGACAACATACTAAGGTGATTCAATCGGATCTAGAAGCATTCTTCATTCATGGTGCAAATCAATGGCAACAACAACAAGGTGTGTTTTAAGTATTGAGTAGCAAGGTATGTCATTTTCTATATATAGATATTGATTTTGCAATGTTTGATGGAAATTTAATTTGACTTTCATAATTTGTATGATATATTACTGTCTTGCTTAATTATAAAATTGTTTATGAAGATCGAATTATTTGTTGAATGATATGATTGAGTTTTCATTTGATAGATCAAAATCAATTTTTTTTTATGTTTTAAAACAACATTTAAGTGTAGATCTATGTTTTTATGCATTCTAATTAAATTTTAATTCTTCAAATCTGAATGTTTACATGTTCGAATTGCTTAGCTGCTTTTCTTTACTTTGTTAAATTGAAACTAAATCTATATATTTTAAAATACAATGTTTTATTTTAGTTCTATGTTTTAACATTTAATTCAAATTCCATTTCTTTAAATCTGGAAATTTACAGATCTGGAAATTTACACTTTCATGTTGATTGATTGAATTATATTTAAGTTAAAAATGAAATTTATATGGAATCAATACAATGTTTCAATTATAGATCTATGTATTAATCTTTCATAACAAAGTATAATTTTGGTTTTGAATTTTAATACATGTATGTATGTTTGTTTGCATGTATTACTTGCGCTTTTTATTGCATTAGATATTTACATATGAATAAAAGGAATTTTAACAACAAATCAAAGTTTTGAAATTGACTGTAACAACTATTTAATTTATATTATTAGAAAGCTTTAATTGAATTCCATATATACATGTTTGGATTAACTTGTATGTGTTCATATAAAATTTATTTTTGTTTACATATATTGTCATAGTATGAAACCATTTCTCTTTTTTAATTAAGACAATAATGTATACATACAATTCATATTTACCTTCCATATTCTTACATTATGGTACATTGTTATTAATATGTTGCATTGATTAAGTTTACTAAAAGAGAAACTGTATCAATCACCCTTGTCATTCTTTATTTATTTCCATTTCAATTCCTATGTAATAACCATTCAAATTGTTCTTATTTATTTTATGTATATATATCAGTTACCACTGACAATGCACACTCCCTGTATGTTGCACTTGCACAATATTTACTGTGAATATATTTACAATTCATGTCATATTTAGATAGTCATTAATGTTATTTTATTAATCAATTATTTAATTTAATTAAGAGAAGGAAATGAAAAACTTCATTCTCTAACTAAATTTATGCCCCCTCATTAATTGAATAAGTTAAGAGAAAGGAAATGAAAAGTTTCATTCTCCAAACAAATTTATGCCCCCTCATTAATTGAACAACTAAGAGAAACGAAATGAAATATTTCCTTCTCTAAATAAATTTGAAAGGCAAATGTTACACACAAATTTGTATATAAGAGTATATTTGATATACTCTTACTTACATACACATTAAATTAAAATGAAACTTTATTTATGAAGTTAAATAAAATATTGATTTTATTTAAAAGAAACTTAAAAAAGTTCCAAATAAATTTAGACATCATAAGCCCTTTAAAGATCCAAAATGTTTAAATTTTTTGAAATTCACTCATTTCTTCCCTTGTAGGCTGACCCAGTTCCTTCAATGGTATCAGAGCCCAATAGCCTATGCGGTCTAAATAAGTTACGTTAGGGCTAACTAATTAAGCTTGTGCACTTAATACAGTATCTATAAAGGTGATGTCTAGGCTTGAAATTGGGTAATCAAGTACCACAGTTGTGAAACCATGCTTCGCACATGGAATTGCACAATATATGTAAATAAAATTTGCATAGTACATTTCATGGTTGCGGTGTCTGACAAATGCATCAGACATTGGCACTGGTTGTTATCCTACATTCAATCAATGATTTTTGTATATGGATGCAGTTGTATATTTGATAGCGTGCAACTGCACATCATATTGTTTGAAGGCTGAGAATTGGAAGGACATACACAAAGACAGCTGGACAATATGTATACCAACTGAATTCCGTGGACGAATATTGTATTTAACATACAATGGACTTGTTGTCACCTAATGTTGAAAGAATAGCGGAAGTAATATGCGAAGAGGGAAAAAACATACTGAGGGAAACAGATACAGTACAACTACTTGATGAAAAAGGGACAGTGCAAAAGCTACAGACTTGTATGGTTAGAACAACTAAAATGTCTTTGTGCAATAAAGTTCAATTTGCACGTTAACAGAGGTACATAAATATTAATGCGGAACACAGATAGTAGTTAAAATCTAGCTTGGAAAAAGCCAAGAGGAAAAAAAATTGCCGAAGATCCTCAAAAAATTGGTATAGCACATATTTTTTTCCTAGCAGACAGCCTGTACCGAACGCCGTAGCATTTTCTCCTTTGTGCTGAATATGTCCCAAGAACTGTTTTTATCCTAACCACTTGAAAAGACGTTGCTTTGGCTATTCCTGCGCACAGCTGTATTGTTGTCAGTATTACAGTGAAGACAGAATAGCTTGTCCTTATTTGTATGTAGTAAGTAGCAGAGTGTAGTAGCAAGATAGTAATCGAATGTAGTAAAGCAAGTTGTACTGATATTTGAGGCCTAAGCTGTTGTACAGTAGTCTGTTACAGCAGGTGTATGTTGGGTGTGAACCTTATTTAAGAAAAAATGAGTAATGACAGCATATAATATCTTTTGAATTCATGTTATAATTTGTTGTACATCAGTCTTTTATAGAAGTTGTATGTTGGCTGACAGGTTTTTGCCATGCGATGTATTCCACATGAATGACTGAGATAGCATGTTATTACAGGGACAGTAAAATAATATCGCATGTCTTTTATAGGAGTTGTATGTAGTAAAACAACGTTTGCAGGGACAATATGTTATTATTGAAGACTGTAAAAAGAGTATGATCAAATGGGGTCTAGTAGAAACTTGCACAGAAGAATCAGTAAACTTTTGAAAACTTAAGTAATTATAGTCTGTTGTATTTTACAGTACAATGAGGCAGGTTGAAGAAGCAAGTATTTTGTAAA
Source organism: Allium fistulosum (assembly GCA_030737815.1). Lineage (NCBI taxonomy): Eukaryota > Viridiplantae > Streptophyta > Magnoliopsida > Asparagales > Amaryllidaceae > Allium > Allium fistulosum. The sequence goes on along the minus strand of CM060906.1, from coordinate 484,658,638 downwards.
TTAATATATACCAATATTAGTCATAATATCACCTCTGCCAACTAAAATTTGGAAGGTAGATTAAGAAGTGCAGCCAAAAGTAATATTGGTTGTAAATATAAAATCATATATCACGGCTGTATGTCTGGAACTATTTGCGAATTAGTAATACATACTCACAGAGACAGATGTAAATATAAAAAAAAATGTATATCTGTTGTCATGTATAAATAACTGTTTATAAAAATAACTGTTAACAAATACAACAAGAGTATAAACTGGAAGGCGTCTTGTTTTATGGTTTTTTATATATAGCATAAACGTATAGAATATGAATTTTTTGAGTTAGCATCCTATGCATATGTAGTGTGTGTGTTTATGTGTGTGTGTGTGGTTGCTGAATTTTCCATGTATCTAATGCTGAGGTAGTCGACAGTGTATTGATTTTGTAGGATGTTAACGGTAAAAAGTGAACGCTAAAACCCGGTGTGTGTAATAGGATTGTGAAAGCACCACCCGTGTGACGGGAACAGAAATCAAGCAGGAAAATAGCCGAAATGCAGTAAATGAACAACAGATTTATAGTGGTTCGGCCCGTAATTGAGCCTACGTCCACTTTATAGTCTCTTATTGCTGATTCGGTTACAATTTGATACAAATCTCTTCAAGAAATAGTACAATTCGATCACAAGAAACAATCTTGACTACTAGCTCAATCTTCGACGGTGAAACTCGATGAATCCATGTCGGATGTAAGGAATTTCTCGCGAAGCTTGTTGTAGTGTCACGAATGCTTGAAGGATCCTTGATTGCTGAATGAATGAAGAGTTTGACGGAGTAACAGCGCTGTAGAAATGATTTGCCAAAAGTCCCCTCCATGTTGGAAGTGATGGGATATATATAGGAGCAGATTTCTGGGCAGGAATTCTGCCAAGTCTTAGGTCGCGTACGACCTTAGTTAAGTCGTAGGTCGCGAGCGACCTAAGCTAGGTCGTTGTCCCTTTGCGGCTCCAGAAGTTAGCTGGTAAAGCTGTGCTTAGCTTCATTTGATCAAGTAGTAGGTCGTAAGCGAGTTAAAGATTAGCTGTCTGAGCTTTAGGTCGTAGGGTGCTGAACATGCTTTAACAGTTAGGTCGCTAGCCTCTTTAGGTCGTCAAGTCCCTTAGGTCGCTAACTACCTTAGGTTGTTAAGTCCTTTAGGTCGCTAGCTACCTTAGGTCGTTGAGTTCCATAGGTCGCAATCCTTTCTGTTGCTAGGTCGCGAGCCTCCTATGCTGTTAGGTCGCAAGGCCTTTCCATCCTTAGGTCGCGAACTTCTTATGCTGTTAGGTCGCGAGATCCTCCTGGATCTTAGGTCGCAAGGCCTTTCCATCCTTAGATCGCTGAACTTCTTATGCTGTTAGGTCGCGAGATCCTCCTGGATCTTAGGTCGCAAGGCCTTTCCATCCTTAGGTCGCTGAAGATCTCTTAAGTCCTTAGGTCGCAATGCTTTCTTACAGTTAGGTCGCAAGCCCTTCCTTAGGTCGCTGAAATAAAAGGATTAACATTTGCCCCTCGAAGCATATGACTATGTCATAGGTCGCATGCTTCGATTTACCCTCGCTAAGTCGCAAACGACCTAGAGCTTTTACGCGCATGTTCGCCTCCCACTCTTAGCTTCATATAAATTGATTAGGTCGCACCTTCTCCCTTACTTTACTGTTTTGAACCTCCATCGTCATTAGCAGTTTTTCAAGCTTCCAGAGACAAATTGGACCCAATCAGCCAACGATTCCTCCTCACCAATCATAATTCGTAAGTGGATCGGCTTTTATTCATCCATAATCATCACTCGATCACGAATCGCTGTTACCTGTCCCAAGCTTAATTTTATGCATTGTGCTTTCTGAACGGTTGTTTCCAATGACTTTTTGCTTGTCAATTGACGCGCCATGGCGATTCATGATCGTATGAAAGCCTTTTACTACGGATCTGTAGGGTTTGCAATTGATTCGCTGGTTAATTGGTGGTGTGTTGAGGTAGAACGAAGGGGAAGATCAATTCTTCTGGTTTGGCGGTATTGGGTTATCGGATTCAATGTGGCATTGCTTGGAGAGGAAGTCACCAGCCTACCAGATTTGAACGACCTAGGAGTTTGGTCGCGTGGGGAAGCTTAGCGACTTAAGCTTTTTGCGATCTGACAACATTTGCGACCTAGAGAGTTCTTCAACCTTAAACAATTGTGCACGACCTAGGACTTAGAGAAAATTGCCCCACCTTAATCCATTCAGTCGCAACGTGCGACCTACAGAAATCCTGACTCATGATAGGTCGCTGAGCGACCTAATACTTAGACAATTGTTCACAGTTTTGAACTTTCAACCTGAACAACATAGCATAAGAACACTGCAACCTGTGTTAGGTCGTAAGCGACCTAACACTTAGAACTTTGAACAGCTTTTGACTAATTTTCTGAACTTGAATTATTTTGGGCTTTGCACTTCTTCTCGGATTGCCTCAACTTTAATGCTAATAACCTGTTTAGAAGCAACATTCACAGAAAAATGAGACGAATATACTGCTATTGATTGCCCACATCAAACAACAGATTAGTTGACAAAGAAAACCAAACTTAAATGAACTTCGTGAATGAAATGCTGTGAACTAACAAATCTAAGTGAAGTATTAAAGCAAAATTGAAGTGATCAACTAAAGCTGATTTATTTGCTTCAACGCAACACTATTCTTGGACTTTAAGATATTAAGCCCTGAAACTTTATAATTGACAAGTATCAATTAGTTTAGTTTCATTTACATTTGCTCGTTATTGTATTAGTTTTGCACAACACTTCACTCTTTTTAGAAAACGTGCACCTTAATATTTGATCGTCCAGTTCCTTGTGTAGAATGGAATCTCAACAGGAAGACTTGGAAATAGCCGGAGAAGCTTTTCCAATTGCTACTCCACTAAATGATCCTCCAGAAAGGACTTCTACTACTCTAAGTCATAAAGTCTTCCGACAACTGTGCATCCAATTTGGCATTGCCGAAGCAGATGCTTTACTTCCTGGGCCAAGCGACACTGCTGACAGGCCGCCTCTTGGCTTTGTTGCTGTGAACCGGCAGATGTGTTCAAGTGGAGCCATTCCTCCATTTAATGACTGTCTTCGGGAACTCCTCCTTCGGCTAACTATTTCTCCCTTTCAACTACACCCTAACGGATACTCCATCCTGTTGGGATTGTGTGTGCTTTTCAGGAGAACGTTGAACCGTTTTCCCTCTTTTGATGAAATTCGTTTCTTGTGCACATTTGCAAAGAACAAAGACCATCCTTCTATCATACTTGTGAGGAGTGCTAGGAATCGCAAACTAATTCTGGACTTGCCTGAAAGTGCCCACGGATTCTTGACTCAATTCTTTTATGTTCGCTGTCCTCCGGGATTTTATGCTATTTGGAGAGTCGGAAGTAAGATTACCTTTTACCGATTCATTTTTCTAGATTTTTCATAATTCGAACCATCAAATGCTTAATTCCATTCTTTCTTCGTGCAGCACTTCCTTCTCTTCTTCGAGATACCAGCCGTAAGTCGATTTTAGATACTTTGAGTGCTGTTGACGTTGAAGAGAGGAGCGCCAAATTCTTGCTGAAAGATGAATTTCTGCACCAGTTTGGCCTTTTACATCCTTCTAGATCGACTCAGATTCATGAAATTTTAAGTTCTGATGCGGAAACGTTAGTTGCTTCAGATTCCCAAGCAGAGGCCTCGAATGCCCCAGCTTCCGTAGAAGAAACTGCATCAGAAGCACCCGTCGTGGAAGCTGCTTTGATAAAATGTTCCGCATCTATCGATGTTGTAGGGTCAATTAACAAACCGGCACTTGCCCCAATTATTGAGGAGGAAGAAAATCCTCGAATTTCTGAAAAATCAATTGATACAGAGGTTGAAAAAGAGAAGTCTGCTGAACACCTGGGTGATGACACCTTTGATGGCTTGAGCGATATCATGATAACTTCTCAAGAGCTTTTTGGGGATAACAATCCAAAAGCAACTTCTCCCATTGTCGAGGCGACTTCCACTTTTAAACAAACCCGGATGCCTACCACGCCAGTCGTCTCTGTTTCCACACTAAAGCGTGGTCTGTAGTTTGACGCATGTAGCTTGCACGCCACACACACTTAGGATTTTTCAGCACTTATAAACATTTATCCTCTTTCTCCTGGAAATTTCTAAACTTTACTCCTTTTTTGCTTTCAGGTTCTCCAATGGGGCGTACAGGTTCATATTATGACTCATTCAAGTGCCGTGGAGGCCGCGGCTCCTATGACTTTAGGAAGTACCTTGATACCCCAAAAGAAACAGATGAAGAGAGGGCTCGAAGGAAAGCCCAGGAGAAGCGGGATTACGATCAGCGGCAAAGAAGGAAAGATGCCGAGCGATATGACTCTTCGCATAGAAGTGACTACTCTCATAAGCGGAAGTCTTACGATGATAAGGGAAAAACTCAGATTGCCGACGAACCGAGCAAACGATCTAAACCGATTGACGCGTCTGAAATTTCTGAAAAGACTGACGCTCCCATTCCTTCCGATATTCTGGCCAGCTCTCCTCCTCTGAAGAAATCTGACATTCAGACTATCATTAACAGACCGCAATATCAAGTCAAGGACGGCCCCCCAACACTTCAGAGCCATTTTCCGAATTGGTGCCTAAAAGGGGTGCGCTTTGACTTGGACTTAGTTCCGATTGATAAGCAAGACATGCTTAGCAGTCTTGACGCAGTCAGGCTTAATATCGAGAGGATGTCGCAGTGGCAGAAGCTTGTCGATGAACTCCAAAGGGTTAATCGTGCAAACCTTGAGGCGATGCTGACTATGGAAAACGACAAGGCGGAGTGGGACAAAATTTGCAAACAGCATAATGTCGAGATGACAAATATTGCTGATGGTTATGCAAAACTTGAGTCCGAGGTTAAAAAACTTAAGGAAGATCTTGCTTCTTCTTCTGCATCTCATACTCAAAAAGAAGAAGTCTTTCAAAAACAAGTGCGGGATGCACATGCTGCACAGAGAGATGTCGAAATGAAGCTTGCCGCTGAACAGCATATTACTGAGAAATACCGCACAGAAAACGCCGATCTGCGGGAAAAAGTCACCTCCCAAAACGTAGAGATTGAGTTACTAAAGTCTCGACTTACTAAAGCTGAGGCAGAGCGTGATGAGGCTACCGCTGGCCGGGTTGCTGCCGTTGCCGAAAAGGAAGCGGCTGAGCAATCACATGAGGCGACGAAAGCAGACATCAGCTCTACCTTATTCGACTTTTATTTACACAGCGTTCTGGGTCGTGGGAGCCTCTCTTTTCTTGGTCCCGGTTATGAAATTACATTGGCTGAAGTGTGGGAAGTCGCAATGGATATGCTTGGCGGGGCTGGCTATAATGAGTTGGAACTTGAGGAGCGCTATCTCGATGATGAGGCTCGTGCCGCTCTTGTTAAGGGGAAGGAGCAACTTGCCAAAATACGAGCTGAAACAACGGGAGAAGAGCCTCCAAAAGAAGAAGCTCCTTTAACTGCCCCCGTTCATACTTCCACTTCAGCCGACGTTAATATTATGGATTCCAGCTCTCATTCTTTACATCTAGCTAAAGTTGCCCAAGAAACTGCAACTACTCCTACTGAAGATGAGGCACTGGATGATATTGAAGCCGAGAAGTTTGAGGTTGATCTTGCAAAGCCAACTCCTCCAGGTACTTTTGGCGTCGTCTCGGGTCCAATGGACCAGTCATTTGACTTAGCCGAATTCGATGACCTTCTTACTTGTTACTTAAACTTTGGTGAACCGATGCCTTCTTTATTTTCGGGGGATGTTGATTTTAACTTCTTTTCTTCTACAGCGGAGGCACCAAGCACTGCACAAGCTTTCACTCCTTCGGTTGTCGTTCCTCCGTCTTCCCAAATTACTCCTCCTTCTGCTTCCCAACCGGGATCACAGGCAGAGAAAATCGAAGCTCTTCAAGGCTTGGATGATCCGGCTGCTTCTCAGGAGCAGAAGGCGGAGGATTTGGAAGACATTGAGAAGACCCCGGAGCGGTCTCTTGATGACGATACGAAGCTTTCAACATTGCTTGCTACTTCGGGGAGCTAATCTTCTTCAAAGAGGAAGGGGAAGCGTGCTGTAAGGAAAAAGAAGAAGACTTCCACTGAAGAGGAAGCAGCTGTTGATCTGGCTGTACCGCTTTCTCCTTCTGCCCCTACCCGTTCACAACGACTTCAAAAGCTAATCATTAGGCCGGGAAAGGGCTCCAAAGGTGTTGAGAAGAAGGAATAATCAAGCTGGATTTTCTACTTATTATTTTTGCTCTTTGCATGTACTGACCGGGGATTGTGCGGGTACCGGTCCCCGCTTTTGCTTGTTCGAGATATCTGCACATGTAAAGAATTTTTATAGTACTAAATAAAACAATTATTTTACTTGTACAAACTCTTGTGTATGTGAGAATGCATTTGTTTTTTATTTTTAGTGTAGAACAAACGATTCTTTTCACTTGTACAAACTTTTTGTTTGTGTTTAAGAATGCATTTATCCCACAGCTTTTTCGCGTGATATTGTTATGTGCTTGTGGTATGTTGCTTGAATACTGCTTTTTATTGTTGTAGCCGTATCATATGATATTGCCCCTATACCACAAGTGCATTACAATATCTTTTGCTTTTAGCGAGAACTGTACTCTTATTTTTCATAGAATAACTATTCCGTCTTTGAGGGAATGATTATTCTACTTAAACGGAGCGTGTCTCATTTCCGGATAAGTTTTCACGCTTCAACCTTCGGAAATGTTTACTTCATGCTTTTGAGAAGTGAATTCTCCTACGCGATGAAGCGAATCTCAGAAGAAGATATTACTTAGCACTTCGATTTCTGGGGAAGAGTTTTTTTTTTTTAGATGAGCAAGTAGGTCTTCCTTAAGAACCGAAGTGTGCCTCTAAGGAGGGCTTTATTTTGGTATTTTTGAGGAGTAGCATGTAGACTCCGAAGAGTAGCATTATGCTTTATGGAGTATTGTTGTGCCCCCGGAGAGGTCTTGTGCTTCCAAAGAAGTCTTGATTTTGGTCTCCGAAGAGAAGCAATGTTGGTCTCCGAAGAGAAGCAATTTTTGTATTTCTACTCGGGTGAAGTGGGTCTCCGAAGAGAAGCATTTTGCACTTTTACCCTGGTGAAATGTGCCTCCGAAAAGGGCTTTTACCTCCGAAGATGGCTCGTGCCTCCGAAGAGGGCTTGTGCCTCCGAAGAGGGCTTGTGCCTCCGAAAAGGGCTTTTGCCTCCGAAGATGGCTTGTGCCTCCGAAGAGGGCTTGTGCCTCCGAAAAGGGCTTTTGCCTCCGAAGAGGGCTTGTGATTGCCTGGAAGTTACTTTCTCATGGTCAGAGGTCTACGGGGCGAGCGCAAGTTGCTTGATTGGATGTTTGCTTGCACAAACGATCGCAATTAACTAACAAGGTGCCCCTTTGGTAGTCCCACCGATCTTTTTGATTGAGTAAAGCACTCCCATTTATTGGCGTGCCTCGTTAGAGGGCTTTGGTTGGTTGGTGATTTTCTCTCATCATCTGCCCATTAGCGATCTCTTATCATCATTTCCAAGCACATCTTTTTTCCTTTTGCGAGTAAATTGCTTTATCCGAAGGAGTGTACTTCACTGTTGAATGACTTCACGAGACAAACGCGAGTTATCTAGTTGGATGCCCGTTCATAACGACAATCTCAACTAGTGAACAAAGGTTTGTCCCAGTGAAGTCGCCAACTTTTTATGTGAAGTTTTCCTTGCGTAGGATTTGAGTTTGGAATTTTTGTTGTTTGGTTTTTGTGCAATAGCTGATTTATAGAGGTCGCTTAGCTTTGTGATGAGCAAGCCTTGTTATAATGTCCTGCAATTTTGAATCGATATTTTAGCGATACATTTAAAATATTTACATATCGAAATAAAACAGGCATTATGAAATAGTAAAGAACACAAGATTTATAGTGGTTCGGCCAAGAATCGGGCCTACGTCCACTTTATAGCTTTCATTCATTTACACTGATTTACAATATTTCACAATACAACTGATACATTCATCATCATTTTACAATTTTGAGCAGAGCTCTTTTTAAGTAAAATAAAGGCGCAAATGGTTGCTGTTCCAGGCCCTTGGAATTGGATCTCCTTCAACAGTTATGAGTTTGAAAGTGCCATCAAGAAGTTTAGTGCCTATGACATATGGCCCTTCCCAGTTTGGCCCAAACACACCAGTTGCTGTCATGATCCTTTTCAAAACCAAGTCTCCGATTTCAAAGCTGCGTTGGCGAACTTTGGAGTTGAAATGCCTGGCTATTCTCTGCTGATGAGCTGAAACTCTGAGCCTAGCTTCCTTTCTTTTCTCATCAAGAAAATCGAGCGCTTCAAGTTGCAGTTTTTCATTTTTGGTTTCATTGAAATGAACTCTTCTATGTGAAGGAACCTCTACTTCTACTGGAATCATTGCATCAGATCCGTATGCCAGTGAAAATGGAGTGTGCCCGGTCGCAGTTTTGTGAGTAGTTCTGTACGCCCATAGTGCTAATGGAAGCCTATCAACCCAACCACCTTTTGCTTTTTCAAGTTGCTTTTTGATAGTTGACTTGATGATCTTGTTAACTGCTTCCACTTTGCCTGCGGATGAGCCACTGCTGAGAAGCTTTTTCGAATTCTGAACCGTTTGCAAAAATCCTGGAATTCTTCACTTTCAAATTGAGTGCCATTGTCGGTGATTATCTTCTGTGGCACACCATATCTGCAAATGATATTCTTTGTTACAAAATTTATCATCTTTTTAGAAGTGATGGTGGCCAAAGGTTCAGCTTCGGCCCATTTGGTGAAATAGTCAACGGCGACAATAGCATATTTAATTCCTGATTTAGCGATCGGCAATGGTCCAATCAGGTCTATTCCCCAAATGGCGAATGGCCATGGGCTGACCATTTGTGTGAGTTCGGTGGAAGGTGCTCTTGGGATTTTTGCAAATCTTTGGCATTTGTCACACTTCCTGGAGTAAGCTGCAGCATCTCGATTAATATCCGGCCAGAAATACCCATATCGGAGAATTTTCTTTGCAAGTGTTTGACCACCTGAATGGTCTCCACATTCTCCTCCGTGCACCTCTGCTAAGATTGTCTTGGCTTCTTCTTTAGTTACACATCGGAGTAGTGGGATTGAAAATCCCCGCCTGTATAATCGGCCATCTTGAATTATATACCTTGACGCTTTTCTCAATAATTTTCGACGTTCCTTAGAACTTTCTGGCAGAGAACCACTGAGTAAGTATTCTTTGATTGGAGTCATCCATGATTCATGCTCTTGAGACGTAGTCATAATCCAATCAATATCCATTTCATCAATGCTTGGAGCTGACAGAACTTCTACAGGAACTAATCCCAGCAATTGAGCTTCTCCGGAACTTGAGTACTTTGCTAAAGAATCCGCCTTCATATTTTCCTCTCGGGGTATGTGGCTTATTGAGTAGTGATCTAAATCATTGAGGAGTTCGGAAGTTTTTGTCAAATATGCAGGCAAATTCCCTCCTTTGGCTTGAAATTCCTTCTTCACCTGGCAGACAATAAGCTGAGAATCACTGAAAATCTGTATCACTTTGATATTTAATTCCTTGGCGATTTTCAATCCGGCAATAAGGGCTTCATATTCTGCCTCATTGTTTGTTGAAGGAAATTCCAGTCTCAATGCATAACATAGTGATCGTCCTTCGGGAGTTTCGAGCACAACTCCTGCCCCAGAACAATAATCATTTCTCGAGCCATCAACATACAACTTCCACTGTGTCGGAATGCAGTCAGTTGTTTCTTCCTTACTGTCACCTTTGTCAGTGGATTCTGCAATGAAATCTGCTAAAGCTTGTCCGTTTATTGCTCTTCGGGGATGGTAAGTGATGTCATATTGGCTGAGTTCTATGTTCCACTTCAAGAGACGACCCGAAGTTTCAGGACGATACAGGACTTGCTTCAAAGGTTGATCAGTCAGGACCTTGATAGGATGAGATTGAAAATAGGGTCTCAACTTCCTGGAAGCGATTAGCAGACAATAAGCAAGTTTTTCTATCTTTGAATAATTCATCTCAGCCCCAGCGAACCGTTTACTGATGTAGTAAACTGGACGTTGTATTTTCATATCTTCTCGTACGAGTGCTGCACTTAAAGCATGGGATGAAATTGCCAAATAGATGAAGAGGTCTTCACCATCTCTAGGCTTGGAGAGGACCGGAGGAGTTCTCATATGATGAATCAGTTGATCGAAAGCATTCTGACATTCAGGAGTCCATTCGAAATTCTTCCTTCCTTTCTTTAGAGCATCAAAGAAGGGAATGCATTTGTCTGTGGCCTTGGAAATGAAGCGACTAAGAGCGGCAACCTTTCCATTGAGACTTTGCAATTCTTTCTTTGTTCTAGGGGCTTTAACTTCTCTTAGAGCTGTGATTTGAGCAGGATTGGCCTCGATGCCCCTAGCGCTCACGATGAAACCCAGGAATTTCCCAGACTCTACTCCGAATGAACATTTCAATGGATTGAGCTTCATTCCGTACTTCCGAAGAATTGAGAACATTTCTGCCAGGTGATCCATGTGGTCTACTGCTTTCTTTGACTTTACTAACATATCATCAACATAGACTTCCATCGTTTTGCCAATCTGAGGCTTGAACATAGCGTTGACAAGTCTTTGGTATGTTGCCCCAGCATTCTTTAACCCGAATGGCATGACTTTGTAACAGTAGAGTCCCACATCTGTAATAAAGCTTGTGTCCTCCTGATCTGGTTCATTCATCATAATCTGATTGTATCCGGAATAGGCATCCATAAAAGATAACAACTCATGTCCAGCCGTCCCATCTACTAGTTGATCGATTCTAGGCAACGGGAAGCAGTCTTTGGGGCAAGCTTTGTTCAGATCTGAGAAATCAATGCACACTCTCCACTTTCCATTTGCCTTCTTAACCAGTACTGGATTTGAAACCCAATTTGGATAAGTGGATTCTTTGATGAAATTATTCTCTAAGAGGCGATCTACCTCTTCCTTTAAAGCTGCTGACCTTTCTGGACCTTGAGTTCTTCTTTTCTGTTTTACTGGTGTGAATTTCGGATCGACATTCAGAGTGTGAACAGCAATTGTTGGAGAGATTCCGCACATATCAGCATGACACCAAGCGAACACGTCCAGATTTGCTTTTAGAAATGATATCAGTGTATTTTGAACTGTTGTACTTAGTTGCGAACCCACATTAAGTACTTTATTTGGGTCTTTGGAGTCGACAGGTATTGGTACCGTAACTTCCACAGGCACCACTCTATTTTCCTCTGCACTGGATTTTCTGGGGTCCATTTCTCGCCTTGCACCACTATGCTCACCAGTGCGGGGGCCACCCTGTATTTGCTATAAGGTTGGGTTTTTGATGCGGAGGGGAGCTGCCGCATCTTTACCCATCTCTCTCTTTCTGGCTTCTCGAAGCTCTATAAGATAACATTCACGTCCAGCATTTTGATCTCCCTTGATGACACCAACACCATTTTCTGTAGGAAACTTCATAGTTAGGCACCACGGGGCCAAAATGGCCTTGAATGCAGCCAGAGCTGGCCTGCCTAGGAAAGCATTGTAGGCAGAAAATCCATCAACAATCACAAAGGTTTGTTTTCGAGCTACCCTTTTCTGCCCTTCACCAAGTTCCACGAACAAATCGACAGTTCCGATTGGTTGCTGTGGTTCCCCAGTGAAACCAACGATCTTTTGTGATGAAGCCTGAACGTCGGTCATTGGGATCTTCATCTGGTCAAATGTTTTCTTGAAAAGTATATTGCAGGAAGCACCGCAATCAATGAGTACTCGTCTTACTATTGCTGGCTCAATTCCTGCAGAGATAACTAAGGGATCTATGGTGGGAGCTTCAATACCAATAGAATCCCTAGCCTTGAACAAAATATCATTATCTGAAATCTTTTGCTGTTTTAGGGGTGCAGTATTTTCTACAGCAAAAACATCTTCTTCTGCCGGGATATACTTCAAAGCATGAGCATATCGTTCCATCTCACCCCAGCTTTTGCCTGCTGGGTGTGGGCCCCCTGAAATGACGTTGATAACGGGCCTCTCAGATTCTTGTGCCGCAGCACCTTTACCTGAGCCTGACGGCTGATTAGAGGGTTGTTGTCTCTGAGTAGACGAAGATGGATCACTTCTGTTTTTCTTGACATATTGTTGCAGCTTGTTTTCTCTCAATAATTCTTCAATTAAGCTCTTTAGGTGGCGACAGTCATTGGTATCATGACCGGGTTGGTTGTGAAAACGGCAGAACTTTCCATTTCTCATAGCGCCCTTTCCCGGTTTTATCTCAGCCGGTTTGGGATAATCCACAGCATCTTTGGTGGCGAAGAAGATATTTTCCAGAGTGTCGGTCAATGGAGTGAAATCTGAGGGTTTGAAGAAGCAAGGTTTCTTTGTATCCTTTTGTTTCTTCCCCTCGTGATTTTCCCTTTTCTGACCTCCGGAATCTTTCTTTTCCGAAGCGGCAGTATTATTTTCCACCTTTGTTGCCACCACCTTCATTGATGCTGGAAGATTTTCCAAGCGTATGAATTCATCAGCTTTCTTGTAGAATTTCTCGAGAGAATTTGGCTCTTTCATCTTCAGCCATTTTCCAAATTCGCTCGATTTGTCGATAGCACGCATCAAATAGGTCAAGATCATCCGTGGCTCTGCGTTATCAACTTCTGCCAGAGCTATATTGAAACGGTTCAGGAATGATTTAATAGGTTCTCCCGGATTCTGTTCAAGACTGGATAATGACATTATGTCCTTTGCCTTTGAAGCGTATAGCCTGAATTGCTCTTTAAACTTTCTAGTCAGATCGGAAAACTGATCTACTGATCGGACAGGAAGTTTGGTGAACCAGAGAAGTGCCACTCCTTCCAAATATACTGGGAAATACCGGCACTTGATTTCATCAGTTGCTCTCGCACCGGTCATGTGCCAGTCATACTTATACAAGAATTGGTTTGGATCACTTGTTCCCCGATAAGCAGGAATGGTGGGGGGAACAAATTTTCTAGGAAATTCAGCCTTTAGAATCTTCTCGGTAAATGGAGTCTTGCTTGGCGCGAATCCCCATTCACTCTCATCTTCACCTCTCTGCATGCTCTCTTTCATTATTTGCTTGATCATGCCAGAAAGATATTCCTCATTGTTCAAAGATTTTGCGGAGTAAACTTCTGCCATTTTCTCAGATGTTTGCCCGGGCAGATTTTCGTGGAAAATTGGCGATGGTCTAGATCCTTCAGCTCGGAGGGGAGCCCCTTCAGCAGCACCTGATCCCCCCTGAGGAATATTCCTCCCTTCGGAGTTGCGAAGAGCATCAGCGGTGTTTTCTTCATTACCCACTGGTCTTTGGTTGGCACCAAGCAGAGCATTCAGTTTTTCCATCATCAGATTGTTTTGAGTCTCAATCTGTTGGTATAGTCCGGATACAGCAGCGTCTAGCTCCTCTCGCGTCACCCCGACGCTTGGAGCTGCTTGACTTGGTGAAGCAGAGGTGGCGGTATCATCATGAACATTTTCAGATCTGACAACCTTTCGTTTCCTTCCAGGAGCCATTATGTCTGATAGACTTCTGGTTCTGTAGGAAATCTTTTCAACAAACTTGTGTGAAGCAATGATGGATGGTAACCTGAGTTGGGTTCTCAGTGAAAGCACCAAAATGTTAACGGTAAAAAGTGAACGCTAACACCCGGTGTGTGTAATAGGATTGTGAAAGCACCACCCGTGTGACGAAAACAGAAATCAAGCAGGAAAATAGCCGAAATGCAGTAAATGAACAACAGATTTATAGTGGTTCGGCCCGTAATTGAGCCTACGTCCACTTTATAGTCTCTTATTGCTGATTCGGTTACAATTTGATACAAATCTCTTCAAGAAATAGTACAATTCGATCACAAGAAACAATCTTGACTACTAGCTCAATCTTCGACGGTGAAACTCGATGAATCCATGTCGGATGTAAGGAATTTCTCTCGAAGCTTGTTGTAGTGTCACGAATGCTTGAAGGATCCTTGATTGCTGAATGAATGAAGAGTTTGACGGAGTAACAGCGCTGTAGAAATGATTTGCCAAAAGTCCCCTCCATGTTGGAAGTGATGGGGTATATATAGGAGCAGATTTCTGGGCAGGAATTCTGCCAAGTCTTAGGTCGCGTACGACCTTAGTTAAGTCGTAGGTCGCGAGCGACCTAAGCTAGGTCGCTGTCCCTTTGCGGCTCCAGAAGTTAGCTGGTAAAGCTGTGCTTAGCTTCATTTGATCAAGTAGTAGGTCGTAAGCGAGTTAAAGATTAGCTGTCTGAGCTTTAGGTCGCAGGGTGCTGAACATGCTTTAACAGTTAGGTCGCTAGCCTCTTTAGGTCGTCAAGTCCCTTAGGTCGCTAACTACCTTAGGTTGTTAAGTCCTTTAGGTCGCTAGCTACCTTAGGTCGTTGAGTTCCATAGGTCGCAATCATTTCTGTTGCTAGGTCGCGAGCCTCCTATGCTGTTAGGTCGCAAGGCCTTTCCATCCTTAGGTCACGAACTTCTTATGCTGTTAGGTCGCGAGATCCTCCTGGATCTTAGGTCGCAAGGCCTTTCCATCCTTAGGTCGCTGAACTTCTTATGCTGTTAGGTCGCGAGATCCTCCTGGATCTTAGGTCGCAAGGCCTTTCCATCCTTAGGTCGCTGAAGATCTCTTAAGTCCTTAGGTCGCAATGCTTTCTTACAGTTAGGTCGCAAGCCCTTCCTTAGGTCGCTGAAATAAAAGGATTAACATAGGATATGAAGTAAAATCAACGGAAAGGTTGGGATAGTACAGTGAATATTTTTTATATATTCTCTGCAAAAAGAATCCTATATCAATTAAAGCGGGCAAAAAAATAGACATTAAATTTTATAGGATAGTAATATTATCTATGTTAATCATATTGGTAATTTTGGCTGTACCTATCTTCGAAAATGGATGCATGTGTAATTTGGTCGGTGGTGCAAGGTTTATTGTTGAAGGTATGAGCGCAAGACATTTAGCAAGTCTTCACTAGTAATGTACACAACACCAATTGAGTTGTTTATCCGTACGGTTACTTGTTTAGAGATTAAGAAACAGTATTTAATTAAAATATTGTTGCGGATAGTTGTTACTTTCTTACTTGAATTACCTTCTTGGAGCAGTTGGGTGTTGGAGCGGTGTGAAATGGGATACAGTTTTCAAGCCTGTTGATTTTTTGTTCCAAATCTCTTTGGGAGCACATGTATTTTCGAACCTAATCAGACAATGTTGTAAGGGTAGTGTGTGATGTAGGGAATTGATTGTCAGTGAACATACAGGTGGGATGTTATTTGTTTCATACCTTTGGAGAGGAAGTTGTTTGCTTTAGTTGTTGAAGAAATCTTTTTTCCATCCTGTGTTGGTCAAGTGCGGCAGCTAGTTCTCGCGGTGTCTGGAGTTTAACAAACGTTAGATAAAGTAGAAGAATGAAATGGCATAATTTTTATTGGGATGTTGACGATATATGTAGGTTGGAGTGTAGAACCATCAGTGTGGATATGTCCACTTGGATTCCTTTAGAGCGCAAAATGGATTGTGGTAGTATTATGTGTTCGTCAACCTGTACGTGGCATTATTGCATTCAGCTTGTGAGAACTGTTGAAATATTGATTGTTAGAGAAATGTCAACTATAGAGTAGGGGCTTGGAGATACCTGTCCATGGATGTCAAATTGACCCGATTGGGAATTAATTTTGCACAAAAAGGTAAATAAAGATATTTGTAAGAGAGGGAAAAAAAGTGTTATGGTTTGGTAACCGTAACAAGGTGAGGAGTACCTTAATTCTTCACTTGAAGTGCTTGTTGTCGTCGTTAGGACGATTAGTAGAGGTTGGTTGATAGAGTAAACTGTTGGATACAAAAACGTCATAACCCCATTTTTTTGCATTTATGGTGTAATTGTTGCCTAGGTCAACATGGATTTTAAAATGTTGGTATAATGATGAATGAATAAGAGGTAAGGAAATTGGACACAAAATGTGTGAGTAGTTGATTTATCGTTGTGTGAAATTGCTATGTGAATTGCATATATAAGTGGCAATGGGCGTTGTGGACCATGGTAGCGCAAACGGCCGGTGTATCAATGTATGATCGTGGGGATGCAGTGATTTGGTACTAGATAGTAATTTAACGGACCTCATTGTTTGATGTTGTAGGGGTTATAGTTTTGTCACCCAATGGCAGAAATATGGAAGTATCTTTGTAAAACTACACTTGAAGTAAGGCATAAATTTTGTACTTAGTGTAGGAGAACATAAATGTATTAAAGGGAGAACAATGTTACTGGGACACAAATTTAGTCTGGAAATATTTTTGCAGCAAGGGTGGAAAAGTGAACGTTCAAGTATTGTTGAAAACTAAACTTGCAGTAGATAAGGTTTAGATAACAAACAGAAATTTTGAATGTTTAAAAGTTATTCGACTTGGTGATGTTAAAATCATAACTGTTGTGATTTGACAATAAAAAATCTCGGGGTTAAGGATGACAGCTGGCGATATATTATTTATACTAATGACGGATATGTATAATGGATAGAGAATAAGTTATATGTTGAAAAGTTGGAACGAATCACAGGAAAAGGTCGCAGCAGTTAACCCATTTAGGCAACAATGGTGAGAAATATAGGATGAATGTATAAATTAAGTTTAAGTTAATTGTGTTGCGATTTCGCACAAATGGTAAACATGTACATTTTCTTTGCATCGGTAATGAGTTTGTGTAATCAATATTCAGGTAAAGTGAATAGTAATAGTTATGAATTAGTTAGTTGTTTCCCAAGACAGGGAGGAAGGTTTGTGATAGTCGATACTATTTATCAGTTTATGGACACAAATATAGGGGATAGTAGTTTGTAATGCTTTATTTGACATTGAAAAGAAGACATGCAACATACGACATACAATAGATAACATAAGAGTGACATGCATTACAGTAGTTTGCAACAGTCTAGATACTTAAAAACAGAAAAGAAAAGCAACATGGAATTCGTACGATTTTTCTTCCTTGCATTTCTTTTGATAGGAGTGACCTTGCCGTCGGAGGGACAGGGAACCTGTAGTTAGGTTGTTTGTTAGCGAGTGTTGAAGTAAGTCAAAAAATACATGGGGTGGGAAGAGATAAAAAACATGCACATAAAACCGGAAATCATAGTGGGTTTAACATCTAGTAGGCAGGTAGGTATATATATGAGGGGGGGCGACAATTGTACCTTAGTATTGCTTGGTTCGAGTGGCCTAGTACTGTGGTCAGCAGGAGCTGGAGTTATTTTTGTTGCAGTCAATTTTATCCTTCCACCAGTGTTAATAAATGTGTCAAGTCTAGCTTGAAAATTTTCAGTTCGACCGATAACTTGGTCGAGAATGCTTGTAACTCTCTTATCACCTGCAGGCTGTAAGTAAAATATACGGTTTGTTAATGTAAGATGTCAAGTTAACCGTTTGAAGAAAGGAAAAAAGAGGTTTTATGTAATCTCGTGTATAATACTTGTATGAAGAACTTTATGAACCTAGGGAAGTACCTCAGCTGTCTGAATTTGGAATAAATATTCGGCCTTCTGCTTGAGAAGAAACTCTGCCACCTTGTCGAAGAGGACCATAGGAACAGAAGCAGTGCCATCATCAACAATTTATTCCAACCGGAACCTAGGAGGTGCGAAAATAAAGAGGATGATGAGTGTTGAAGTGAGATATATACGTTTATGTAAAAGTGACGCTAGTTACCTATGCATTGGGAATTTGATTTCCCTTTCGCACTTGTTGCAATAGTTGTTAGGCCCATAGTTGCCAATACGGGATTTGCAAACGTTGCAGGATAAGTATTCCCATCTATTGTCCAGATCAATGCCTGTTATTTTTGCATCAAAGGCGAAGATTTTTCCCTAAAAAATAGAGGCACAGATCGCAACGTTATGGAAGTATTACATGAACAAATTGGAATCTCCTACTCGATTAATAAGGTGACCAGAGGACTAAAAGTAAAAATGAGAGTACGTCAGGTGGGTTAAATAATAATTCTAATAAATATTTGAGCATTGCATTATGATAGGTGGTCATAAAATTAAAAGTGTTAAGGCAGTACATGCGATGAGCAGTGTGGAGGAGGAAGAAATTTTCAAACATTGCACGCATCACTATGTAGGGTTGTGCAAAAAAGTTAATTTTGATGCGTATGCCTGGTAAGGTTTTAGACGGCCTTGATCTAATGTTTTGCAGTAGTTAATTTTGAGTTTGTAACTATTGATTTGCAATAGGTAACTAGTTTATCGGGAGAGGTAAAAAGTGAAGTATATGGCCAATTAATTTGCGGCATAATTATTCAAAATGAACCTGGAGTAGTGGTGTCAAAAAGATGAGAAAATGAGTTGATTGCGAGGATTACTATAGTCCTTACCTGATATGCAGATGGGAGATCCGAGCTTATTATTTCAGAGATGCATTTGTCCCCGATCAGGTCAGAACAGATTTTGTATGGGCCGTCTTCAGTGGAAAGTGCAGGCAGTTTTCGCTTATGGAAGCTGGGAAGAAGAAAGGCAGCAGTGGGAAAAGGTGTTAATGCTCAATAGTGTTTCATAAACATTAAAATAATTATATGAAGAAATAAACATACGTCTAAGTGGGAAGAGAGGGAAAATTGAAGAGAATCCAATATTTCCCATCCCTTGCATATGAAAAAGACGTGTGTTTTCAAATATAATACTATACAGTTAAATACCACAAATTATTCTAATAACCACTATTAGTTGGTTATAATATTTTGTTTTATCAGACTGAAATTATATTTTGCTAGATTTAACAGTATTTATATATTTATATAAAAATAAATAAACGTACATGGAAAATAATTTATAATATTTCAATATTGCAAAAAATACCCATGAACATTCAGTAGTATTTATTAATATTATTATACCAAAAAAAAAATGTAATATAACATAATAAAACAACTAATTGACAACAATCTTAATTTCAGCCTCACTGTCAACCTCAATATCCTCAGCTCTGGACAATAATCTTATTTTCATCCTGGCTTTCAAACTCAATATTCTCAAGAATCTATTTTCTATATCAGTTGATTCAACGTCTATCCATTCTTATCAGTTGTCAGTAGTTTTGATGGAATTAAGCTTTTATACAATTTATTGTTCTTCCTAATATTTGATGATAGCATCGTTTACTAACTTTCACTGTAAGTTATGTAATCCTAATAATTGAAAGTTAACCAAAAGATCAGAAAGTTTAGATATTTGTCTTTTCTAAATTATATATAGCTAACAACTACAGATCTGCATAATCAAATATTTAACCTGAATCCTAGACGGAAGATAAATTGATCAAATAAAAATAGATAAAAGGAGATAAAAACATACTTTCAGAAACAAATTTAAGAAAAAAAAGGTCTTCCCAAAAAAAAGTACAAAAAATACCATTTGCGTTATCATTACTTGCAGCAATAGAGGAGCAGGACCATGAGTATTATAATTATCAGATGATGCTACTGTATTCTAAATCCGAGCATATGAAACTCTACAACATATACTCATTTACCAGTTACCATAAATTACTTTAACAATTGGGCTGGATGATGAGCATCAGATCTCGAAGGTGATAAAATAAAAACTTATCAGCACTAAAATGATTTAGAACCAATAACCCTCATTTTCCCATGTATTTTGATAAATAAATAAACATATATACTTATATACCTTAAATTACGTTAACAATTGGGTCAAACAATGAGCATCAGATCTAAAAGGTGATACAATTAATGTTTATCATTGTGAAAATGATTCAGAACTAATAACCCTCATCCGCCCATCTATTTTCATTGACAAAAAACTTTCCAGTAAAACCACCAGTAACGTTTAATCAACCAGGAAATACAATAAAATGAATTTGAAAACAAACAGAATTCAAAATCTAGTAAATCCCTTCCTATTTACTGTATGTGTTAAAAAAAGGACCTGTACCCAGGTCAGGGATTTTATTTCGTAAAAGGCTGAACCCAGTTTTGTCATTATAAACATATGATTTATCTGCGTCATTATAAACTTAGACTTTAATTTACAAAGTGAAGAGTGTATGTTGAAGACTGTAGAAGGGAAAATGAAAAGTAATCAACCACATACTGCAGTAAAATAAGCCTGGAGAAGAGTGGGAAAAAAGAGTGAATAAGGAAATTAAAATCAAGGTCAAATCGGTGAAAAAAGAAGCTAAAGATGCTGACCTCTTTATTAGATCGGATGCCTCAGTAATATCTAGATCTGTGTAAACGAAAGTTGTGGTAGTTGAGCTTAAGCTTAGCATACATGTTAGTGATGGAACGATCAACGGTACTGATAACATATGTACAGAACAAAGTGCGGTAGGATATGTATGTAGAGGAAACAAACCTTGGTAATTCTTCATGGTCATTGATGTAAGGATGACTGGTTTTGTGTTCTCATTGATAGCTGAGTTATCTATAAGGTTAGCTTTGTTGCCCCATAGTGTAGCCGCAATGCGAGTACCACTGCAAACAGCATAAAGTGAGGATTATTGAAGAGTAGGTTTGAAAATCGTATACAAGACTATGAAAAAAACCATTACTACAAAGGTAAAATATACCGATGAAGATATAAGATAAGTTCGCGCCTAGGGGACACTGAACCGTTCCCGGTGGATTGACTAACAACCTCACCAACTTGATGCAAGATCCCAGTGACGTCTAAACGGAATGGGTGAAGTGTATTTGGATCGCTATTGAGGAATAGGTAAATGAATAAGAAGAAGTTGGAAGTTGAAAGGATGAAGTAAGCTAACTTGTCAGATATTTAATTATATCAAATCTGTCAACTATCGATCGATAGTGGGCAAAGGAAAACTTATGGTTCGGTATGTTGTCCCCATGGGTTTCAACTTCGGCGACCGTTGTTAGAGCAGTGAAATCAATCTTAACTGACTTGTTGATTGGAAGATACTTGTCACCGACGGGGGTGATGTTGAATTCACCTGTCATAAACCGATCCTTCTTGTAGCTTGCCAAGGAAAAGTGGGAGGAAACATGGGCCTACCACTGCATGTATTTCTCCACCCTGTCGCAAGATCATGTAGCACGAGAAAAGTAAGTTATAAATTTAATCGTGTCCAGGTTAAATCTTTAGTTGAAAAAGGTAGCAGCAGATTGACTTTATTATCTAATGGGAAGAGTGTATGTTCAGACAAAAATTAAATCCTATGAACAAAATCAAGCCGTCAAAAGTATAAACAGTAAAAGCTATTGAGCACAAACGACTAAAGTAAAGGCATGCAAAGCACCACTAAACTTTGTAAACTTAATTGTTTACATCTTGCTGCACTTAACAGCCTATTAATGCAGAGTGAAAAAGAATGTATTGTGTAAAATTAATATGTAGCAGTATTAATCTTAATATCAAGTCAGTAAATTAAAATTCAAAGGATAGAATAAATGGGGCAATGTAAAGTACTAAGGGTTAAAAATATAAAATTATCTATCAGTGTTGTATGTAAGGAATTGTCAGGGGACTATTAATACACAGACACACATATATATACATATACCTATACATATACAGACACACACACATATATATAGGGGCTATAGCAGCATAGTTAGTGATTTATGCATTGGATTTAATTTACTTATTGAATATGATGATTAACACAGTTAGTACTATAATAATAAGTTTAAGAATATTAAAATCAATCCAATAAATTATTATAAACCGATCATGCCATTAAATAAACCATATAAGTAGTAATATGAAGATAGACATACATATTTGAGATCAACCGTAATCAGCAACGAAATCATGAAAATCATGATTGAAAGTTAATCTTGACATGCAACAATAACGTAGGACGGTAAATGAAAATTTGAACTGTCTACGCCTCTGATCAAAACAATGCCACGCTTCACAATATGAAAATAGTGGGAAAAAAAATTTTGTCAAAGCAAACATGTATTTTGCAGCATTAACAAAATAAACATGAACAAATAAATGAGTTAGTCTTGATACAAAGCTTAATTTGGTACTGTTGGTCTAATTTTTGTTAGTACCACGTCGGCTGTGTTGGAAACTTCTTCTTTCGTTATATGTAAATCAAGTTCTATAATTGTGAAAATGTAATAGCAGCAGATAAGAAACTTGCACTAAAAAATTAGTAGTTTAATTTTCACACTGTAAATTGTCAGAAATGATGGTAATTGTTGAATAGTTTCACCCTAACGATAAGCAGCAATTTAGGAATATAAACTATGCAAATAACAAAACAGTGAAACTATAAGTAATCAAAAAAATACATCATTGTTTTGCACTGTTGATAAGCTAGTAGGCTGAGTCGACATAAAAAAGTTGCTGAAATTAAACGGCAGTCTGTATGCACAGTTTAAAAAAAAATTGAATTGAAGGAGAACAACAATTTTAAATATTATGAAGCAGGAAACCACTTTGGGATGATAAATTTGATGAATTCAATAACACGCTACGACTTTATCTGACGTAGGATCAGGTGATGAATAGCGAAGGGTAAAATACGTTGAGTGTACATTTTTATGTCAAATGGAAACGCGAACAGAAAGTGGTTGAACAAAGACAGGTTAAATGAATAGAACAATTACATACCATGTTATCTAGCAGCTGCATATTGAATCCAAAAACATCGTTGCTTTTTATGTTAATGGAGTCCCACAGCCTGGCAACACATACTCGGATTGTTGCTCCAACACTGTCAACGGTAAGGGATTCAATTGGTGAATGTAAATTATCCATGAGAGGAAGTTGGTGAAGAGAAGAGGAATTTAGCAAATGAATTGGATAACTAATAAGTGGCTTGAATGTTATATATGTATGCAGAAGTAATAATTGGTGAATGTTGGTAATTCTTTGAAATAAATGAATTGCAGTCTACAGTAAATGTAAACTGAACAGTTCGTTTCTTAATGTTGTATGTCTGTTGGTTATCTTATGTACAGTTGAAGAATATAAACAGGCAGCAGTATTAATTTTTTTTGCACTAACCGTGTTAATGAGAGGGAAGAAGATAATGTCCTTACCTTTTATGACAATTATTAGCCCTCTTGAATCATAGTAGCCGATTTTGGGAGAAACCTGTAGAAATTCCTATATAAACGAACAAATTAATATAATGACATCTGTAAGGGTATCGAAAACTATATCCGCAACAAATAAGAGTGAATTACAACAACCAGTAAATGTAAACTGATCAGTTCGTTTCCTACTGTTGTATATCTATTGGTTATCTTATGTACAGTTGAAGAATATAAATAGGCGGCGGTATTAATTTTTTTGCACTAACCGCGTTTATGTGTTTATGACAGGGAAGAAGATAAAATGTCCTTACCTTTTATGACAATTATTATCCCTATTGAATCATTGTAGCCGATTTTGTGAGAAACCTGTAGAAATTCCTACAAAAACGAACAAATAAATATAATCACATCGGCAAGGATAATGAAAACTATATCTGCAGCAAATAAGAGTGAATTACAACAACTGATGGTGTGAATGATGAACTTGTTGGGCAAGCAAGATCAGGACAGGGTGAAAATTTAGCAACTATTCCTATAAATATAATGCAGTAAGTCAAAAATCAAGTGAGGCCACAAATTCATAAAGTAAAATTTGGTCTGTAAATGTTGTGAATGTAAAATGTTACATTTCTGAATTTTACAATATTCTGACATGTATTAATGCAACCATATACTTAAATATGTTGAGCTTTTGTTCATGGAAATACGTATTATAAATGAACCAACATTGAAAAACTGATATACCAAAAAAATGTTTAGGCATAAGTTCTCTCTTTCAGTAGATGAACAATCAGTAGTACAACATGCTTATCATAAATTTTGAACGGAAAAAGGACACTCTCTTATGAGAATATATTGGCAGTGAAACCTCTACAATGTTTGCTATCATAAAATTAAGAGTACAGTCATTTAAATTTTTATAGAGAGTTTGAATTTGCTAGTGCATTGCTAACGATCAGTTTATTGTACTATTGTGTAAAGATGGAAGTGATGCAAAACCTTTGTTTAAGTGAATGATTTGCTGATGATTGTGTATTACATTCTGAATATTTAGGAATATGTTGACATACAATAATTGTTAATTAACAAATATATAAAAATTAGCATAATATTAAACATCTACTTCCATGCCATTGATATCAGACACTTGAGAATCCAGAGGTATAAATGCTGCAAATAACTAGTGATTGAAATAATAATTCAATTCATGTGTTCAACGTTTAAAATAAACCAAGTGGTTAGTTAGGAATAACATGTTGGTTTCAGCAAAATAAAAACTAAAGGAAGAAGTCTGAAATCAGAATAAAGCGGTCGATATCAATCATGGATCCATACAAAATACTCAAATAGTATCTTAGCAATAAACAATCAAAATAGAACAAAATAGCTACACAATGTCTCTGTTAAAACAATTCACATGAGGAACATACACGTACAACCATATAGAATGATTAAAAACTACTAAATCTTGAGAGAACAGAAGAAAACTAAGGCAGTTGAATTTAGAACCAAAAAGACTTGGGCTCTAAAATGACTGCTGAATATAAAATTTCTGTACTAAAAATGCAATGGGTTGGAATATGATCACTTTAGAAATACTATAACATATTTGTTGGAAACTATTAGGTAGTCAAATGCTTTATTTATTGTCCGACATGAGGAGCTAGGCAATTGGAACAAACTTGTGACTATGATCATAATATATTGTATGTTAGTAGAAGCAGCCATAAAAGGTTGCTTGAAATTATCTACAATCGGTCAAAATGTTGTTAATAGTAGCAGTAGGATTGGATTAGAAGAAATCATCATATTATAAACTTAAATTTGGTATATAGCCCCTTTGGTGGCATTAATTTATAGCATGTCTCTTACTTTTTCTTACATCCTGTATTTCATGTTTGTAACTGTTTTTATGCCCCTTTCAAGCCAAAAACTTATTCGCCTAAACATCAAATTAGCTTTGGGATTCCGATTCTACTGAAATAATCTATTCATAATTTCCCTAGTTATAGTAATATTTCTCTAGATAATAAAATAATAATAGACATAACAAATCGACCATTAATATTTCATCTTAAACTTGCAGCACATCTGTTAGTCTTCACATATTCGACATGTAAAGTTATAATGTTCCAGATTAATAATGCATGTAAGCTAATTTATTTGTGTAGATTTTTTCTTCATCAGTTTTGAACTATGTAGTAAATGGCTAGCTCCATTGAAATGTTGGAGGACCTGATTCAAATGGCGAAAAAATGTGAACTTTAATATTGGACCGGATATTGTTATGATACGCCTTTAATCTTTAGTAACTAAGAATTCATGTTATTGTTATTAGTTTTCGAAATTATACCTAATATTTCATTTCTTATTTTATATTTCCTTTTAACATATAGCTGTCATGTTTAGAAAGTAGATAGAATCGTTGCCTTAATCAGCACAACGTAGCATAATAAAAGTGACCGAATTGAAAAAATATATATCATAAAGTTTGCAAAAGCTAGTTAAGTTTTATATAAAAATTTATCCAGTTGCGATTTTTGAGAATTGAGGGTCAAGGCAGTGAAAAAAAAAGTTACCAAATTATGTGACGTATACAGAATATTGCTTCATAAATTATTCATACCAACCGGAAGAAGGTATGAAATATATGTAACAAAGCATGTCCTTCTGGTGAAGATACGCCTAACAGTAAGTTGAAATCGAGAAATATCATTTCCAATTTTATGTCTTTATGTTAAAAAATGCAGCATATGTAAAGAAATACACACAACTCAGTCTTCCATTTTTTTATGTAGTCTATATTTGATAAAAAAGTAATAAATTTTAAAAAAAGTAATTATGTTTCGTATAAAAAAATTTCGCCGCCGGATTACTTTTTTAAATGTAGCTCTTGGTTATAAAATTTAATATATATTAAATAAGGTTCATAACATTAATTAAGTTATAACTTGTTCGTATTGGTGTAATTGTTATGCAGCCCAGTAATTATTTTTTAATTAAATAAGGTTTGTTCTGCATCAAACAAATGGATTGTCGCCAGCCGAACGTCTTATGACAATTGAGGGTCTAGGCAATGAAAAAAAGGTTACCAAATTATGTCATGTATACAAACAGCGCTTTATAAATTATGCATATCAATCGCACGAAGGTATTAAATATATGTAACAATGTATGTCCTTCCAGTGAAGATACGCTTAACGTTAAGTTTAAATTGAAAAATATCATTTTGAATTTTATGTTTATGTAAAAAAATGCAGCATATCTAAAGAAATACATACAGCTCAGTCTTCCATTTGTAGATGAAAAGGTACGTTGCATTATTTTGTCGCATTCAGTACTAATGTGCCAAGCTATTCTTTTCTATCTTAAAGTTACATGAGTAAGTGGAAAAAATGTATGATTTGCAAATGGTCATAGAAATGCAGTTGTTGAAAGAGGTCTTAAAACCTGGGAGACATAACAGAAACAAAGAAAAGGGTGTTGCAAATTTTCGAATATTTCATGAAAAACAATATTTTCAGTCCATCCAACTTCCTCTGCACCTTGCTGGTTGATAAGCATTTTAAGACCTCAGTGTGATGTTGTTCTGGATATTACGACGTAGAGTTGGCCATGGGAAAACACCGGTCGTGGCAAATGTACACCAACATGATCCAAAGTTTGTCCTTGGCTTTTATTAATTATCATTGCAAAACAAACTTTTATCGGGAACTGCAAACATTGGAGGATAAACGGTCATTTTGTATTTGATGATGTATGGAAAATTCTAGGAGTTAAAACTGTATTTCCAACATTAGTACCGGTGATAATTTCAGCTTGAACTACTTTTGATGCAAGCTGGGTGACGATTAAACGCGTGCCATTACAAAGACCTATACTTTGGTTTAAATTTCGAAGAAGCATTATCGGAATACCTACTTTGAGGTTGAGTTTATGGGTAGGAATTCCTGAAGAGTGCAAAGTGTTTAAAAATTTGATTGGGAACGATATATGTTGATCCTCGATACCTTCAGAAGCAGGGCTTACTGTGTCTGCGCTAAGGTACGTAGTTAAAGATCCAGATAGAGATGATGTTACATGACTATTAACTTCTTCAACATAGTCGTTCGTTGGAGCCAAAATGCATCGAGTACGTAAATAAATTGGTTCATTCAAACGTTTTTGCAAGTCGAGGTAGGTACTATCTACGATCCCTGCAATTGGATGAGAAGTTCGCTCAATTAGCAAATCTGGTGGTATTTTTATCCATGTTGGCTCAGCATTTTGTTGCAATGCAGTGGCAAGTACTTTTCCATCACCTACGTCCAACACCCACTTGGTGAAATTTTCTAGCTTCCTTATTTCAAAAGGTGTACGGTCGATCGACGTTAGATGCATGTTAATGTTTAGCTTGAAAACACGGCGTTCGGACCATAATTGAGATTTGTTTATGGAAGATTGGACGATTCCATTTCGTGATCCTTTGGATATGACATGAAGCACTTGTCTAAAATCCCCACCCAGCAGAACAGTTTTCCCACCGAATATACGTTCAGCCAAACAATTAACGCCATTGTCCATTAAGTCCCGAAATGTTATATCGAAAGCTTCCAATGAATTTCGATGAACCATAGAAGCCTCATCCCAAATAATCAAATCCGTCTGTACAATAAGTTGCGTGATTGCTTTGGAATGCCGCATGTTGTATCTTCTCCTACATCAATTGGTATTTTAAATCTAGAATGGGCCGTTTACCACCTGGAAGTAGTAAAGATGCTATACCGGATGATGCAACCACCAGAACAATTTTACATTTTGATGGCATAGCTATTAAGTCTTCCAAAGAAAAGTTTTTCCCGCGCCCCCACCGCCGTAGACGAAGAAAAACCTCATGCGTTATCGTTCACTGACGCAGAGACAACATCGAATATACTCTTTTGCTCAATGTTTAGTTGGCACAACATTGTGCAGGATTCCTGATCCAAAGCACCACAATCGTAGCTTAGCTCCTCCTCTATTAGTCCGTTGTGGTAAGTTCGATGCAGCGAGAAGTTTGGAGTTGGCATACGGGGAAAGTCGGCTAAGGAACGATTGTTTAAATTAAGTATATTTTCAAGCTCTATCAGGTAGTTCTTTATTTCCTCTTCTGTTAGCAACAAAGTTGTGTTGTTCCGAATACGTCGTTGATGCCATTGTATGTCATCTGACAACAGCGTCCAATTCTTATTCCATAGCTCAAATGGATTAGAAATTTCATAGAATAGTAGCATCGTCGCAAACATCTTACGCAAGCTTTTTCCAAAGGACCAATTTCCTGCTTCAAAGAGAGCGGCATTCCATTCATTGTCGTCTTCTAACAATTCTAAGGCAACACATGCAGATTGAAAATAAGAGTACAGCGTACCATTTACTGTTCTGTTCTGATGTCTTCATAGCACGTTGGCCCTTTAACAACGTTCAGCAGCATTCACAAATAGAACCGTTCTCCAGAAGTAGGATGTGCATAGTATATCCTACCTATTTTAACACCTTGTTGCCTTCTTTTCCATTGCTTCTCATCTCTGTACCATACCCACTTTGTTGGGAAATCTATATACGCCAAATTCCTTACATCTGCGTGTAGCATATAGTTCTCATCCATTCCGTGAACATGGTTTGTTCTATATTTTGTCTACCAACAATTTGAAATATGGTATCGTTATCATTGAAAGTTACTGTATGTTCTCCTGGGAGGTGAAAATGTAATCTTTATACGAACGGTTTACGATACTGCACCTCGAACTCAAAAATACGTCAGCATACTTCAGAAGCGGAAACATACCGACAGTCGAGATATTTTTTTATCTAGTTAGTTTGATATGGTGCTCTTTCTTTATCGACATTTTCTTCAATGATCATTGTTGCTCTATCATGGACTTTATTGATGTATTTATTGCAGACCTCTACATTTATAAGGGCGCTTTACTTAACTAATAAATCAACATTATGAGGCACGATCCATCCACTATCAACTATAAATTCCGCTGATGTAAGAATAGAATGGCCATTTTTCCGACGTTTATAAATCGAAAAACCATCTTTGTCAAAGCTTGTATTGTTGGTACAAGGCCTCGGATAGTGTTTTCCACAAACATTACCTTCCATACACTGTGCACGTTTATAAGACAAAACATAGGGGCCATGAACCATAAATTGTTGAACTGCATCGTAACCGATTGGATCGATGGAAGGGTTTGGCACCTCAGCGCTTATAATCCTATCAACTTGCAATGGAGATTTTGGTTTATCCTCCGAATGGAGAAACAATAAGATATGAGCATGTGACAATCCTCTTTTCTAAAATTCTATGGTGTATATAACTGAAAAGAAAGACGAATTGTAAAGTTATAGTTTGATAAGCAATAAAATCGATGAAATGGTGTTTTACAGGGCATATAGGTGTACATCAAAACAGACAATTCCTAACACTTATAAGTGTTACAAATAATTTCAGTAACGCTTTTTTAGTGTTACCGATTGTCTGTCAGGAATGAAGCGGACAAATTTATAACACTTATAGCGTTACTAAACATTATCTTACTAACGCTTATAAGCGTTGCTATTGTATTATTTAGCAACACTTACAAGCGTTGTAAAATGTGTATTTGACAACACTTATTAGCGTTACCAAAGATATCTATAACACCGCCCATCATTTGCTTTTTAACATTTATAAGTGTTGGTAATCCAGATACTGGAACATTTATAAGTGTTGCTAATATAAACTTATGATTTTTACATAATTCCTTGCAATGCTAATATTAAAATATTTAAAGCAAATGGAGTATAAGATATCATAAACAGTCGTCTCCATATCACATAATTCATCAAACAGATCCAATGCAAATTTAAAATGCTCCACAAATGGAGTATAATAAGCATAAACAATTATTAAAGATATCTTAAATATTACATTGTCATGTATTCAGATATTACAACAACATAAGCTACAAAAATTTAGTTTCGAAATACACTTAAAGTTTAACTTAAGGTTAACCTAACCATTCTGGATCGTCCACTCCAAACTCTAATTGTTTTGCACATTCTTCAATGTCCAATACGACAATCCAAAGCGTCACATTTAATATAAATACTCGATAAAAACTTACAACTTCAAAATCAAAAAATTTGTACTTACATTAATGAGTTGCAACTCAGTTTTCAATTCTAACTCGGCAAAGCATTCAATTTCATAACAACTTGGCAAGCAACTCAGTTTTAAAACTGAGTTGCAACAGCTCGGTGTTAAACTGAGTTGCCACACCTTGGTTTAACACAAAGTTGGTGCAGCACGGTTTAACACTGAGTTGGTGCACACGGTTTAACACTGTTAAAACCGGGTTTTGCAACTCAGTTTGAACATCGAGTTGCTGCAACTTAGTGTTAAACCAAATTATTTCAATTCACTGAGTTGCAGAAAATAAGTTTAAAACTGAGTTGCAAAAACTTGGTTTAAAATAGAATTACAAGTCAGTTTATACCAATTGTGCATATGCGCGCTTTCCTAACTTAAACTGAGTTGCAACAATTTTTTAGGTAATTCTAATATATTAGTTTTGCAGGAACTCACGATTTCTCTTATCAATTAACCCAACTTCATCCCATCCATTCCATAATAATGTAATTTAATAGAAGCAATCGTTTTCATGTTCCAAAAAAACATATTAAGTGAGTTGTCCCATTATAATTCACAACAATATCTCATTATATGTAAGTTACTGGACTATTATCATATTTGTCATTGAAAAAATGCACAGGGCCTACCGTATTCTAATATGATTTCAATTTATCAGCAAATTTAAAAGAAACATTTTACATTTTAAATTACTAATTTGGATTTTAAGTAGTTGCGCTGTTAAATAGATGAATATTTTTCCTTCAATAATCACCCTTTTGGTAACTTGCACATTTCCTGAACCATTCGAACATATATTCAATGATTAGCATAGAGTCATGTCTTTATTTCAGGCCATGTTAAACCATGGTTGAAAAAAGCCACCATCTAATGCGATATTGATGTTTTGCAACTATATAACCCTCAATAGGAATTTATATGATAATAATGAGCACAACTAGTGTCAAATGATTGATGAAGCGGATGGCCGTACTTTTATCCATAAAAGTGAATTCTTTTGGTCACTACTTCACTCATATCTGATACATTTATACAAACTATACTTCTTAAATGTAATCAATATATCATACAAATATTTTTTGCTTGATTAGCTTTCACTGCTTAAATAATAATTATTTTTCGTTCGCAGACTTTTACAACTAAGTTTAGCGCTGTATAGACGATAAAACTTAATACATATTCCTTAAGACATGCAATAGGAAACCACAAAAACGGCACATGAAAATATTAAATATGTGTGCACTATAACAAGTTGAAGAAATTGGTAAAAGAACTTACCTCCTTTTGGACCATCATGTATAAATATTTGTGATTCGACAGAAGCAGCTGTATGGCAGCAATGCTTTATGAGCTCTAAAGAAGCATCATAGCCAAGAGAAGATGATTTTTGCGAACGAGATAAGGTGGCGACAATGCTATTTTTATCTAACCATACACCAAAAGCAATGTCCAAAACTTCATTGAAAGAATTATTATGCTGAATAAACTTTATAGCATTTAGACAAAAGTTGAAGCCTGTACATGAGGAATAAAAGTGAGAAATCAGTTACAAGGTCCCCTATCATTTTAGAGTTGTGCAAAAGTGTACTTCAACCTTATTAATTGAAAAGATTTGATTTTGGTTCTTTTCACATGTTCATATTTGCATGTTGTACATTCAAATATCAATGTGAATGTAAAGATTCCAAGAATTATCTGCAATTTTTTCAGAATTATAAAGCTGAAACCTGATATTATAAAAATAATGTATCAGCATATATTCTGTAGCATAATAAAATGGACAGACTATGTACCCCTAGTTAGATGCAATCCTTCATATTCTCTGTTGGGTTGAAACTACTCAAATACATGGAATAAATCTTTTTCCCTATGATTAAAAAGCTACAATTTTATTTAATTTTTCCTCCTTGTTATTCTACAATACGATTAGCATATACATATCAGTTCTTTGTGTAAACTTACACATCCATTGATTTTGTCATATTACCTGATGTTTTCTTTTTTTAAATTAATGATCCAGCATCCTATAGGATTATTACAAAATATTTTTTGGCTTCAGTGTTTTTTTTTGAATATTGTATATTATTTCTGTTATCCCGTCTTTTGGCAAGGCCGTGACACCAAAAAGTTGACTGAAAATCAAGAACAGTTCGTCACAAAGATTGGTTATACACTGTTTCACTATGGATATCGGTAAATTTTGTCCAAGTCCAGATTAAGCTGCAATCGACAAGACATGACAAGCAAAGCTATAAAAGCCGACGTTTCAAATTTCAAGTCAATCCGAGTTCGTATGCTCAAGATATGATCGATGCAAACTTGGAAATCAACTGTTCGTATCCATCAATCCTCTACTGTTCGTATCCATCAGGCCTCAACTATTCGTATCCATCAATCCTCTACTGTTCGTATCCATCAATCCTCTATTGTTCGTATCCATCATTCTTCTGTTGTTCGTATCCATCAAGTGCAACATCGATGGAGTACGAACAGTGCAACATCGATCGATAAGAACAGTGCAACATCGATCGAGTACGAACAGTGCAACATCATCGATGGAGTACGAACAGTGCAACATCGATCGATACGAACAGTGCAACATCGATCGATACGAACAGTGCAACATCGATGGAGTACGGACAGTGCAACATCGATGGAGTATGAACAGTGCAACATCGAAGGAGTATGAACAGTGCAACAGCGATCGAGTACGAACAGTGCAACAGCGATCGATACGAAGAAGACAGCCTTCGAAAAACACAAACTTGCATCGATCATATCTCACAATCTACAAGTCCAAATGCTACGAAATTTTCACTAGAGCTTACGTACAACTAGAACGCCCATGCCAAATTTCGACTCGATTGGACCACATCTTGATCGATACAAAATTCGTTCGTAACGATCACGGACCGAGTGCAAATCACGTGGGATCGATCACGTGGGCCCACCCACGTGCCAGAAGAGGTCTCCCAAGATCTGAGCAAGATATTTGCATCCTACGCCTATAAATATCACTCTAGAGCTTACAGAAAAGAGGACTTTTGGCTTTTCTACGTCCAGACTCTGCCGGATTCATCATTGTACTCAAATTTTGCTGTTGTAATCAGTCGTAACTCGTTGTAATCAGCAAGCAAACTTCAATAAAATTATCAACTTCAAAGTGGACGTAGGCCGGATTGCCAAACCACTATAAACCCTATGTTCTTTACTGCTTTCATCTAAATTTTCTGAGTGTTCTTCATTTTTAATTCTCTACATACTTGTTATATGTGATTGTGAACTGGTGCTTTCATTGGCAATTGGGTGTTTGTGACCAATTTTGGCGCAAACATTTTGGTGCTTTCGCTGAGAACGACAAAGTATTCAGGGATTCTAAAGTTTGGAGTTCAGATTTGGAGAGCTAGAGAATCAGATCTAGGAAGAACTATGGCAAAGCAATCAACAAGAAGACAAAGAACTGAAAGGAGTCAGCATGAAGGGAGTCAGGAAGCTTCCTCAGGAGCGAATCAGGCATCGGTCTTCATCACCCGAGATGAGATGGAGATGATGATGGGAGCCATGCAGGAGGGAATGCTAAAAAGGCAAGAAGAGATGATGTAGAATCTACTTCGACAAGTTGGTCAAGTTGGAGTGCAAAACCAAGGGAATGCAACTGCAGGAGATGCTATGGATAGGGATCGGGAGCTTGGAGCAACCAGAATTCAGAATAGAGCGGGACCATTAGGAGCAGCACCAGAGCTAGGGGGCACTCACCCGGCGCATGTCGATCCAACTACAGGCAGGACACCAGGTGGAGTTGTGCAACACGACGTTGATAGAGAGATGGATGCTCGTCCAGGAGAGCGGACTCCAGGAATCCCTCGTGAACTCGGGGGGCATATCAGAGGCAACGGACAAGGGCCGCAGCTTGGCGACAGTGACAGATTGGCGGAGATGGTTAGACGAGCCATGAAAGGCGGACTGGTTAATAGAGATCTGGAAGACGTGAACAGGAGCCCCTTCGCTCCTGCAATTAGACAGGCCAGGAATCCACCAGAATTCAAGCTACCAACACTGGAGACGTACGATGGGAGGACGGATCCTGCAGTTCATCGGGCACGGTATATGAGGCATATGGAGGTACTGGGGGCATCAGAGGAGGTCATGGCCCAATGTTTCCCATTGTATTTGACGGACATTGTAGCATTATGGTTTAGACAGTTGGGAAGAGGCTCCATTGGAACATGGACCGATTTGACTGAGAAGTTTATGAGGCAGTTCAGAGTTCACATTTTGAGACCTAAGAATGTGATGAGTTTGGCAGTACTAAAGCAAAGAACGGGAGAATCTTTGAGGAATTTTCTGACGCGATTCAATGCAGTGACAGCATCGGTGGATCGACCAGATCCATCCATGGTTTTGATGGCAGCCGTATCTGGCATAGCCGATGGAACAGAATTTAAAAATTCACTAACAAAGGTCCGCCTATGGTCTAGGAGAATTTTATCATGAGGCCGAAGGATTCCTGCGATTAGAGGACGCAAATGTTAAACGAGAGAAAGGAGGGGGAACAGAAGTTTATGCAGTCAAAGGCGGAAATCCTCCCGAAAGAGATTCTGGCAAGGATAAAGGAAAACGAAAAGCCGAGGATAGCGATAATGGACCAAAGCGATCACGAAAAGAACCGAGATTTACTTCCTATTTAGAGCTGAGCGAAACCTTGGAACGGATCTACCAGGACACCAGGGGGCAGATTCCTTATCGGAAGCCAATGAGAAGGGACCCGACCAGCAATGAGAGGGAATCAGACAAGTACTGCTTATTCCATGAGCTAAGCGACCACAGTACCAATAATTGCAGGCACCTGAGGGATGAAATAGAGGGACATATCCGAAATGGCTTGCTATCGCAATATGTAAGGAGGCGAGCCACAACGGTGGAGCAAGAACAACCACCACCTGCACCAACAGGGAACGGCTCAGGATCGAGGCATCAGCTTGTCATCAACTGATTGAAATAATGATGAATGAGTAGCAAACTCCACACCAACACGATTAAGTCATTTACACATGTACAAGATCGCGAACGATCCTCAGGCATGCTTTGATACGACTGCCAATCGCGCCAGTGTATGTGTTTGCACTTTGACATCTCTGTTTTAATTTTGTTTTCTATTTCGCACGTTTGAACTTGATTTTGTTGAACATTTCTGTTGAAATACTTATTTTGAATGAAAATCCGCTATTTGCAATTCCATGACGGCTAAGCTACTTACACATGTACGGGATCGCGAACGATCCTCAGGCATGCTTTGAGATGTCGATAAACCGTCATAACAAGCAACTTAGAAACTCACTCGAACGTGAAATCTGACGTTAATGATACCAAGTCCCCCTTGGCACACATAATTCACCGCGAACGGTCACAACACGCTGCGAACGGCATCCGACCGCGAACGGTCACAACTCGCCTCGAACGGCACCCGACCGCGAACGGTCACAACAAGCCGCGAATGGAATCCGACCGCGAACGGTCACAACTCGCCACGAACGGCACCCGACCGCGAACAGTCACAACACGCCGCGAACGACATCCGACCGCGAACGGTTATAATTCGCCTCAAACGGCACCCGACCGCGAACGGTCACAATTCGCCTCGAACGGCACTGGACCGCGAACGGTCACAATTCGCCTCGAACGGCACCCGACCGCGAATGGTCACATACCGCCCCGAACGGCATATGATTGCGAACAATCACTATTCACAGTCAGATAAGATTATCAATTTCTTTGCAGGTCATTAATAGGATACGAACATTCAGCTTATCGAACTACAAAACACACCTTCCTATCGCAAGGCATGATTTGGGGGGCAAGTGTTATCCCGTCTTTTGGCAAGGTCGTGACACCAAAAAGTTGACTGGAAATAAAGAACAGTTCGTCCCAAAGATTGGTTATACACCGTTTCACTATGGATATCGGTAAATTTTGTCCAAGTCCAGATTGAGCTGCAATTGACAAGACATGACAAGCAAAGCTATAAAAGCCGATGTTTCAAATTTCAAGTCAATCCGAGTTCGTATGCTCAAGATATGATCGATGCAAACTTGGAAATCAACTGTTTGTATCCATCAATCCTCTACTGTTCGTATCCATCAGGCCTCAACTGTTCGTATCCATCAATCCTCTACTGTTCGTATCCATCAATCCTCTACTGTTCGTATCCATCATTCTTCTGTTGTTCGTATCCATCAAGTGCAACATCGATGGAGTACGAACAGTGCAACAGTGATCGATACGTACAATGCAACAGTGATCGATACTAACAGTGCAACATCGATGGAGTACGAACAGTGCAACAGCGATGGAGTACGAACAGTGCAACATCGATCGAGTACAAAAAGTGCAACAGTGATCGAGTACGAACAGTGCAACAACGATCGATACGAAGGAGACAGCCTTCGAAAAACACAAACTTACATCGATCATATCTCACAATCTACAAGTCCAAATGCTACGAAATTTTCACTGGAGCTTACGTACAACTCAAGAACGTCCATGCCAAATTTCGACTCGATTGGACCACATCTTGATCGATACGAAATTCGTTCGTATCGATCACAGACCGAGTGCAAATCACGTGGGATCGATCGCGTGGGCCCACCCACGTGCCAGAAGAGGTCTCCCGAGATCTGAGCGAGATATTTGCATCCTACGCCTATAAATAGCACCCTAGAGCTTACAGAAAAGGGGACTTTTCGCTCTTCTACATCCAGACTCTGTCGGATTCATCATTGTACTCGAATTTTGCTGTTGTAATCAGTTGTAACTCATTGTAATCAGCAAGCAAACTTCAATAAAATTATCAACTTCAAAGTGGACGTAGGCTGGATTGCCGAACCACTATAAAGCCTGTGTTCTTTACTGCTTTCATCTAAATTTTCTAAGTGTTCTTCATTTTTAATTCTCTACATACTTGTTATCAGTGATTGTGAACTGGTGCTTTCATTGGAAATTGGGTGTTTGTGACCAATTTTGGCACAAACAATTTCTATGTTCACTTTCAATCATGTGCAGGTTGAATATGCATACATAAAAGAAAACTTATATTGGAATTCTGTTCATCAATGTCAATTTATAGCTCAAAACGCTCCTTATTATCCTTTTATTTCTTCACAAATATAAGCATAGGAACAATCCTAGTTTTCTAACATAATCTTTGTACAACTTTTCAAAATATTAAATATACAAGATATTACGTCAATTACACTAATCAAAGCAAACATTACATGTACTATTGTACATATGTTCCTAAAAAGGTAGGCTATTTTCTGTGTGCATGCTATGATTCATATTAATATTAAACAGTAAATTAAGGTGGAGAAAAAAAATGGTGGAACTGAAAAGGAATTGAGGACTGTAAAAGTGATATGACCCTTGACCACAAGTCTTTCTTTCTCTACTCATTCTCTGTTTGCTTAAAATACATTAAATTCGACCATAAAATAATTATAGTATATTTTATAGAATTAAAAAATGAAACAAATCCAAACTCTATTTTATCCTTGGTCAGCCTTGTCATCCATTTTTACTCCCATCAATGCCCAATTGTTGCATATATTTTAAACAAAAAGATTTGTAACATTGTGTCATTGATACAACTCGCAGAATAATGAACAGCTTAAATGTTTTTACAAAAAAAATCTTTGTAAACTCTTACTAAGATGGTTTAGCCTGATTTTAGCCACATATATAAAAAGATGGCGTAAGGAGAGGGTGACTATCTTTCTACTTAGAGTTACAAACATTTATTATTGTAAATTTAGCATTTTTGACATTTTATTATTAAATTATACAATTTAGCATTTTATTTAGATGGGATACAGGTAAACCATTCAAATCAAATTTTTACATAAAATATCTTAATTCTTGCTTTCACTATCTATATCATTCACTGGTCAAACTGAAGGATATCATGTTCAGAAAGACGAAAAAGAAGATGGGAGCAGTTGCACAAACTGTCGAGAAAGATAGCGATTCATTTTATGAAATTAGAAGACATGAACTATTTTACTTTATTTTGTTAAACTCTAATCATTAAAAAAGTTTGCATTGCTGCAAGAGTTTATATCTTCTTTTATCAAAGATGAAAGTTTGTCGACATGATGAAATCATACGGGTAAAATTAGAATAAAATGGTTAATGAATAATTCCACTAGTTCATATTCCTAGAATACATGATGACTATTAAATAGTTCGCATCGCATCAAGACAATGGATTTATATTCAATACCCGAACTATTCAGCTCACATAAACTTTCCTTCCTCCACTTACACAAAAAGTTCTGGTAGCAAATTGATAGGTCAACTCTAGAAAAGAAAAAAACTTAAAATCATTAGTGGACCTCAAAACGATCAACTTGACCAAAAATGTGAGAGAAAAATTTCATAATGTCATTGAGGAACCTGGCTAAAATATTGTATGTGAATCATCTTTTGATTTATTTATATTCTTGTTTCTCTAACATTAAAAAAATCAGCCAAATATGAAAACTCGTAAAGTTTCGAACATAGAAATTATAAGAATGCTCTTTTGATTTATTTGGCATCCAAAAATGCAGTTGTAGAACGCTGAAGAATAATATCACTGCAAGTATGGGAAGAATTAGTTATGCTCATATATTAGTAAATATAATAGCTGCATCCACATTTCCTTACAGAAGGTACAATAAAAGATAATAGGGGTGATCTGTGTCATGTTCAAGTGGACTATGACTTTAAGCCTTATATGTGCACAAAATGTAATATTTTTGGTCACTGGATAGATAAATGAGACAGCAAAGGATCAAAATGAACAAACCGGGCAAAAAAAATATAATGCAAACAAATCTCACAACAATGGTCAAACTACTTCGTCTTTAGAACCACATGTAACAGACACTACCACATACAAAGGCAACATGGAAAACATAACTAAAGACAGTGGTAAGCAAAATCAGGATGATTTTTCAACCACTGCACAGAAAAGGAAAGAAAAGGGAAAGCAGAAAATGAATATGCAAACTACTACGGGTAATAAGTTTCAGGTTTTAACATCTGATTTTGAAAAGGAGAATGAGATCTCAAGTAATTCAACTGAAAAGGATGAATTCATTCCTGCAGAAGAGGATATTTTTCAAGAGAATGAGTTCATCAAAGCAGAAAACTTATCAAAGCAGTTCATCAAAGAGAATGAGTTCATCAAAGCAGTAATTCAAGAGAATATGTTCGTCAAAGCAGTTGTTATATTTACTAATATTGCAGCTGTAGAACGGTTCTGTAAAAAATTCACAAACTCAAATCTGAACAAAGCATTTAATCCATATAAACATAGATCTTAATTGACTTCTACGTTCAACTTTAAACTCGCCACCAACCGATAGTTAGAGGTTTCAATGCAAAGAATAATATCCAGTAATCTGAAATTCAAAATCAAAATCGAACCTCATATTTTTGTGATGCGCAGAACCTGATGTTGCAAGAATCGTGTACCTAAATTGGATATGATAAATTGCGAGAGCCATCGATCGATGTATAGCTGATTGATGTCGCGAACGCTGCGAGAAATGAGCTGCCGGAAGCCTCGCCATCATTGATTCATGGAGAAGAACATTAGGTCGCCTCAAGCGACGTTGATTTGTAGAGAGTCGCTGAGAAGGAGAAACCTAAATTGGAAATAAAAAAATTGCGGCCAAAAATGGGAATGGGAATGGATAAGTGTGGGAAATAAAACGTATGCTAAATTACAAATAAGTGCACTTGGTAATGAATTATTTATAAATTTACCAATCATTATAACACTTATTTGTGTTATATATCATAACCAATGTGTTGTAAAGTTTATATAGAAAATGATTGATTTTTATCAATGTTTTTTAGTTATTATAACACTTATTGACTCTTAGTAGTTTGTAACATTTATAAGTGTTAGAAATTTACAAATATAAATGTTGTAAAATCACAAATTTGGGGTAGTGAACCATAAATTGTCGAACTGCATCGTAACCAATTGGATCGATGGAAGGGTTTGGCACCTCAGCGCTTATAATCCTATCAACTTGCAATGGAGTTTTTGGTTTATCCTCTGAATGGAGAAACAATAAGATATGAGCATGTGGCAATCCTCTTTTCTGAAATTCTATGGTGTATATAATTGAAAAGAAAGACGAATTGTAAAGTTATAATCTAATAAACAATAAAATCAATGAAATGGTGTTTTACAGGGCATATAGGTGTATATGTGGGAAAGCATGAAGATTGTACGTGCTTTAGCTCGCCCAAAGCACCCATTTTCATACATATGTTTGATAAACTATTTGAGCTTTATGTGGAAGACATGAGCAATGATTTCCGATCGATGGTCAGATTTTGACTTGGAATGAATTTAAGCATATATTTGATTGCAGGCCACTTTGCATTATAGGTAAAGGTTATAAACAAATCTGGACATCCACCCCATCGACAAATAGCCACCGCATCTTGATAATTTTGAACCATATATCTAGGACCTCCAGTGAAACCGGAGGGTAAGATTGTACGTTTCCCAATCATTTTAGCAGACGTATCCCCTGCAAGCATAGCATCTTGCAATCCTTATAAAGTTCTGACCGTATGTTCGACTGATTATTTCTAATCCACCTCAACCTATCTTCCTCAATGCATGTTTATGCATCAACGATATATTGTTGTAGCAGACGACCCCCTCTTAACAAAGTCTGCCCTTCATTTTCCCTATTCTGCAAGGTGAAAAGCATAGTACTCACGAATCGTTACGTAAATCCTTTCACCAACGGAGGAAAACTGAGCATTACGGTATTCAATAGACGACCTATATCCATCTTCAGCGTAAGGGAAAAGGACTGGATACTGCATTACCATGAAGCTTGGATGTTTCTCATTTATACGACACTGGATGCCTGTTTTCTCTTCTAAGATAATATCTCTATGCTCATTCAGTTGATTGTCACTACCAACTATTAAAGCGGCAATCTCGGAAGAAGTAGGTAAGTTATATTGCCTCCCATCATTGTTCCTTCCTCCAAGAATTCGAATGCGAACATCATGTAAATCAGCTACTTTGAATTGATCTCTTGCCATTCTAAAAACCTTTGCCAGTTCATTTATTTCATCAAACATACGTATTAGTTTATCTACCAATGATGGATCCACCTTGTTTGTTTCCATTGCTCCTGCATGCGCGCAACCTATTGTCTCTTTCATTTTCGGTGTCATAAATGTATAGTTGTGCAAATTTGGGCACACCATCAACAAGAAGAAGATCCAATTTTATGATGATTTTGACCATTTAATCTAAATACATAAACTCCTTTACTATCATTAACACTATTATCAACATGTCCACCCATGGATGTGAATGCAAACATAGAGTAATAAATCTGAATTTGTTCTCTGAAATGGGAAGCTATTCCACCTTGTTCATAATCTAGTAGATTTTTCAAAGGAGGAGGGGTTTCCTTCAATGAAGGTAAGCAAAATTTTCCAGCCTGACCACAAATGGAGTACTTTGCAGAGCTGGGGATATCATCCTTTCGGTTTCTCTCTACGTACCAAACAATGGAGCAGTAATAAGTGCAAGTGTTCATGGGATGCCTGAAATCCCATGATTTGAAGATATGGCCTAAAACAGTTTAAACATGGGTAAAAATATTGAGTTAACATGTGATAGTAATATGATAATCAAAACAAAGGCATAGGAAAACCAACATTGATGTATATTATCTGTTGCTAGGTCGGGATTGGCATGGAAAACATTAGTCAATGGACTGCGAAATCGAAGATCATAGCTGGATATTTCGTTAACTATTGTATTTTGTACGCCTCCATCCCCTCCATGAGATGTTGCAGGAAGGCATGAAGGAAGACTACACACTGCAGTTAAAAGCATGAAAATCATTTGCGTAAGGGAAGGCAAAAACAAATAGGATTGGGAGTACTGAAAAATTAAGTTACCATTGCGTAAATTGGAGGATGTGTAGATATTCTTTGATCACAGCACATGAACTCGATTGCATCATTTCTTCCATTTACCTACATGTACAGTGCAGGGGATGAAATTATGTAACAAAAAAGGATCTAAAGGAGACAACAGTACTCAACAACTGGGACAGCACCTATATCTTGAAGAAGGCACACAGGGTGCAAAGAACGTGCAGGTGTATTTGTCGATTGTTCAGTCAAATTATGAATGGTAGGAAGTGCATCTCTTTGTACAACGGGACATGGACCTACAAAGTGAAGTATTGAAATGGTTTCTTTTTGTTCAAATAAAGAAACAAAAGATAGTGGATAGAGGGTGGTGTTCACACAGATCAACTGCAGCTACGTAGTAGAGGATATTGGGTTTACTACGGAAACAGAGAGCCTTGAAAATTGTAAAATGGTGAGGGTGCGATAAAATGATTGTTAATATGGTTGATCATAGTATGAATTTAAGGAATAACCTAACACTCAGATGCGTCTCCAGTGTAATTATGTTTAAATTTTATGCATTGAAACCTATTTTGGTTGTGAAAGTGGAGTAACAGGAGTGGAAATACAATGCGGAGGTAATACATAACTAATACTTTGACATACTGCGGCATGCTTTTATGCAGGCAGCATGTGTAATGGTTTATGGTTGCGTTAACCTAAAGTGTGTTGGGAATGTCAAAAATATATCAATCATACCATTAACCTCCTTAACGGATGACTGGTCTGTTCGGTCAATGTTTGGTACTGCGCGAACAGGGATAAACGGAGAAGAAGTCACGGCAGAAGGAGGAGAAGCGAACGGTGAACGTAAACACGATGACGATGAAAGAGTTGCTGCATTATTCAATGCATGAAGATGCTTGGTCAGCTGAGATGCAGGGGCACAAAATTCAGGGTTGTTGGAAGTAAATTCCTTCAGGCTAGTTGCTAATGAGTTTGCACTGGATTTCTTGTATCTTCTTTTCACCGCTGGAGGCATAAGGACCGTGTTCAAGTTCCCAACCAACTAGTGGAAGCAACAATTAAGAGAGCTCGTTACATAACCTGTACCCATAACACATCATACAACAGTATGGGGGAGAATACTTACATCAGGCGTAGATGAAGCTATTTGACCACTTTCTCTGTTGGACGACACTGTGAGGGGAACAATGTCGTTCATGTCTCCACCTTCAACAGAGACTGATACACCATGTTTGATCATCGAACTTGAATTGTTAGAAGGGGAGGTTGGTTGGGTGACTGATTTCCTCTTTTTATTCTTGCCACGCTGCTCCATATCCAATTAGGCGTCCAACGTAAAGGCAGAAGAAATGAATCCCTAAATACAACATTTGCAGCATTCACTCATCCCCAAGAGACATAATATCCCATAAATATAGTGATACGAACGCAAAAGTGTACATATCGTGCTAACTTTGGGGGGGGGGGGAATTTAATTTTTTTTCTCAACCGATCAAACTGTGGATGTATGAATTTTAGTGGAAGTCGTTTACTTTTTAAAAGAAGAATAACTATAATTTTTAAATGGTTTAAAATTTAATTTAATAAATTATGTAATATAGTTTTAAGATATTTATGTAAACTTTAATTTAATTTAAGAAATATAGATTTTTATAATAGCTTTAATAAATTAGAAAGGAAGAAGTGAAGTAGAGATTAAAGTGTAAGTTAACGTAGGTTACAGACTTTAAATTTAAATGATATTATATTTAATTTGTTGTTTATTTAATTTCCAAAGAATAAAAATTTGATATGTAAAAATTTAATGTAATATGAATTATTAAGAAATGCTTCAAATCCAAATTTTTTACCATCATTTGAACATAACAGTAAGAAATGCAACTCTGATCTACGGATGGAGAAGAAGTTGAAATTTTGAAACAGAAAATGAGATGCAAAGTATGCTTTACGTTGTTCACCAGCATACAGATGGCAACAATATGAATAATTTTGAAATAAATTGATTCACTCAGCTATTTAAAGGTAATGCTCATGGGTAGAAAAAAAATCAGCATGAGTAGATTCAAAATTCAATTTACAGAGTAATATTAGTGATGTATATGTAGATACATTTTATAGTTAAAGCATGATAGGTACGATGTAACATCGGGAAGATAATTCTGTCTTCATTTTAAAGGATACAGGAGGACAAAATTAGTTACAAAAAAGGCACATAAACTTTTTATTCACAATTCCAAACCCCGACTGAAAAACATCAATAGAAATAGACGCACCTTCATTGCACCTCTTTCAACCCAACTACCTTATGTACGCCTCATTTTCTTTATTTAGTTTTAAAAACTGGAGAATATTATTTATTGACAAATCAAGTTTAATAACTGACATAATATTAACTCGTATGTCGATATGAATGGGAATTGTTGATAGACATAGGTGGGTTAAAAGTCAAAAATAATTATTTAAGGAAAGAAAAGAAATGAAAAGAAGTAAATAAATAGATACTCACCTAACACATCTGAATTGCGAAGAAATGATTGATGCTCTAACTAATACCTTTTGGATCTACATCGATGGCTTT
The DNA here is from genome assembly GCA_030737815.1 of Allium fistulosum. Lineage (NCBI taxonomy): Eukaryota > Viridiplantae > Streptophyta > Magnoliopsida > Asparagales > Amaryllidaceae > Allium > Allium fistulosum. Next base: position 484,613,796 of record CM060906.1, on the reverse strand, counting down.
GGTTATTGATTTTCATCATCAAATGCACTTCCATGAATATTTTTTGTACTAATTTTTGAATGAACAACCCAATTCCTATGTTTGCCTGTAAGAAAGCTCATAGATTTAGTGATGAAACTTAACCTCCAACGGTGCTCATATCAAAAAGCAAAGCAAGATGGTAGTTTTAACAAAAATGTGATGTTCACATGCTTGGGGCGCGTGTGTGGTCGGCAAATATGACCCCGATAATGCTCATATCACAAAGAAAAATAACATGGTAGAGTTTGACTAAATGCGATGTTCACATGGCTGGGGCGCGTGTATGCTTAACAAATTTAGAAGGAAAACATGTATCAGACCCACTTCAGCAGACGGGGTAATTTTTTTTGCAATATGTAATTCTGAAGTTCATCTGTGCGTATCAAAGTGTAGCTGTGAATCGTGGGTATTTTAGCTCTGTTAAGATGGAAATATGCCATGTACGGATATTTTTTGTTTTGAAGCAGTAACCTATACGTAAGCAAACCAATTTATAAATCTCTGAAAGAATATTATACAGTGTTGCATAACAAATATCAAAACAGTTAAGACTAATTCTGAACGGATGTTGATTTGAATTTGAGGGGAAATGGTAGTTTTGAAGTTTATTCAATTAGGAAACCAAGAGTAAAGTTTATCTGAAAATTGTAATCCATTTTAGCATACAGATTCATTTTGAATCTGTGTAGAAATATTTTGTACTTGAAAGCTAAGGCATGTATATGATCGAATACAGTGACAACTTAAGGAATTGTAAATGTAATTAATAAAATGAGTATTAACAATATTAAGTTTCTTTTTATATGCTATTGTTTTGTTTGCAGACCGTTCCAGTACAATTGGACACAACTAAGCCGTGCATGGACTTGTGACTATATCATATTAAAAGCCTATCTATTTGAACATTGATCTTCATTGCGAAAGTGGCGATCAGATAAGTCTTAACTAATAATTTTAGGTCAATGGTTTCCTGCAATCTATTCATTTTCATTGAATAAAAAGGACATAACATATTTAATTAGTAAATAGTGAGTATTCAAATACACAATCCACTCCAAATCGTAGAGGAACCTTATTGAATTTAAGTAAAAAAACCAAGTTGCATATTAATCTTTATGTTCTCATTGTATCATAATACCACATTTTATGTTTATCAAATGAAACTTGAAATTAGTCGGTCAGTTGATAACAAAAGCTCAATTGACTAAACTGGTAATATATTGATTTTTTTTTCAAATTGATTCAATGTATATCTTATATGATGATATTATTGACATTGAATTTAAAAGATTGAATATATGACATAAATTGTAGTTTTTGTTAAGTTAAGGTGACTTCATGTTCTCTTTAGTGACGGCAACTTAAAGAAAACATCCTCTTCGTTCATCTTTGCAAAAAAGTTTCTGGCTATTGTAATTAAGTTTTTCTCCTTAAATAATATCGAGCTCCTAATTTAGTAAAACAGTTGTGTGCAACTCAAAAGACACATACACGAAACTTTAATATCCCTGTGAACTGCAACAGTTAAATCTATGAGGTTCCTATTTTTAACATTATTTTGCAATATATGTTTTCAGTTATGCTTATTATGTATGTTTATATGTTAGCCCAAGTCGCTACAAAATGCTCCTTCTATCATGTCTCTACATGCATTCATAAATGTGTTTGTAACTTGCATTGCGAACAGATTAATTGCTAACCATTATTAGTCGCTAGTAGATATGTCATTAACATGAGTATTATTATGTAACATATGGTTCATTTGCATCAACTTCGCTAAATTCATTGCAACTATAGATCTAAGCTACAATGTGTAACCAATCGGATCCAAGTTTCGTTGATGATTCCTTTTTTAAAATATTTCCTTATAAATGGAAAAGCATGTCTAATGACTAAAAAGAATTGCTTATTCAAGAAAATGGATAGTGAAATACTTAAGTCGGTGACAATCAGCAAAAATTGTGTAATCTGAATTCAAAACCTCTTTGATCTTAAAAGTTGATAAACACAGTTTAGTGATGGTTGACCTACTTATATTCAAAACCTTATTTGTTGATCAATAGGAAGTATTTTTCGCGTGGACTGACGACCAAATAAAATCATCAATGAAATCAAAGGAAAAATTATAGTACACAATTTTAAGTAATTAAGTATTACAATTATACCTATTTTGAGACCTAGGCAAAAGAATGGTCAGTTACAAAGAACAATATATTCCTTCTAATATAATATTTGAGAAAATCAAGCCTATAAGTTGATCATTGTTTTAGACATAAACAAACATATACTTTAATTTTCTGAAAACAATATATAATAAAGGTTAAGAAAAGGGAGGAATGTAGCTTCCAACATGGAGTAAGAAAACAAAGCAATGGATTTTTTGCGACTACAAAGTATGCAAACAGACTTTTAAATGTAAAAGAAAATAAGAGGGCGTCAATTGCCAATGCATATACAGTATTGCAAATAAACACATAAATAGAAATAGACATGTCTTGTGATATTGTTCAATGCAAATAAGTTACGATCATAAGAAAATGATAGGAGCGATGATAAAACATTCGTTAAACTTCATACTTAAAAGATTGAACATCACATCTTGTGAAAATGAAATAAGTTATCAATTACTAAAATGATGTATAGCCAATACTTAGATGTTAACAGAATATTAAAACATTAGGTTTCAAGTGGCAGAAAAGAAAAGGAATAGCCACAATTGAGCTAAATAGTTTATAAGTATACTAACTCAATACTCAATTTCAAAAATATCCACACAAAAAACTTGTAATAACAACCTTCTCGTTATTTTTATTATTTGGTTGGTCACTCTAATGGATAACATCAAGAGGGAAAATAGTACTTATTGAAGGTTGATTTTTATCCAGAATATAAGGCTGACTATTTGGGCCTACCCTACAAATTGTATGTGTTTGGAAAACTTATTGCTTACATGAGATTTTTATACATGTTATTATAGTACAACCTTGTTTAAAAATTGGAACACTTACCATTGAAGTGAAAAAACGTTTCATTAATAAAAAAATACAATCAGTTTGCATGATTTCTTATTCGTATCGGTGATCTATACTTAATCTTATTAAGTCGCTTGATTCATTTTGTATTGCCTAACCATTAGAAAAGTAGTTTTGAAGTTATTTATATATATCTTGAGTGTCGGTGGATATAAAGCAGTAAGTGGTTTCAGTTTTTTCTTTCCTTTTACAGATGGCATAACACATGACCTGTAGGTAGTTAGTCCATAATTGTACCTAGCACAACATACCATTTATGTTACAAAAGTTAAGAGCACTTACATGAATTTTCCATTGCTCCACATAAACATTTGATAAAATTACAACCATCTACTATGGTTTGTTTTGTCAACTATATGTGTGTATGTATCAGAAGATATAAATGAGAGATTTCTTATTTGGAATCTTCATATATCATTTTTTTATCTCCTCCGCTATATTAATATTAATAAAGGTAATCTAGCTTAAGCCAAATTATATTTGTGTTATAAAATGAAAGAAAGTAGAAGCCATCAGAGAGAGAGGCAAAACATATATTATTCATTTCTGAAAATAGACATGTATTTACATTACATAACCTCCGTTATATAAATGCTTCAGAGCTAAGGATTTAACTTATTCCACGATGTGGGATTAAATAAAACAACATAAAAGCATATTCATTTCATGATTTACATATATTGTAACACTCCCCCTTGAATATGCGTCTTCAAAATCTTGAATGCTCTGATAACTTGAAATTTTCCCTTTCAAAACGTGTATGATCATTGCTTCCCCTCATTATTATCTTGCTTGCATTTATCCATTCAGTCGATATAGATATTGTCCGTTGCCTCATTAAAAACCTCTGTAAGAAAAATCCAATGGGAAAAACCTTGAAAGAGGAAAAGAGTGCAACTTGTGAAATCATAGATATCATACTAAAAATGATATTCCTTCTAAGAGTTTGATACTTCGGGATCAAAATAATGCCTCATTAAATCCTTACTAAGAAAAACCCAATGGGAAAAATCTTAGTGAAGAAAAAAAAGAGTACAATGACATATCTTATTTTCTCATTTCTTCAAATGAAGTTTGATACTTCTGGATCAAACTAATGCCTCGTTAAAACCTTACTAAGAAAAACCCTATGGAAAAAAATCTTAGTGAAGGAAAAAAAGTACAATATAGTATGACATATTTCAATAATTTATGGAATCAAATAGAGTTTGATACTTCTGGATCAATATAATACTTCATTAAAAACCTTACAAAGGAAAACCCGATGGAAAAAACCTTAGTCAAGGATAAAAATATAATTTAACTTAAATAACATATTTGAGATGTTATTTCTTAAAAAGACGTTTGATTCTTCTAGATCAAGATAATGCCTCGTTAAAACCTTAGTAAGAAAAACCCAGTGGGAAAATCTTAAATAAGGGAAAAGAGTACATTGTATCTTATTTTCAAATGTTATTGGGAGTTGATACTTCTGGATCAAGATAATGCCTTGTTAAAACCTTACTAATAAAAACCCGGTGGGAAAAATCTTAGTTAAGGAAAAAGAGTGCATTATAAAATACTTATGGATGCTCCCCCTGATTTAAAAGTTTCCTCTGAATTCGTATTCGTCTTTCGATAACTTAAATTGGTTATAGATAGTTCTGGATCCATAAATATGTATCTCATTAATAATACAATTTATAAATATTTTCCTTCGATACAATCAAAAATTGCCAAGAATGTTTCTTCCAAATATGATTTGCATTTTATGCATTTTGTTTGCTACCTTATGAAAAACACATCGTGTGCTTTCATTTTTATGCTTCAAATCAGTTTTGCATATTGCAACTACATCTTTGATGAATATTAAAAGTTCCATTACAACAATACTTAAAAGCAAGAAGTAATCTACTCATCTTGAAGTGCATCAAGATTTTCATTACAGCAATACTTAGAAGAAGGTTGTAATCTACATTCCATGTTCTTTGCATTCTTTGTAATCATCAAAGTTATTTATATTCTTCAGGAACTTATATATTTTAGTAAGTTTTACATATTGCAACTACCACTTCAATCGATATTTAGAGTTTCATTACAACAATACTTAAAAATAGGAAGTAATCTACTCATCATGAATTATATCAAGATTTTCATTACAACAATACTTAAAAGTAGGTTGTAATCTACGCTCCTTGTTCTTTGCATTCTTTATAACCACGAAAGTTATTTATATTCTTCAAGAATTTGTATACTTTCATCATTTAATATGATTTAAACCATATTTATACCTTCGGGGTATATTAAGCATGTCAAGTACTTTCGCTACTTTGCAGACTACATGTCCATATTTCTCTATTAGTAAAGGATTCATGATGGCCAGTCATGTTTTCCCCTAATTCAAGATCCTTAATCTATTTATAAACATAAGCGTATTATTATTTACAAATTTATCATCGATGATTATTTCTTGTTGGTTATAGACATGATTTATTGAGATCTCTTTAATTATCATGTTTTAGGTACCTAAACCACTTCTAGGGTAGTTTAACAACCATGTCATTAGTCTCTTCAAGAGCACCCTTAAGTGTTTCTTCAAGAACACTCACATCTTTTATTTGGCATCTTTATTACTTACTCCAAAAGTATTCCAAACTAACTTTTGTACCATATTTAAGATGTGGTTTACACATTTTGATCCTTCAAGGATTCAAATCTATATTGGAGAAAGTCTACTGGGGATATTATTAATAATTTATTCAAGTTACTTAATATTTTGCATCATTATACATGTTAACAAATATTTGACACTGATGATCAAAATGAACTTGTATCCCTTTATCCTCTCCCTCAATGTTGATAAACATTGTCACATTAAAAAATAATCATCTTTGGATTCTCATTTTGATCCATTATCATATTGCTACTAGCAAATATACCATACATATTAATAATAGGAGGATAATTCTTTTATCAATTAATAAGATGCATTCAAGTGATATTTGTGAGCTTCTGGCTCATGTTTAAATATGGGATTCAGTTATGCCAAATTTTGTGAAATATAATCCAGTTGAAATTGTACCAATTGTTTTCTAAAATTAACTTCTGGCTTTCAATTTTAGAAATAACGCAAAGATATTCTTTGACGTTTTCATTATTGTTCCAATATGGTAGCCATTCATTTATATATCCTCAAAACTTAACAAATTTCTTTTAAATTTGCTTGAGTATAATGTATTTTGAATTAAGATATATGTACCATTTGGTAATACTATATGGGATCTTCCGGACCCTTCAATTATATTAGCAGATTTGCTATAGTTGAAATTTTTAACTAAAATATTTTCAGATAGTTCAGAGAAAAACTTCTGGTTTTTCAAAATCATATGAGTAGTTGCACTATCTAGTAGGCATATATTATCACTCAAATATTGATGGTCCATATCTTAAGAATTAAAGACAATATAGTTAGTCAACTATTAAAATTTGTAAGCATTAAATAAATGCTAATACTTTCCAAAAAAAATTAAAATGGACTACTGATTAAAACACAACATTCATCGGTACGTTATTTCAGTTAGTTCTGAAAGGAAAAACATACAAGCACCAACTTCCAACTGGTTGAAAATTCAGGTTCAACCACTCTTGTCTAGTGTTTGGAAGTGTGACCATCTTCTAGTGGTCATAACGCTCCTTCAGGGAGTTCCATAAGTAAAGATGTTCTTTTTCAGTTAAATGTCTTATTTTAAGATTGCCGTGGATATGACACCTTAAAAATATAAGAGCATTTGTTTTATCCTACCGGGACATATTATTATTTTTAATGGCATTTTCTAAGCATTGAGATTGTAATTGAATGTCAGCATCCAATATCTATGACAAAAGGCTATCTCCTAATAAGTCCAAAGTTTTAAATTCAAGCTTGGCTATGTTTATCATATTACCAACTATAAGTGGAAATAAAAATGCATAAGCATCAAAATATTGTTCATGGGTATATAATCAATGCATTTCATAAAATAAGAACCCATATCTGATAGTAGTTACAGTGAAAGAAAAAAAACATTACTGCAAAATAGTAAAAGACAACCAAATATAATCTATAAAAGCGACTATAATTTCTTATTTACATTCTTTTGGCTCTAGATCCAATCTCATTAATTGCATTAATTAATTTTCTTGAAAATGCAAAACTACCCTTGAAAATATGGAAAGGCCTTTATATGGATTGATTGGTGGAGAAGGGATGAATTATAATTGAGATTGTGCTGACTTTATTATGTTTACTTTCATAATATAGGCAGATTTAAGAATATGAATAGTTAGTATTAAATACCATTTATTAATTCTTAACAATTGCAATAGTGAGAAACATAAATATATACCATGTATATACGTTATGATCCTTGTCAACAATAAGAGATATAAAAGAAGAATAAATGTATGAAGTATTCACATCTTTTTTGGACCATTTTCATTAATCAATTAATTTTATTTAATGATTTATTAATAGCTACTGATTAATATATGCGGCTATTTACATATTGTAAGCTAAATAGAGAGAGGAAATTTGTACATCACATAGTGTATGATAATATCATGAAAAACAAAATAGTTTGACTTGGCAACTAAAAAGTATGTTGTATGAGTTACAGCTATTGGTAACAATCAATAAGTATATTCCTATGACATGACAATAATAGGTAAAAGATTAAGCATATAAAATAGTAAACATTGGAATACCTCTTTGCTGAAAGAGGAAAGATGAATGAGTTTTATATATAATATAACAGAATTGATGAGTGTATAAATATTAACATTCATTTTATGAAGAATCCAAAATAATTACTTGATGAGCCAAAGGAAAGAAACTTGATCTATTATATATTTTACCTTTTGAAAGGCATGATTGGATGCATGGAAGAAAAAAAATTAGGAAATAAACTTCCTGTTAGAATACCTTATTTTCTATTAAAATGAAAGTGAGTAAGAGAGTAGATATATTTCAGTGTATTTATTTGGTTTAGTAAAAGCACCAAATATATCAACAAATCTCTTCCAGAGATTTTTATTATTATTATCACCACTTCTGGAGTGAACAAATTTCTATACATTTATTTGGTTTAGTAGTTAATACTATTGGCAAATATTTTTAGAACTTCATGTTCCAATTTTACTTTAAAATAAAGTCTTTGTTTAGTACTTTAGATCCTAAATGGTACAGCTTGATTTTCATTATCAAACTTCAGGTTTGATTGCAAACATGGTTGGAATTTACCATAATCTGAATTAGCTTTCCTAATAACTCAAAGCTTCACATCTCAAATTTATATATTTGAGCTTTGATATATAATCCTTTTTTTTAGGAATGCAAACTTATATGCATAATTTTTATTTGAGAACTTCAGGTCTCCAATATTAAATAAACTCAATGAAACAAGAGGACTCTTCATAACTGTATTCGAACATGAGAATCACAATACTATTTCTCTTCGAGGAAATAGTATTTACCACATTTGTAATGTTATTCCAACATATTGTTTTTATGTTATGTCTTCTGGACATATCAACATCTTATTCTGGAATTGCTCGCTTATTTTCTTCAAGGCTTTATTTCAGCTTATGAAAACTTTAATCTTTCACCTTCGCACATATGAACTTCAAGTTCCTATTTTTTCATATAAACTTAATACGATCTTCTAGATACGTATTATCATTATATTTGTTTCTCTAAGAAATAATGAAATATTTCTTCTGGAAATATAAATCATGTGGCAAAATCATTTCTACAGTTCTCATTCAAACCTAAATCCAAACAAAAAAATTCAAAATGAAAACCTTTTTTTTCACCAAACAATGGAATGAGATCTAAAAGTTTAAATCTACGATAAATGAGATCTAAAATGATAAGATTAATAGAGCAAGATCTATAAGATATATATATATATATATATATATATATATATATAATGAAATCTGGAAAATTAAATCTATGATAGATAAGATCTAAAAAGAAAACTAATAGAATAAGGTCTGAAATTACATTTTAGTCTATGAAACAATTTTAGTTTCAGATCAAATTCAAAATTATCACAAAAAAATGGATATACATGAATAAAAATAAAATAAGAGATCCGAATATTAAAATCTACAGATCTAAAAAAATATATCATTTGAACATGATAGTAAAATCTACAAGAGATCTGATAAATTAGAATTTAAAAAAATAAGATCTAGAACAAAACAAGATCTGAAATACATGGACAAAAAAATAAGATGTAAAAATAGAATCGGGTCTTAATAATTAGATCGATGATAAAATGAGATCTAAAAGAAATAGAATTAATAGAATGAGATTTGAAAGATTTGATCAATCAGATCAGAAATATAGCTTACCTTTTTGAAGATTTATAAGAACTTCGTGCTGATAACGTGTTATAAAATGAAAGAAAGTAGAAGCCATCAAAGAGAGAGGCAAAACATATATTATTCCACTACAAGAAAAATTATTTTCTATAACGCCAATTAATAACGCTTTATTTCGTTGTGTTATTATTTATTTTAATTTGTTTTATCTAGAGTCAGGAATGACCATGTAACGCTTTTCTACCCTCCAATTACTTTTCGAGGCCGCCTCTTTATCTAATTATTTTGCTTTCCCTCTTCTTTAAATTATTTTCATCTTTCCTTCTTCGTTCTTTCTTTTGCCCTCTTTCTCAAATTATTTCCTCTCCTCGGGCACAAAATATGCCCTCTTTCTCAAATTATTTCCTCTCCTCGGGCACAAATTTTGCAAGAGTGGCAGTGGCAGCAAGAGCAGAGCGAACGATTTTGATAGTTAATTAGTTACTTCCGAGGACGAGCCTTTACAAAGATGCAAAACAACCGATAATTCTGCAACAATTCAGACACGTCAACCTTGGATTTTGAGGTTTCATTCTCTTCTTTGGATATTCTTGTTGCTAAATTTTATCTGTTAGATTTTTATATTATCATTCCATTTCTTGAAATGATAGTTTTTCAGTTTACTCACAGCTATATTATGTTATGATTGGCGATTGGTGATGTGATTAGTACAACCTAGTTGCCTTATCTGTTATTTGCTTTGAGTACCTGATGTAATTGGCTATGGGTTAATGCCTCTTTCCCCAGTTTAGTATATGCAGGTCATAAAATAAGCTTGGGGTTGGTTTATATTATACTCGAGTTCACTTATATGTACCCTCAGTTTCCCTCAGTTTCTTATCTAACTGGAAGATATAGGACATAATGTCCGTTATTTCTAATATACGAATCCTCACTTGTGTACGTCCTGCTTGCTATTTGGACAAAATTATTTGTCTAATGAAGCTTGTAAATAATGGATTCCCTGACCTGAGTTAAAGTAAAATAACATAAAGATTCTTACGGACATACATATCATACTCATGGTTTTTCTATAAAATTTCCGTTGTCGACTTTACCAAATAAGTTATGCAAATGAATTTTAAATTTAAACTATATATTGGGGTTGGCAATGTCCAAAAAGTTCTTGTTGTGGGGCTGCAGCTTCACGTTTGTGTCCTTCACCGAAGCCACATTCTCACTTTCACTATCCCTCCATCTTCCAGATCCAAGGTCTTAGTCTTATGCATGTTTTCTAACTGAAATAGCACACACAACTAGTAAAACCACCTAGTCTGAAGTATGCGGTGATTCATGCAAGTTAAATTCGAGAAGATTGGATACATTTTTGTTATCAACAAAATTATATGCACAGTATATATTCTACATTGTACATGCATTTATTTAATTATACAAACAAAGCCTTAAAGTTGTACCTGGTATGCAGATTAGGTTGAATTCTGAATCTAAATTATGCCAAATTTAACATCTATTTTTGTCATGAATCATTGCAAGAAATTGCATGCTTGTAGTTTTACTCTTTTTTTCTTTTCCTTTCTTTCTTTTTCCCCATTCATTTTTCTTGAATTATATGTAAGAGACATGGGGGTAGTTCAGATTGTTCAGTTGTCAAACTTAATCTAGATAACCAGTTTCTGATGGTTTATTATCTTGGTTTGCCATAAACATAATATATTTTGCTGCTTAAACAAATGCTTTCTCCAATAGCTACAAAACAAATGCTGGAATCCTGCTAGAGTCTTACATGGTGTCTATAATGTGCTTAGCTAGCATCGTATAAAATTTTAACCACAGGTCATGCAAATGAATTTTAACCCATTCCAAGGTGACTAGAGCAAAAGACAAAGAAAACAATTGTATACTACAAAGAAGGGGCTCATAAATTACAGACTAGTGTACAAACTTCAACATGAGATTTGGTATGATTTTGTTTTGCTTTGTTGGTTTCTTTAAGTTGTTCCAAAGCATTGTTAGGCCCAAGTTTGATTATGAAACATAATATCTTAATCTAAAATAGACCCCTTATGTTTAGTACTCATACTTGGTTCCTTTAAGTGGTTTACATACTCAATGTAGTTTGTCATTTTCCAACCTTTTATATCATTAGACATCTTAGACACAAGGGTGCACTCTATTGTTTACATACAGTGTGGGTATACATTACAGTGGATAAAGTTGTTACTAATCCTTTACATTATAAACTATATTTATGCTGCATAAGCTATATTTCTTTAAAAAGGGTGTATAGTTTCTTAAATCATGTCAAACTTACGTTTCTCATAATTGCATGAACATTGATTCACAATCATAAATATTATAAAATTGTCCACTGTAAACATTGGCAAAATACTCACCCAAGGCAAAACTGTTTCTTTCAAGTTCATGTTGCATGCATTGTATACATGGTAACATATATTTGTAAACTGTTTTTATTTATGCATGTTCATTCCCAGACCAAATATTTAGACAAGACCCTCTTTACTGCACAAGAACAATTCAAGCAGTTTACTTGCAAATCTTTTATGCAGTTTTTGACCAATGGTTGTAGAAGAAATTGATGATTAGTTTAGTATAATGTTCATTTTAGGTGGCCATCATAATCAAATAATTTTGAAAATCTAGATACAGGAGTGGCTTCAACATCCTCATGATGTTCTTTTGAACTTATTATTGATGTGCTTTAGCATACAAAAGAAATTATTATTGGTGTGCTTTAGTTTACTGCAGTTACCTGGACATTCTTCTATGACCGCATACTGTAAGATAGTTTTTTGGTTCTGAGTATGATGAATTTGCTCAGAGAATACCTTCTGGCCTCCCTTTCATCAAGTGAAAGCTGTACAATTATAAATTAATCGATAAATATGCTACCAATTATAAATGAATTAGAAATCTGTATCAAGAGCATTTAGGATTGGTTTTGAAACTGAAAATGAAAGCGAAGCATTTTGTTCTGCATTTTCACATTGGAGACACAGAGCAAGTGAAGGCAATGGTACATCGTTAGAATGAAAATTACGCACTTTGATATCATTCTCCTTGTATGATTATGAAATGTATACATGTTTTAACACCTATTTTTATGTAAATTTTCATTTAAGGTGGTAAGTTAAACAGTAGAGATTCTTATAGAGATGGCGTTAAATTCTCAATTTTTTTTGGAGGTATTGGAGACCCCAGAAACCACATCCTATCAATGGTTCCACTGAATGGTGATTGCCAGTGTCAAAGTTTTCCTTTAAAAAAACGATGTCAGTAGTTTAAATTGGATGTTAACTTGATTAATTGGAAATGGAGATGCTTCCTTAAACTTATGTTTAAGGGTTTAAACTATATATTAAATGAGTGAGATTAAATGCAGTGTTCTAAATTAGATGTATGCTATTTGGATAGTTTGTTTTTATAGTATAATTTTATATACAGTTTGTTTTTATTATATGATTTTATATTTTGCTTCCATAACTTGTGGACTATGTGAAGCAGAAATTTAATCCGGATTTATTACAGAACAACAACAGTTGATCTTAAATTTTTGATGAGATAATTTAACTAAAGCTTAATCGCTTCAGATGTAAAGGGCTTCTTTGTGAACTTACGTAAAATTCAGTCATTTTAGTTCGCTCGAGGCCATATCATTATGTGCCGTAAGAAATTAGATGATACCTTCTCTACTGCTTTCCAGCTGCACTGTCATTATGCAATTTTTACATATCCTTTTAACTTATGCCTAAATACTGCTTGTAGTTAATGGACTCGGGCTATACCATCTTAAGAATATCGGTCAACGTTAAATAATCTTTTATTAAGTGTTAAACAATCTGTTTTGACAATGCAACAAAATGATATCAATTTATATGTTTTAGCGTTTTAAAGTACGATAGCTGCAACGTTTACAGTTAATAATCATCATTATCAACCCACTCGCTGTCCACTACAAACTTGTAGCCATACTAATCTATGAAATCTATGAATTTCAGAGTGATTGGTATTGAATAATAAATGCTAAAATTTAAAGTTGAACACACATTATTTGACTGGGAGTAAATGTAGTTGATCTTAAGTTCATATAACCAATCCATATTTGCATCGTATGTACTATTGTGTCATTTTTTGTTCTACTTCTTCATCTATACCGCAGATATCTCTAACTCTTGATTTTGCAGGAGGTCTTACTGAAAATGGATTATGTTCATCTTTTAAAAGCAAATTTGATGATAAAATTGAGTCGTCTTCTGCAAAGATGTACTTCCATTACTATGGACAGCTGCTACATCAGCAAAATATGCTACAAGATTATGTGAGGACAGGTTATTATTACTGGACTCAGATTGCTATTTTACTCAGATATAAGGCACAGTCGGCTTTCAATTGTCGTATATAAATGGCAGGTTCCAATATCAGTTGGTGATATCATGAGATATTTTTGTTACAGGAACTTATTATGCTGCAGTCATTGAAAACCGTGTTGATTTTCATGGTCGGGTAGTAGTTGATGTTGGCGCAGGAAGCGGTATTCTTTCCTTGTTTGCTGCTCAGGTCTTTGATAAATTTCCAGTGATTTAATCTAAACTGAATATGCATTTTCATATATCAAGTCTCTTTTTAATATTCAATTGTTGTGGCATTTGGCTTCATCATTCAGGCTGGTGCCAAGCATGTTTATGCTGTTGAAGCATCAGAAATGGCAGAGTATGCACGCAAATTGATTGCTGGAAATCCCTCCCTTGGAGAAAGAATCACGGTTCGGTTATTAACAGTTATTAATGGTTGAATAAATGCTATTTGAGTAGCTTAGTTGACATATGAGATTTTGGCCAATCCACAGGTTATTCAAGGCAAGGTAGAAGAGGTTGAATTACCTGAGAAAGCTGATATTTTGATTTCTGAACCCATGGGTATGTCTGCACTCACCATATGCTTCTTTTTTATTGCTTATTGTGGTAAATGATCTTCCGACGAAACTCTCTCAAATTTAGTTTTTATACATCGTCTGTGCGAACGTTATTTTCAACCTATGGCGTATATTATTTGCTTCCTATTTTATTAATATGACCCTCGATCTCTTACCACCTCTAACATGAGCTCAAGATAATTCCTAGCTGGCTACAGCGTACATTAGCCTAGCGGACCACTAAGACACAAGTACCTTCTTTGGTATAGTGGTTTGTAAAATACTTTGTCATAACAATTTTAAGGGTCACATTATTATGTGTCCATCGCTAGGCACATGCTAATCTGTTTTATTATCAAATACACACACTTTGTGTAAATCCAACGCCAATCAGGATAATTTGGTAATTACATGCATGCTAGCATGCATCTAGTATGCGTTTGTAGTCATTCAATGCAATTTCAATCCATATATCACTGTATTGTCTAAATCACTATCTCGTCGAAAAGGTTAAAATGAAAAATATACATTGAATTATCACTTAAAAATCTATTGATTATTTTATAAGATGAACCCAAAATCAATGTTTTAGATCTCAGATTTAATTGGTCATCTCTTACCTCATGATTTTCGCATATGATATTTAGATCTTTGATGAGGTGAGCATATATCAAGTGTACATCGAGATCGACATCTCGGATTTTAGGGTATTTTTAAAATCATATCTTGTTGAAAAAATTCATATGAAAAATATACATTGAACTGTCACTTAAAAATCTATTGAATTTTTCATAAAGTGAACCTAGATTTCGATCGTTCAAGATTTTCTCATGCGATATCTTGTATGTGATGAAATCTTAGACAAGATGAGTGTATGTCAAGTGTATATTTCTGATTGACATATCAAATTTTAAATTATATCTCCTAAAATCTGGGAGTAACTCATAAGTCTAAAATTAACATTGCTTTGAGTTTTCTTAACAATTGTTATGCACGCTAACAAAAATAACAATTGTAATGGACTTGATTTGCATAGAAATATAGTTGTTGCATTAAAAAGAGGAGATTAATTTTGTTGTGAGGAATTTTTCTCATTTAAACATTGATGGAAAAAATAAAATACGAAGGTAATAATTGTGATTTATTTATATAAAGAGTTGATATTTAATAATAATTGGTAGGATAATTTCGTGTAGACTCAACAAGTGGAAAATGTTATCTAAAAAGGAAAAAAAACATAATTGCATTCTACTTCACAATATCAATTAGTAAGCACCACTAAAACAAAATAATTTCGTGTACAATTATAAATGAATTTGCTCAGAGAATACCTTCTGTACAAGTCTGGTAATGTCTAGTAGCAAACATTCTACTTCACAGTATCAATTAGTAAGCACCACTAATATGATGACACAAACAAAATTAATCGAAGTTAGTTCATTTTACTATAACTGCATTCGAGTTAAAAAACTGTGATTTTGTAACTTGATATAAAGTCGTTCTCCACAATGTTAAACAAGTCATACCACATAGTTAATTTGTGACAGTAGAAAGGGTTGGAGATGCACTAAATACATGTAAGTTTACAAATTTTGCCTAGGAAAATTCTGCAATAGATGGACAACTAATTTGTACCAACCGGAAGGCAAGCATAAAATAGGTATCTATAAGTAGGTTTTATTTTGTTACTACCTGACAAGCAGTAATCAAAAAAGAGTTGCTCCTTTCAACTGTTGGACTCTCCTCAATCCACTTTCCTGTTGACCGTATTTTTTACTTAGTTTTTTCAATAAAATAGGTATCTGTAATTTGCTTGTTATTGAGATTGTTGATACAAAAATTAGTTTCATTTCAAAACTTCTTCGCAATCATTAACCAATTGGAGTTGTCAAACATATAAATTTTGGCCCTTGATTTAAAATTTATTTTTGAATAGATATAAATTTTGAAACAAATAAATTTTTGGGTACATAATCGTTATTGCTGGTAGAGTACATGTACATGTACAAAATCTTGTTCCAGTTCTAAATCCCTTATTATGAAATCCTCTCATTCCTTCTTCGTGGAAACGAAGTTAAAATGCCTTCTCAAAACAATAAAAATTTATGTTTATGTTATATATATTAGTGAAATCATCAATGCAAAATTTTGAATTATAATGAGAATTTTAACCCCTTTGAAACTAAATTTTATACACTTGCATACACACTTGAACACTTGCGTACAGTCACTTGAACAGTTGCACACTTCAACCATTATACACTTGAATACTTGCATACTTGAACATGCTAACAATTTGCATTACCAGACTTACAAAATGACATGTTTTTTTATTTTGACAGAAGTGGGACAGAAGTAGACACAGTGGGACAGAAGTAAACAAACCTCAAGTAATTTTTTTTATTGGTTTCACATCTTTGTATTTTAACTTTTTATTCAATTAGTAACATAATTCTCAAAAACATAATCAGGCGAGAATACTTGGTGGTCGTGGTTTGATTGAAGGTGTTTGTACGAGTTGTTAGATGAGAATGGTCAATAGAGGGTTGTTAGATGAGGGTCGCCGTCCATTCCAGAAGCTGCATGTATTTTAGCAGAGCTCAAGAGAATGCCTGAAATGGACCAAAGCAAGAAGATGATGAATCAGGAGGCCTTTTCTAGGAATCTCATTAGAAAAATGCAAGGTCAGGTACCATCCATAGTTATAACTTTGTGCCATCAAAACTAGTTTGAAATGTTTATAATTTTTCATTTTTCATTTTATTTTGTTGAAGCTGATGAAGATGGATATGGAGAATAGGGAGATAGAGACACAGACCTTTATAAATGACTGTTTGTTGGGAAGGAAGACGTTGGACGCTGTGGATGAAGAGAAGGAGATGACGAGTATAGGATGGGTGGTTGAAATGAAGGTAAATGATTTGAAGGAAAGGAAAGAGGAGGAGATAAAGGCTAAAGAGGATAAAGGCAAAAAGCTGTGGTGACTGCCATGGAAGAGGTTGAGAGACCAAAATGGATTCCTGACTACATGACTCCTCTCAATGGCAAATATAATCATAACGTGTACTATGATCATTTTTCCATGCCACCATTGAAAATTATTGAGCCTGTAGGGAACAGTGGTACCAATCACGTGGCTACTAATCCATGGATGAACTACTTTTCGATGAACTAGAGGGGATTTTGGTCCTTCTATCTTTATTCTGTTTTGATTTGAGTGTGTTTTTTTTAATTTTAAATTAAATGATATGTACTAGAGAATCGATACAAATATCTTTAAATCTTGTTGAAGAATGATATCTACTATCGTTTCTTTTTATTCTGTTATGTATTGTTGTTTATTTCAATTATCTTTAAATTAAATTTCCAATTCCGTTGAGATTTAGCTGTATTATAGCGGTTATAATGAGCTATTGAATAAATATTTTATAGCGGCAAAATGGTGTTATAAAGATTTCCAGTTCCGTTGAGATTTAGCTGTATTATAGCGGCTATAATGAGCTATTGAATTAACGTACCATAGCGGCGAATTTGCATTATAAAACTAAGCTCAACCATAGCGGCATATTTTGTGTTATAAATATTCAACAGTTTTTTATAACATGTCGATATACAGCGCTTATCAAACCGCAATGGTTGTGATTAATAGCAGCTATATGCCGCTATAAAAGACACTTTTTGTTGTAGTGTTCATTTCTAAAAATAGACATGTATTTACATTACATAACCTCCTTTATATAAATGCTTCAGAGCTAAGGATTTAACTTATTCCACGATGTGGGACTAAATAAAACAACATAAAAGCATATTCATTTCATGATTTACATATATTGTAACAATTTGCTATTTTTTACATGATATTAGTTATGATTATGTTATGGATACGTATGTATTCATATCTAAGATTAGCTGCAACTGTTCCTATTTTTTCACCTCCAGACAGGGAGGTTCTATATTTTTTCACCTAAAGGAATGTATGTTTACACACCTAAAGGAATGTTTAAATCAAGATTTGGTAGTTTATACCGATGCGTGTGGAACCAGATTGGGAGCTGTGTTGATGCAAAGAGGTAAAGTGATTACTTATGCTTCTAGACAGCTCGGACCACATAAAGTTAGGTATCCTACGCATGACTTGGAGTTAGCTGCCATCATATTTGCTTTGAAGGTGTGGAGGCATTATCTCTTGGGAGAGCGGTTTGAGCTTTATACAGATCATAAGTCGTTGAAATACTTGTTCTCTCGGAAGGAGTTGAACATGAGGCAACAGAGGTGGTTGGAGTTACACACCCGATGTAACGACCCGTATTTTCACGGATCGAAACATCGTAAAGGAGTTGGCCTTTGGTTGCATTTCTGTTAAGTTTCAGATTTTGGCAGAATTTTGTCTATGTCCTAAGTCGGTTTGGACGAGTTAAGAGGTAAGTCTGGGTCGAGTTGCCGACTTAAGGAATTAACCGAGTTAAGGAAGTGGGGTTGACCGACTTAAGGTAGTGACCGACCTAGGTGATAAGTCGTGACCGACTTAAGAGGTTTAGGCGACCTAAGGAAGAGGAGTAGGCGACCTAAGTATTCTGGGGTTAGGTCGTGGGGTAGAGTTAGGTCGGTAACGACCTAAGGAGGACCAGCAGTTAGATTGCGTAGTGGTTTAGGTCGCGAGTTAGTTTGGGTCAACCTATAGAATGTTTGCGACCTAAGGGAAGCGCGAGCTAAGGAACTTACGACCTAGTGGTTAGCGAGTTAGCGACCTAGTATATAGTTAGGTCGGCAACGACCTAAGGAAGCTGGGGCTGTAGTGAGCGACCTAAGAGTTGAGTGGTAGGTCGTAACACCGTTAGGTCGCGTGGGTGCTAAGTGGTTAGGTCGTAGGGTTTTGTAAGTCTTAGGTCGTAGCTTAGTAAGTCGTTAGGTCGCGTGTTGGCTTAAGCGTTAGGTCGTGTGGGAGTCTAAGGTATTAAGTCGTAACCTCGTTATGCCGTAGGTCGGCAAGGCAGTTAAGTGTTTGGTCGTGTTAAGACATGTGTGTTTTGTAGGCAGTTAGGTCGGCAACGACCTAAGTTAAGTCGCGCCTATGTGTTAAGTCGCAGATGCGCATTGTTGTAGGTCGTTAGGCTTAGGTCGGTGGGTTTTAGGTCGGCAAGGTCCTAGGTCGTAAGTCGGAAACGACTTAAGGAGATAACCAGATTACGACTTAAGGAGATTTTCTGCCTATAAATAGAGGGGGTTGGCTTCATTTTTGGGATCCGGATTTTGAAGCGACGAAGTGCTGCCATTTTGAGAGCTCGACTTCTACACTTCTTCACTTCTTTTCTCCACTCTAATCTAGTGCTTCCATCCATCCAAATCGAAGATCAAGATTGAAGATTCAAGAGCTTAGATTGGAGATCTTCACCTTTTCAAGAGAGATTTCTTCGTTTGAAGCGGATTCGTGATAGATCAAGCTTGATCCCTTGCTGTCCAGATCTGAAGCGTGTTGATTAGAGGTTGTTTAGGTGATTTGGTGAGTGGTGATTATCTCTCACACGGATCCAAAGGAGTAGATCGGATTGTTGGCTCGATTTGGTGTTAAAATAGTGATTCTCATGCATTTTCTTCATCCTAAGTGTAGATCCATATAGATCCATTGTTCATGATGATGTTACATCCATTTTATCATATGTTAACCTATGCAAGTTCATTCATCAAGTTTGTAGAGATATAATCCATGTTTTCATGCTTATTGGACTTTCAACTCTTTAATTACGAAAATGCCATTATTGTTATAATTGTCTACTTAGATCATATTTGAATGCTTGATTGCTTGGATTGATGTTTGATTTGATTGATTGTTATGAACTAGATGATTTATGATTAGATTTAGACCGAAGATGATTCAAAAGCTAAGGGAAAGGCTCTTGAATTGGGAAAGCTGCTCGTGGCATATGTAGCGGGATGATGAAGCTCTTATGCATAGATTTGATGATGTGATGTTGAGATGAGGCTTTGCGAGGATGTAATGAAGCGAGGCATCATATGATGAAGACTTGGTCTAATCCAGACGGGATCATTCCAAGCATGTTGATAACTCGGTGATATGATTCGAGTTGAGGATAATGAATGGATATGAGAATAGTCGTCGAGGAGGATGACTAGGAGGCTTGGATAGCATCGTTGTTGAAGGTTCTAGCATGCTCTAAGCAAGAGTACGTTTGGGCAGATTCGATAGTCCCAACGACCAACTGTTGGAGGTCGAGTACTCTGGGCAGATTCGATAGTCCTAGGCACGGGCTGCGACGACGTGCGGGAGTTATGTCTAGAACCGGGGTTTCCATTAGCCCTTGACGGACGGCTGAAAGAATGTGCCGGTCATTCAATTAACGGTGATATCGAAGCAATGATAACAGTGATAGCCAGAGTCATGGATGTTTGGTTGTATCGTCAGTCGGACTCAAGAGCGGTATTTCCTGGGTGCTTATCTGATTTAGGCCTTGGTACTTGGAAAACATCGCCCTTGATTCGAGTGATAGTAGCTTTACTTTAAATTGTATGCTCTGCTATGTTTACTTCTGCTTAGTGTATGTCTGGGGGCTATCACTGTAGAATGAGGTTGGAGTGGGAGGGTTGTATTCCTATTCCTTTTCCTTTATGCTCTTTTGGTATGTTGTTAGTTAATTTACTGCTCACTAAGACTGTTGTCTGACTCAAGGCTTTATGTTTTAATTCTTATTACCTTGGGCTGTTCGTCCATTTTGGGACGGGCATACTAGGTAGCAGGTGACAGGTGCTGTTCTCTTCTCACGATGCTGATATCGAAGACGAGATGGAGGGTTGCATATTATCTCCTTATTATATGTACTGGATATTCCGCTGTTTTGTATTCTCTGAGAGATATGTAGTGAGGCTTGATGTATTGACTATTTGGATGCTTGTATTCAACTATTATGGAGTTTTATATGATGTCATTTTGTTCTGTAAAGCTTCACTATACATATGTTCTATTGTATTTTGTCCATGCGCTGTGAGTAATACGATAGATTCTGTTGTTTTATTTTACCCTGACAATCGTCCATGGTCGCCTGGCACACTTTACAGCGCACTATCTCTAGATTCGGTGCAGGGGTCATGGGCGGTCGTCACATTTGGTATCAGAGCATTGGTTAATCGATTTTACCCAACGCTCGCTGTCGTAACTACGTATGAGAGACGTAATTGTATTTTGATGGATGAATACTATATATAATATAGTAGTTTAGTTGAGTTTGAATCCTTTATGCAGTTGTTTCTCTAGATCTTCTAATCATTCCTTTTTATAGATATTGAGAATGAGTCGAAGAGGGAGACCAGCTGCTAGGGAAGGCCGTGCTACTGAAGAGACTGCTGATTATGCAGCCATGTTCGAAGCTATGATGACTTCGATCATGAGAAGGATACCAGTTCCGGGGACGGCAGTTGATGTTGGAGTTCAAGTCCAAACTCCGAAACCAGTGGATTTTGCTAAGTTGTGCAAGGATTATACTGCTCTTGGAGGAAAGGTTTTCTTGGGAACAGAATCAACTATTGAGGTCCAGAGGTGGATAGATGCTTGTAGAAGGATCTTTGGTGATTTGGGAATTGATGATGCAACTAAGAGGAAGTTGGCATCAAGGCAGCTTCAAGGGAGAGCCTCTGATTGGTGGAACTCTATTACCATCAATACTACGGAGGAAGAGATTACTTGGGAGCAATTCCAAGCTAGATTTGAAGCTAAGTTCATTTCTACAGCTCAGAAGTCTGTTCTGTTCAAGAGGTTTGTGGAGCTCAAGCAGGGTGGAAGATCTGTTCTTGAGTATGTTTCTGAGTTTGAAGCTTTGTCCAAGTATGCCCGGTCATATATTGAGTCTGCTTATCAGAAGAATGAGAAGTTTGTGACCGGCTTGGATAGTTATCTTGGGAGGCAGTTGGTGGATCATTTGGATGATTCATTTGAGAAGCTTGTGGAAAAAGCTCTCAGGCATGAGAGTCTGTTTCCTAAGGATGGATCTGTTGTTGCTGTGACCAGGGAAGAGTCTAAACCCCAGCAGGGTGGAAATAAGAAGAGGAAGCAGCAGCAGCAGAAGGGTAAGGATGGCCAGAAGAAGCCGAAAGGCGAGGTGACTTGCTACAATTGTCAGCAGAAGGGCCATTTCTCGAAGGATTGTAAGAATCCGAAGGCACCGATGAAGTGTCACAACTGTGACAAGCCGGGGCATTTCAGGAAGAATTGTCCACAGCCGAGGAGTGACAAGCAGATTGTGCAGGCTTATGCCTTGGGAGCTGTTCCGTCGTCTTCGAAAGCTCCTACTGCTGAAGAGAAAGGAAAGAGTGTGGTTGTTCAAGGTACTCTTTTCCTATGTGGTGTTCCAGTAAGAGTTCTGTTTGATACTGGGGCGTCGCATTCGTTTGTTTGTAATGAACTCGTAGGCCGGTTAGATTTGAAGCCGGATATTGTTGATAGGCCATTGGTTGTGACTAATCCAGTTGGGGGTTCGTCTTGTTTGTGTATGTTATGCCGTGGTCTAGTTGTATCGAGTCATGGTTGCTCTTTTGATTGTGATTGTTTTGTTCTGAACTTTGCGGGGTTTAGAATTATCTTGGGTATGGACTGGCTTAGGAAGTATGCGGCAAAGGTTGATTGCGAAAAGCTGGAAGTGACAGTCGAGAATGTGGAGGGGCGAAAGGTTGTGATACGATGTAAGCATGAGGAAGGCGTCTTCATGAGCTTCATGTATTCGCTGGTTGTTCCACGGGATGGACTGTCATCAGTGCCGATCGCTAATGGATTCGAGGATGTCTTTGACGAAGTCAAAGGGTTACCGCCGCATAGAGAGATCGAGTTTCGTATAGATCTAGTTGAAGGAGCCAGACCTGTTGTGATGCCTCTTAGGCGGATGGCGCCTAGGGAACAGCAAGAGTTGAGGGTGCAAGTTGATGATCTTTTGCAGAAAGGATTCATTCGGCGTAGTGTGTCCGAGTGGGGTGCACCAGTTGTGTTCCCAACCAAGGCAGATGGGTCGTTGAGATTGTGTGTGGATTATCGTGAGCTGAATAAAGTGACTAAGAAGAACAAGTATCCATTGCCGAGAATAGATGACTTGTTTGATCAGCTTCACGAAGCTAAGGTGTTTTCTCAGATGGATTTGGCAACGGGATTTCACCAGTTGAGAGTGGCTAAGGATAGTGTGCCGAAGACTGCTTTTAGGACACCATCCGGTTTCTTTGAGTGGCTGGTAATGCCGTTTGGATTGACTAACGCGCCAGCATATTTTGTGGATCTTATGAATAGAGTGTTCAGAGATCAGTTGAACAAGTTCGTACTTGTGTTCGTGGATGATATTCTGATTTATTCCAGAACGGAAGAGGAGCACAAGATGCACTTGCGTGTGGTTTTGGAAATCTTGCGGAAACATCAGTTGAAGGCTAAGTTTTCGAAGTGTCACTTCTGGAAGAGTGAAGTGAGGTTCTTAGGCCATGTGATTTCTGAAAATGGAATAGCGGTTGATCCCGCTAAGGTGGCAGCAATCCAGGATTGGGTTAGACCTAAGAATGCATCAGATGTGAGGAGTTTTCTTGGATTAGCAGGATATTATCGACGGTTTATCAAAGACTTCTCCAAGATAGCTGCACCATTAACAGGATTGACGAAGAAGAACCAAGTGTTCAGTTGGGATGCTAAGTGTGAGCAAGCTTTCGGAATCCTGAAAGAGCGATTGACGAGTGCTCCTGTTTTGACTATTCCTAGTGGGAATGATGAGATGGTGGTTTACACCGACGCATGTGGTACTGGACTTGGAGCAGTGCTGATGCAGAAGGATAAAGTTGTTGCATATGCAAGTTGACAGCTGAAGCCGCATGAAAGGAATTACCCAACTCATGATTTGGAATTAGCGGCGATTGTATTTGCTCTGAAGATGTGGAGGCATTATTTGTTGGGAGTTCGATTCGAGTTGTTTACGGATCACAAGTCGTTGAAGTATCTTTTCTCCCAAAAGGATTTGAATCTTCGGCAGCAACGTTGGCTAGAGTTTTTGGCATCATATGATTTTGGTATAGCTTATACTCCGGGAAAAGGTAACGCAGTGGCAGACGCGTTAAGTCGAAGACATGCAGGATTGGGAGCCATGTTTTCAGAATGGAAGAGTCTCGAGTATTTAGCTGGATTTGACTTCAGGCCTAGATGCGAAATGGAACCTGAGATGTTGGCAAACTTATCAATAAGACCCACTCTTGTGGAAAGGATTGGTGAGAGCCAAAAGCGAGATGATAAGCTTGTCAAGATTATCCGTGAATTGGAATCTGGATTGGATCTAGAAAAGGATAAAGGATTCGAGGTCGATCGAGAGGGTTGGCTTCGGAAGCAAGGACGACTAGTTGTTCCCGATATAGATGAATTGAGGAGTGAAGTTCTGAAGGAAAGTCATCACTCGAAGCTGACAATTCATCCAGGTGGAAATAAGATGTATCGGGATATGAAGAGAACCTACTACTGGGAAGGTATGAAGAAGGATGTTGGAAATTTTATTTCCAAATGTATGAACTGCCAGTTGGTAAAGGCCGAACAGAAGAAGCCAAGCGGATTGCTTCAACCATTAGAAGTTCCTACATGGAAGTGGGAGCAGATATCGATGGATTTTATTGATGGAATACCTAGAACAAGAACGGGAAATGAAGGGATTTGGGTCATTGTGGATCGTCTGACCAAGAGTGCGAGATTCATTCCTGTTCGATCGACTAGGACTGCGTCAAAGTTGGCTGAGTTGTATGTTAAGTGAATAGTTCGTTTCCATGGTATTCCGAAGAGTATAGTGAGCGATCGAGACCCATTGTTCACTAGTGGATTTTGGAAGAGCTTCCAGGAAGTCTTGGGAACCGAGTTGTGTTTAAGTACAGCTTATCATCCCCAAACGGATGGTCAGACCGAGAGAGTCAACCGAGTTTTGGAAGATCTTCTTAGAGCTTGTGTTTTGGATTTCGGAGGATCATGGGAAGATCACCTTCATTTGGTGGAGTTTGCATACAACAACAGTTACCAGTCAAGTATTGGTATGGCACCGTATGAGGCATTGTATGGAAGACCGTGTAACTCTCCGACATGTTGGTTGGAAACTGGAGAAAAGTTGATGCTTGGGCCAGAGATGATTCGTCAGACTTCAGATTGTATAGAGATCATTCGGCAACGAATGAGAGCAGCCCAAGACCGTCAGAAGAGTTATGCTGATAAGCGTCGAAAGGATTTGGAATTCGACGCAGGAGATATGGTTTTTGTGAAGATTTCTCCACTGAAGAATGTTATTCGATTCGGGAGGAAAGGAAAATTGACTCCGAGATTTGTCGGACCATTCCCGATCATCGAGCGAATTGGAAAGCTCGCCTACAGATTGGAGTTGCCAGAGAAGATGTCGGGTGTGCACAATGTTTTTCATGTATCATATCTACGGAAGTATGTGCACGACTCGAATACAGTGGTTTCTGCTGATAGCTGTGAAGAATTCGAAGTTGATCCAGTCGATAGAAGACCTCGTAAGCCGCTTCGTGTTGTTGAAACCGACACGAAACAACTTAGGAGGAAGGTAGTTAAGTTACTCAAGATACAATGGAGTGACGATGATAACGACTGTACGTGGGAGGTGGAAGAGAGGATGAAAGCAGCTCATCCTGAACTCTTCAAGGTATGGCCCTAAGGTGTCGTGTCATCTCGCGATATTGTAACTTGTTCTAATTTTAGAATTCTGTACGCTAAGCTAGAATTGGATGCATGGTTTGCTGATTGTTATGGTTGGTAGGCGTACAGAATAGTCTTTGATTGCTTTGTTTGTTTGGAATTTCGGGGGCGAAATTCCTAAGGGGGAGAGAATGTAACGACCCGTATTTTCACGGATCGAAACATCGTAAAGGAGTTGGCCTTTGGTTGCATTTCTGTTAAGTTTCAGATTTTGGCAGAATTTTGTCTATGTCCTAAGTCGGTTTGGACGAGTTAAGAGGTAAGTCTGGGTCGAGTTGCCGACTTAAGGAATTAACCGAGTTAAGGAAGTGGGGTTGACCGACTTAAGGTAGTGACCGACCTAGGTGATAAGTCGTGACCGACTTAAGAGGTTTAGGCGACCTAAGGAAGAGGAGTAGGCGACCTAAGTATTCTGGGGTTAGGTCGTGGGGTAGAGTTAGGTCGGTAACGACCTAAGGAGGACCAGCAGTTAGATTGCGTAGTGGTTTAGGTCGCGAGTTAGTTTGGGTCAACCTATAGAATGTTTGCGACCTAAGGGAAGCGCGAGCTAAGGAACTTACGACCTAGTGGTTAGCGAGTTAGCGACCTAGTATATAGTTAGGTCGGCAACGACCTAAGGAAGCTGGGGCTGTAGTGAGCGACCTAAGAGTTGAGTGGTAGGTCGTAACACCGTTAGGTCGCGTGGGTGCTAAGTGGTTAGGTCGCAGGGTTTTGTAAGTCTTAGGTCGTAGCTTAGTAAGTCGTTAGGTCGCGTGTTGGCTTAAGCGTTAGGTCGCATGGGAGTCTAAGGTATTAAGTCATAACCTCGTTATGTCGTAGGTCGGCAAGGCAGTTAAGTGTTTGGTCGCGTTAAGACATGTGTGTTTTGTAGGCAGTTAGGTCGGCAACGACCTAAGTTAAGTCGCGCCTATGTGTTAAGTCGCAGATGCGCATTGTTGTAGGTCGTTAGGCTTAGGTCGGTGGGTTTTAGGTCGGCAAGGTCCTAGGTCGTAAGTCTGAAACGACTTAAGGAGATAACCAGATTACGACTTAAGGAGATTTTCTGCCTATAAATAGAGGGGGTTGGCTTCATTTTTGGGATCCGGATTTTGAAGCGACGAAGTGCTGCCATTTTGAGAGCTCGACTTCTACACTTCTTCACTTCTTTTCTCCACTCTAATCTAGTGCTTCCATCCATCCAAATCAAAGATCAAGATTGAAGATTCAAGAGCTTAGATTGGAGATCTTCACCTTTTCAAGAGAGATTTCTTCGTTTGAAGCGGATTCGTGATAGATCAAGCTTGATCCCTTGCTGTCCAGATCTGAAGCGTGTTGATTAGAGGTTGTTTAGGTGATTTGGTGAGTGGTGATTATCTCTCACACGGATCCAAAGGAGTAGATCAGATTGTTGGCTCGATTTGGTGTTAAAATAGTGATTCTCATGCATTTTCTTCATCCTAAGTGTAGATCCATATAGATCCATTGTTCATGATGATGTTACATCCATTTTATCATATGTTAACCTATGCAAGTTCATTCATCAAGTTTGTAGAGATATAATCCATGTTTTCATGCTTATTGGACTTTCAACTCTTTAATTACGAAAATGCCATTATTGTTATAATTGTCTACTTAGATCATATTTGAATGCTTGATTGCTTGGATTGATGTTTGATTTGATTGATTGTTATGAACTAGATGATTTATGATTAGATTTAGACCGAAGATGATTCAAAAGCTAAGGGAAAGGCTCTTGAATTGGGAAAGCTGCTCGTGGCATATGTAGCGGGATGATGAAGCTCTTATGCATAGATTTGATGATGTGATGTTGAGATGAGGCTTTGCGAGGATGTAATGAAGCGAGGCATCATATGATGAAGACTTGGTCTAATCCAGACGGGATCATTCCAAGCATGTTGATAACTCGGTGATATGATTCGAGTTGAGGATAATGAATGGATTGAGAATAGTCGTCGAGGAGGATGACTAGGAGGCTTGGATAGCATCGTTGTTGAAGGTTCTAGCATGCTCTAAGCAAGAGTACGTTTGGGCAGATTCGATAGTCCCAACGACCAACTGTTGGAGGTCGAGTACTCTGGGCAGATTCGATAGTCCTAGGCACGGGCTGCGACGACGTGCGGGAGTTATGTCTAGAACCGGGGTTTCCATTAGCCCTTGACGGACGGCTGAAAGAATGTGCCGGTCATTCAATTAACGGTGATATCGAAGCAATGATAACAGTGATAGCCAGAGTCATGGATGTTTGGTTGTATCGTCAGTCGGACTCAAGAGCGGTATTTCCTGGGTGCTTATCTGATTTAGGCCTTGGTACTTGGAAAACATCGCCCTTGATTCGAGTGATAGTAGCTTTACTTTAAATTGTATGCTCTGCTATGTTTACTTCTGCTTAGTGTATGTCTGGGGGCTATCATTGTAGAATGAGGTTGGAGTGGGAGGGTTGTATTCCTATTCCTTTTCCTTTATGCTCTTTTGGTATGTTGTTAGTTAATTTACTGCTCACTAAGACTGTTGTCTGACTCAAGGCTTTATGTTTTAATTCTTATTGCCTTGGGCTGTTCGTCCATTTTGGGACGGGCAGATTAGGTAGCAGGTGACAGGTGCTGTTCTCTTCTCACGATGCTGATATCGAAGACGAGATGGAGGGTTGCATATTATCTCCTTATTATATGTACTGGATATTCCGCTGTTTTGTATTCTCTGAGAGATATGTAGTGAGGCTTGATGTATTGACTATTTGGATGCTTGTATTCAACTATTATGGAGTTTTATATGATGTCATTTTGTTCTGTAAAGCTTCACTATACATATGTTCTATTGTATTTTGTCCATGCGCTGTGAGTAATACGATAGATTCTGTTGTTTTATTTTACCCTGACAATCGTCCATGGTCGCCTGGCACACTTTACAGCGCACTATCTCTAGATTCGGTGCAGGGGTCATGGGCGGTCGTCACACCCGAAAAAGGAAATAAGGTGGCGGATGCACTCAGCCGGAAACACCAGAATGCAGTATTGGCTATGATTGCTGAGTGGAAAGATTTGGAAGCATCGTCAGCTTGTAGTGTGCATTTTAGATCCGGGGAAGGTTCTAGTACCGGAAGTGCTGTATTGTCTTGTTTAGAAGTTAGACCGGTAATGATTGAGAAGATAGCTTCTAAGCAAGAGAAGGGTCCAACTTTGGCTGAACGGATCAAAAGGTTGAGGGAAGGAACGGAGAGCGATGACCTAAAGGATTTCCGTCTTGACCAAAATGGGTGGTTGAGAAAGGGAGGAAGATTGTGTGTTCCGAATGTAGAAAACATGAGGAGGGAAGTTTTGGATGAATGCCATTCGAAGTTCACTATCCATCCAGGAGGAATGAAGATGTATTAGGATACGAAGAGAAGTTTCTTCTGGGAAGGTATGAAACAGGACATTGGTTTGTGTGTTAAGCAGTGCTTGAATTGCCAACAGGCAAAGGCTGAACACTAGCAACCAAGCAGATTTCTTCAACCGTTGGAAGTTCCGTTGTGGAAGTGGGATTCTATCTCTATGGATTTCATTGATAGGTTGCCAAGATCTAGTAGAGGTAATGAAAGCATATGGGTCATAGTAGATAGAGTGACTAAGAGTGCCCATTTCATCCCGGTAAGGTCAAATAAGATGGCACCCATTTTGGCGAAGTTATTTATGAAGAATGTAGTTAGACTGCATGGGATTCCTAGTAGTATTATCAATGAGAGAGCTTCTTTGTTTACTAGTGAGTTCTGGAAAAGTTTACAGGAAGCGGTAGGAAACAAGCTCAACATAAGTACCGATTACCATCCATAGACTGAAGGGCAAACAGAAAGAGTTAACAAAATATTGTAGGATTTGTTAAGGGCTTGTGTATTGGATTTCGGGGGATCATGGGAGCACCATCTTCATCTAGTCGAGTTTTCATATAACAATAGTTATCAGACTAGCATTGGGATGGCACGGTTTGAAGCTTTGTAAGGAAGACCATGCAAGTCTCTCGTATGTTGGTTAAAGACTGGGGATAGATTGGTTCTTGGTCCGCGTTTGCTAAAGGAAGCTGCAGAGAAGATTGAGTTAATTCAAGCTAGGATGAAGGAAGCTCAATTTAGGCAGAAAAGTTATGCTGATAGAAGAAGAAAAGATTTGGAATTTTCTATCAAGGACTATGTGTTTATTAAGTTTCACCAATGAAGGGTGTGACAAGATTTGAGAAATCAGGAAAGTTAGCACCTAGATTCATTAGTCCTTTTTGTATTGTAAAGAGGATCGGAAACTCGCTTATAGAGTAGAGTTACCGAGTAGTTTGGTTGGAGTTCATAATGTTTTTTTGTTTCTCATCCTAGGAAATAAGTTAGAGACACAGAGACTACTATAGCACCTACAATGTTAGAAGATTTAGTAGTAGAACCGGATTTGACCATAGTCAGCAAGCCAATTCAGATTGTGGTTAGAGATGAGAAGAAGTTGAGGAACAAGACGGACAAGTTAGTAAAGGTTCAGTAGACTGACGATGCTAGAGACTGTACTTGGAAGACAGAGAGCAAGACTAGGAATACTCATCCTGACTTGTTTGATGGTATGTTTCACCTTTGATTGTTTTGTAGTGTACCTTATCGTAATTTCGAGGACGAAATTCTTTAAGGTGGGGAGTCTGTAACACCCTATATTTTTATAACATTATTTAGGATAATTAGTTAGGTAAATTAAATAAATAATGCGAAGATTAATAAGTTTAAAATTGATTAGCTAAGTGTAATCGTGCCATGTTAATGTGCAAACTAAAATGAAATAACCTAAACAAAGGTGTTTTGAAATAACAAGGGCAATATGGGAAATAGTAAGACCTTATACCCTAAACCCTTAGGAGATAGAAACTCACGTTCATTTCATTTTTCTCAAACTAAAAACCCTACGACCGGCCACCATTTTCACTCTCAAGAAGAAGACTAAAGCTAGGAATCAAGAGAAGGAAGATAATCAACTTAATCAACTCTAATCTCACATCTTATATTCAAAAGCTAAGGTGAATAATCACTACTTCCCATTTTCTTTTAGTTTTCGATTTTAAGATTAGATCCGAAATGTTTTTGCACCTATATACCATGTTTTGATGATTAAAGTTGTATATATGATTGTTGATGGATTATATATGTTCATGTTAAATTTTTATGATATGTTTGACATGAAAACCCTATTTAATGACATCCAAATGCATTGAAAATTTCAATATAGGTCAGAAATGATATTTTAGAGACGGGTTTCAATTTTCATAATTTTTTGAATTATGGTAGATTTTATATTAATTTTCTAGTGAAGGAAATTGTTTATTGGGTTATAAATCATTTTCGGCTAAAATAATTATTATTTGCAGTTGAAATTTTTATATGTTAGGCAACATATTAAAATAGATTTTCGGGGATTTTTTCGGATTTTTCCTAAGTGTTTTGATAAGTATATAAAATTATTTTAGGTATGGGACTTAAATGTTTTATATATTTAATTAAGGAGAAGGGGCATTTTGTAAAATAAAATGATTATTAATTTCGAAAATGGTGGCAGCACATTTCTAAAAAGAATTTGTTACTAATGAAAATTTGACAAATAAAGGCAGGTTAGTTGAAAAGTTACGCTTTTTAAGTTAAAAACAAAGAAATCATACTTTTAGCATGTTTCAGCCTATTATAGCAGAAACCATCTGGTCCAGACCTTCCGACCAGGTCGAGAGGTCAAATTTTTCGGCAAGGTCAAACCAATGCATATGGTATCAAGTAACTTGGTACGTAATGAATTGGACAAGGTCGAAAGGTTCTTAGTCGAGAGGTTAATGGCCAAAGAGGTTGGGATAATTTTGTTTTATAAATCAAAAGCTTTCGCCTGCTTTGCTCAAATGTTTAAACAAAGGTTTTTATTTAAAACCTTTCAACATAGTCGAAAGGTTGCTGCCGCTTTGTTTTGCATTGTTTGTTTTGAACCTTTCGGCAAAGACGAAAGGTATACTTGTTTTAAAACCAGCCGCTTCTCCCAATGCTTTCAAAAGGAAGCTTTCGAAAGGAAGCTTTCGACTTAGGTGTCTTACCCTTGTTTTATAAATTGAAGTATAACCCAAAGCTTTCGAAAAAGTTGTTTTAAAGGATATGTTTAAAGCTTTTGAAGCAGAGCTTGCAACATAGTTGAAAGGTTGCTTCCAATGACTTCGAAAGGTTTTAAAAGGAAGGTTTTCCATTTGTTTTGAATTGTAACCAGTAAGCCTTCAAAAGGTTTAAGTAAATGATTTCGAAAGGTTGAAGATTGATTTTGAAAGATTAAATTCAATGGTTTCAAAAGGTTTTAGTTAAATGATTACGAAAGGTTTGAAGATTAATTTCGAAAGGTTTGGTTCAATGGTTTCGAAAGGTTTTGGCTGAAATGATTTCGAAAGGTTTGATGATCAACCACGAGAAGTTTAAGTTCAATGATTTCGAAATGTTCTAGTTGAATGGGTTCTAAAGGTTTAAGTGAATGGTTTCGAAAGGTTTGTGATGAAAGGTTTTCCAGGGTTTTCTATGGCAATGTTTTAAAGAGATTTTAAAGAAGGATGTCCAAAATTTTATTTTTTTCGAAAGGTTTGATTTCAGAAGGCTTGGTAGTCGAATTCGAAATAGATGATTTCAAAAGTGTAGAAAGAGGTTCTTTCAAATGGCTAAGTGTTTTCATCAACTAAAAGTTCGAGTAAAGAGGATATATAACATGGTGATATGATTTTGAGTAAAGTATATAGATTATATACTATTCCTTGTTTAAATTTGATTTAAAGGTTTAAATCGGTTTGGAAATGTTTCTAAGGAAAATTATGGGAGGGGATCCTTAATTGAAAATGACTCAGATATTAAAATATCAGATGGGACTAGTATGGGGTCGCACTTTATACACTACATATTAGCCCTAGCTAATTGTTGTCCAAAATTCCAATATGTAGGGCTTGGTCACAATAGGCTAAAATTATGATTACACACCTAAAGGAATGTATGTTGTACACAGATAGGCTAAAATTCCAATATCGAATTGATTAGCTGCTTTTCTTTACTTTGTTAAATTGCAACTAAATCTATATATTTTAAAATACAATGTTTTATTTTAGTTCTATGTTTTAACATTTAATATAAATTCCATTTCTTTAAATCTGGAAATTTACATTTTCATATTGATTGATTGAATTATATTTAAAGTAAAAAATGACATTTATATGGAATCAATACAATGTTTCAACTGTAGATCTATGTCTTATTGTGATAATTAAACTATTATATTAAATAAGATGTTTGAAATTTAGTATTGTGAGAAATTAAAATTTATAATTTATTAATGAGAAAAATAATTAGAATATGATTTAATAATGTTGTTTGAATGTTACTAACAACTATTTTAATGTAATTTCAATCAATTGAAATAATTGTAAAGTTAATTTGGTTATAATTGTAAATAAGGAATAAATTAAATGCTGGATTCAATGTTGAAATTACCCGTTATTAATTGAAATAGGTTTATTATAGAATATGAAATAAATTAATTAGTACATAAATTTATTAGCTTTTGTTTGTAAACAATAGACTTAGAAATGTGTTTGAATTACTAATGTGTAATAATTGTTTTAATTACTATTTTATTATTTAATCCGTTGGAATTAATTCGAAAATCAATTAAATTTAATGCAATTAAATATTTCAGTTAATATGAGTTAAGATGATAACTGTAGAATATGAATGCAATAAAATGTAAACTAATGTTAATTATATTCATAAGTTAATAGTTGATTCAATAATAAGAGTGTAAATCGAAATAAAAGAATTTGATTGAAATTAAAATATAATTAACTGGGTTTTATTACAGTTGTAATTAAACGCTGAAATTAGTGCAATATTTAAATATTGGATTTAACATGGAAAATTTATTTCAAAAGATTATTATTTCTATGTAATCAAGAATGATAAAATTGTTAACTTTTAATCTGGTATTTAAAGGTGATTAAATCAATTTAATAATAATAATTTAATTAATTAACGTGTAAAATTGAGTTTTTTGGCACTGTCTCGGATTTCGACGAAACCAGTTTCATCGGATCCGTAACAATGAATTATTATAGGATTTCAAGTTTCGTAGCGATCGGACTTATCATTTGATCATGCGAGCTCGAAACGCGTAGAAATCAATTAAAAGAATTTAAAATGAATATAATTTTATTTTGAAAGCTACCTTCTATATACAATGGAATTGGGGCTTGAAACTAGTTCCATTGAGTTTATAAAATATCGAAAACCTATATTTTGATATACTGGATTACCTATTTTCGTTTCGGAAACGAAACGGGCTTTTCGGGTTGTTGTTATCGTTTTGACCCAATTCGATCTATCCATTCGTTCTTATCCATCTCTGTCTATATAAATAGATATTTTCTGAAACCCTAGTAGCTTTTATTTCTGATTTTTGTACGTACTTTATTCTCATCGGTTCCATCTCCAATGGCTGTCTTTCCAAAACCCTAATTTTAATTTCAAATCAAACTTCAAAAATTCAAACTCCTCAAAACCTATCGAATTATATATCATTGTGAAGCTCTCGACGAGCGTAATCTGCATCTGTTGTTCGTTATCTGCATTTGAGTCTTAGTTTGGCAAAAATTTGGTGAAGAAGTCTTGGCCGTTCGTTCTAGGCTTGTCGATTCGACGGTGTATCGTCGTCCATTCGACGATCGAGGAGTGGCGTCTGGAAGAGGATGACGAGCAAGGGCGATTTGTGGTATTCGTTTGTCTCAAGGATGCCGAGATTCGCCAGAATCTGTTCTTGAAGGCAGCAGTGGCGTGGAGGTCTTGGGGGCGTCGGTAGACGTCGAACTTGGCCAGTGGGGGCGGCTCCAAGCACGCAGCACGATGGCGTCGTCTGATCTTGGCGTTAGTGCACATAGGTATGGCGATCTGGAGATGAACGATGGCTAATTTGGGTTGGTCGAGGCATGCTGCAGCGTTACGGCTAGGGTTGAGAAGTTAATAAGTATTTACCTATTTACCCTTTGTTTTAATTTAATTTAAATTGAATTTTCAATCTTCTAACGCTAGTAACTTTTTCATACGAGCTCGGATTTAGACGTAGTTTCTTGCATTGGGTTCGTATCGAAATTTCAGACAACATGGAACTAGTTTGGTTGGATTCTGAAACTGTTCAAATTTTGGACTTTATTTGGATTTTAAATCGACGATAAATCAAAGGTGAGTGATTTAACCCACTCACAAATACTAAACCTTCTTATGTTAGTTGATTAAATTTATGATGTGATAAGAATATTATTGGTTGTTGTTTGGTAGTTTAATTTGACATTTTAATTTAATTTGAATTTATATTGAATTAAATTACCATTTAAATTAATATTGAATTTGAATTGTTAGTTAAATACCTGATAATGATAACCAGTTAATTGTTGTGATTTATTGGCTGATTTGGATGTTGATTTTGATGGATGTTATATGTTGACATTTTGGATGATTGGATGTTTATATCTCTGTTATCACTATGGATTGAAATGATACATACCAGAATGATCTTATAGATTAGGGAAAAATCGTTATGGTTAAAATGATACATACTCGAGCGATTTTATTGATTTGGAAATTATTGATTTGGGATAGGGTTGAAATGATATATACCCGATAAATTTAACTATTTTGGATTGAAATGATACATACCCAATCACTTGACCATAGGGTAGAAAATTATATATGGACACCGTTGGTCGGTTCTAAATTATTTTCTAAATGGTAAAGCATGTTTGATTTTTAAATTTGATTTTTAAATTTAATTTTATGATTTTATTTCGAAAATTTATATTTAGAAAATAATTTATTTATATGTTTTAAGGTTTCAAATTATAAGTTAATATATGGTTTAAAGAGTAAATTTAAGATTTTTACTTATGATTTTATTTAGTTTTTAATATATTTTTTAAATAGTTAAAATTTAATTTAATAAAAAATTTAATATAGTTTTAATGTATATATTTTAAATATAATTTAATATAATAAATATAGTTTTGATTTAAGATAATAAATGTAGACTTTTATAATAATTTTAATATACAAAAGATTTTTGTAAAAGATTTTAGAATTTTGTAAAAGGTTGTGTAAGAGATTTTATAACGGATTTATAAAATAATTTTATAAAAGATTTTTATAAAGGATTTTATAAAGGAGTTTAAAGGTTTTAAAGGATTTTATGATGGGGTTTTACAAAGAAACTTGTATAAAGGGGATATGGAAGCGTTTTAAAGGAATTTGCATAGAAGTTTATGAAAAGAGGAAGAGTAGTAAACTGTTTTGGAATTATAAATAGCTTTATAAATGGTTTTAAAGCATATAAATAGTTTATAAATGGTTTAAGAGAGATTTATAAATTATTTTCGAAATTAATTGAAAGAAATCTTCCTCGGCATTTATGAATATATTTATACTTCTGGAATAAGTATATGGATATCTTAATATGAAGGTATAAACTATTTTCTGGATTTATTACTAAAAAGGTTTTATAAAAGGACCACGGTGTGAAATAAGCATTTGGTTGTTAAAGAGACCGGTGTTGGATATCGTCATACTCTCTGCCAATTCCGAAACCACTTTAACAACTGTGCACGTGGTGGAGAATTCAGAACAAAGTAGGAAGGTTTGGCGAAAGCTACTGGTATGATGTAAGAACGCAGTCCCTGACCTTCGGGTCAGCTTGATATGACTAAAACAGGAGCCATAACCAGGCCAAGTGAGGTCGCTCCTCCGATCGGACATACTTCTTCAATACCATATCTATTACTTTGTGATTGATTGGTGGCGACCTTCGATTTGATTATGGGAGTGTTGTTCGAGGTGGGAAGTAGCTACGGCTATGCATTACCACCAGCCTGGTTCCGCAACTTGGTAGAATCCCACCGTGGGTATAGCCTCGTATGCCCTATCATATGCCTTATCGAGCCCACTACGATTTTGGTTTGTGTCGTACTTATGAAGTGCTCGCTGATAGCCCATCAGTTTACGGTGGAGTTTACAGTACTGTATAGACTACGATACCTATAGAAATGTGTTAAGGGGGATATGGGTAACGCCTTAACGCTATTTTAATATTTACTTTACTGATAGGCACTACATATATAGTGTATATTACTACATATAAATAGTTTAACGGATCCTTAGGAGATGGAAAATCCCAAACATCTCTTAAGTTATTGTACGCACGTTATACACTGGATAGGAGCTGTAAAATCCCTTAAACATCTTTGAAGCCATTTACACTCATACATAAGATCTTTTAGTTTTGACTCGAGTGTTTTGTCTTTTCATTACGCTCGGGTCAGTCTGAGCTTTCACTATTGAAGACTCTATTTCTGGAGGACGAAGATAGAGTTTGGTATATATTATATTATTAGTAATTTTTCCGCTGCATCATTATTGTATGTCATTGTTTGTACTCTGATTGTTGTAAAAATTGTGTAATCAAATGTATATTATAAAATAGTTTCATGAACTGTTTATTTTAGTATTATATTTTATCATTCCGCTGTGAGATTCTGTGGTTTGTGTTTCCTTATTTTCTCTTATTTTCTTAATTATCCCATTGACAATCCTCCCTATTGAATGGTTTGAGTTGACATGTGTGATTTATTGTCGATTTAAACCATCCAAAAAGGTGGGTCGTTACAATAACGAAGTGTAATTTTAGTTTTGAATTTTAATACATGTATGTATGTATGTTTGCGTGTATTACTTGCACTTTTTATTGCATTAGATATTTACATATGAATAAAAGGAATTTTAACAACAAATCAAAGTTTTGAAATTGACTGTAACAACTATCTAATTTATATTATTAGAAAGCTTTAATTAAATTCCATATACACATATTTGGATCTACTTGTATGTGTTCATATAAAATTTATCATTCTTTACATATATTATCATAGTATGAAATCATTTCTCTTTTTTAATTAAGACAAGAATGTATACATACAATTCACTATTTACCTTCCATATTCTTACATTATGGAACCTGTTGGTTGTCATTAATATGTTGCATTAATTAACTTTACTAAAAGGGACCCGCCGTTCGTAGCTCGGTTGGTTTGGGAGCTGGGAGATGGGAACCAAAGGACTGCGTCCGGGCAGGTTCGAATCCCAGCGCCAAACCATCAGTGGGAGTTTCAACGTTAAGCATCCGTGTGCGACGACTAAATAAAAGCGGGGTAGACACACGACGTGGTTTACTTAAGTGAGTATCAATGAATACCATGATCTTAAGGTTTCCCATGAACTCAAAAAAAAAAACTTTACTAAAAGGGAAACTATATCAATCACCCTTGTCATCCCTTATTTATTTCCATTTCAATTCTATGTAATAACCATTCAAATTTTTTTTGTTTGTTTTATGTATACATATCAATTACCACTGACTATGTGCACTCCTTGTATGTTTCACTTGCACAATATTTACTATGAATATATTTACAATTCATGTTATATTTAGATTATTCATTAATGTTATTTTATTAATCAATTATTTAATTTAATTAAGAGAAGGAAATGAAAAACTTCATTCTCTAACTAAATTTATGCTCCCTTATTAATTGAATAAGTTAAGAGAAAGGAAATGAAATGTTTCCTTCTCTAAATAAATTTATGTCCTCTCATTAATTGAATAAGTTAAGAGAAAGGAAATGAAATATTTCCTTCTTTAAATAAATTTGAAAAGTAAACGTTACACATAAATTTGTATATAAGAGGATATTTGATATACTCTTACTTACATACACATTAAATTAAAGTGAAACTTTATTTATGAAGTTAAATAAAATATTAATTTTATATAAAAGAAAATGAGAAAAGCTCCACATGAATTTAGACTTCATAGGCCCATTTCTTCCGCTGCGAGTTGACCCAGTTCCTTCAAATTATGTTTAAAATATTAATAATATATATGCACAAGGTATATATTTGTCAAAATATAAAAGTTTATTTTATAAATTTACTAAACGTATAATTAATACACGCACACACACCCGTGCATACAGACACACACACACATATATACACTAATCATGAAGTACATCAGATATTCTAAACTTATCATTTCACGGTATCCTAAGCGGAATTACGTAACCCTCGAGGGTGCTCAACAAACATAAACATTCTTACTTATCTAGAGAAATATAAATATCATCTTAGATATTCTATGGCTTAAGGGTGATCAACGACCATAGGTATGTATGACACTCTATTTATAATTTGGAGAATATTATTATTTTGAATTCATAATTTATAAATAATATTGTAGAGTATTATCGATTATTTAAGGGAGATGAATACAACTCATGATATCATATATCATTTATATGCATCTAATGTATACTTCCGTAAGTCTCATGGGTTTTATTTATTTAACTCATGTTTCCTTTATACATATAATACGTGCATATACATCTAATTATTATGAAATTTATAATTTATTAAGTTATATATAAATTCATATGTATTCTTTTATTAGTTAAATAATATAATTAATTATATATATATATAACATTTATATTTATTTAAATTAAAAAAAAATTGTTAAAATTATGTTATTATTTATTTTAATTTAAAGCAATTTTAAATTAATATTCAAATATGCTTATTTGAATCAACTAAGACTCAAAACACTTCTCAATCTTCCACAAGGACAAATCCTAGAAACAGATCATTTCGATGAGTCAAGTAGAGCTAGCAGATTGAGAGTTTTTACATTCATAGAAGGTTCCTTAATTAGAGTAACCTTCTCCTTAGTTTAAGCACATGTTCCCTATACATCCATCTAGTTTGGCTTCTCCAAAATAATGCCCTGCGTGTTGGTTAGTTGTTCACATAAATACAATGCGAGCTTCGACACAATTGTTGGATCAAGTGCATTGGTGACGGAGTTAAAAGGGTGAATTTAAAAAAAAATCCTTTTATTAATTTGTACAACACTTTATAATGTGTTTATGTGAATAAAATTTATTCGTTATTATTAAATAATAATAATTCAGTATTAATTTAAATTTAATTCATTTGTTTAATTTGATTTAATGTTTTAATATTTTGAGATGTTCGTATTCAAAATGCAAACATCATAACTATATTAAAAGCATAGTCTAACCTGGGGGTATAATGGAAAAATTAACCCTTGTGACTTATGGTTAATAAATGTCAAGTGATAAACATATATCAAATTAATGTCAACGGTGGTGAACATAAATATCACAAATTTAGTTTATACTTACACTAAAATAAAATATTTTTATTTATTTTATATATATATATATATAATTTAGCATTTGGTTTTCAATTTATTTAATAAAATCCAAATTCAAATATAAAAGGATCGACTTTTCAAAAATAATATGTATTAATATATGAATGTATGTATGTATGTATGTAATAAAAAGTATTATGTAACTATTAGCGATAATATAATTTTTTTAAATTAATAACTAATCAGACTTTTATATTTTGAAATTTTCTAATATTTAAAATATAATTGACTTTTTAAACAATTTTTTTTACTTTCATCTTTATGCACCCGAAAGTATTATAGTAAGATTTTTCTGTACATAAAAATTACTAATATATATAATTAAATAATTTTTTTTATAAGACGACGAAAACAGTAAAAGATTTGTTTCTAAATATATTAAAAATAAAAAACTATTTAATAATTAAAAGTATAAAATAATTTAATATAGATGTATGTATGTATGTATGTGTGTATGTGTGTGTATGAAAATGATGTATAGGTACATATATACACATATATACATACACACACACACATATTATCATATCTATTTTTTTTTTGAAATTCGGTATTTTGTTGGCAGTTAGATGGTTATACTATAAGTCTTAGGTAGTATATAACATACTACAAAACGTCCTTTGGTTCGAACCATGCACTATGCGGGATTTGAACTTTTGACCTCATGGACCAAAAATAGAGCGCCTAATCACTGGGACAGTAATGTTGGACATCTAAAATTTTCTTATCGAAAGGAAAATTTGAATATATATGTATGTATATATTTAAAATATTTTGTGCATTGATTAATTAGTAAAATATAATTTAAATTCAAAATTTAATGTTATAATAAAATATGGCCAAATTAAGCATATATAAGATCATGTATATACATATGAACATGTATCTAAAACAAAATTAGTACCTTTTACCTTTGAAATCCAACCGATAGTCGAATACGTTTGTTGGTTGTTTCCTCTTTGGACCTTTGTTCTCCTCCTTTGTAATAAGTTGCAAAGCTGTCACCTTGGCTTTAGCAATGATTAACAGGGGTAAGAGATGTATGGAGTAAGTGAAGGGAGAAAAGAACTGGAGGCCATCTATTTGTAGCCAATGAGATATCAAAGTATCTCCCATTTTCTCTCAAATTCTAGTAAACTGGGCCTCATAATCCCCTTTCCATGTATGGTCGGCCTTATCTATTTAATCCAATGTCTTGTTCAAAATGCAATTGACTTCTATTTGAATCAGTAATTCGATTATATTATTTAAGCTCTCTTTTCAAACGGACCGTCGTACAAATTTTATACATTATTCTGTCCGATTTTAAGCTTCCAACAATTAACTAAAAAGTCCATACAATATTAATACAACTTTTTTATTAATTTATTGTTAACTTATAACATTTATTATTAATTTTGACATCGATCGAATTCAGAAATAACTAACGATGCGGTTGTATGGAATCTTTGGTGTGAACTCGGCCCTCGATTAATATTTGAACAGTTTAAATGCTGAAACATGTACAGACTGCTAAAGTACAGCATCAGACACAAGTTCAACGCTTATAGCTCATTTTGATGAAATCCAATTTCTGATCTATGATAAGCTCGCATAGTAATGATATTTTGTACATGTATTCTTTTTGTCATCATGGTTTTACTTAGATATCCAGAGTTTGGTCAAAAGGTCAAAACTCCGTTAACATCTGTATTTAATTGAGTAGACAACTTTAAAGTCCTTAGTTCAATCCGATAATATTTATCGATAAACCATTTTACTCTGGAAAAAGATTTTGACCTATATCGATTATGATGATACTATCCTTCTACAATAAAGGAGAAGAATCCTCTCTAGGGCAGTGTCTCACTTCTACTAGTTCAACGTATACACAACTATGGTAATAACAAGGTCATCATACCAAGTGATTAACCATAATCAAAGTATAGCCTAGCTAATTAGGATCGACGGTACCCTCAAGTTAGAAGGCTACTGTAGTTATTACCATGAGATCATTTATTTTGACTTTATTGTATTAACCTATAGAAGACTATCATCGAGTCATTTTGTGATTGTTCCAAACAACCACTAATACTTAAGTCCTTCGCGATTCCAATGGTCATGGATAGATCACCATCCATCGTATCAAAGAGCATTATGTGCCCTAGTCTCAACAGATGTATCGACATAGCTTGAGACTGTCTCAATGGTGGTCCATCATTATTCATTGATCCATCGTTGATACTGCCACCTACGATCAGCAGTCCATGTTGTCTCACCCATCTCAGCGTGCCCTCGGCTCATGTTGATTCTCCATCCTCCTTATGGCCTCCATAGACCAGCTCGGCTCATCTTTTCATCTAGGCAAAGCAAAAGGAGGTACAACCAGGTGTATCTACTTCTAACAAGAAGCATATCCATTTTCAATAAGCATACGACAAGTACAAGCGCATTTAATGCAAAGCATGGTGGAACATGCCACTGGTATAGTTCTCCTATTGGCCATCTCAGCCAAGCATTCCTTTCTTTTGCCGGCAGTCTC
Organism: Allium fistulosum; assembly: GCA_030737815.1. Lineage (NCBI taxonomy): Eukaryota > Viridiplantae > Streptophyta > Magnoliopsida > Asparagales > Amaryllidaceae > Allium > Allium fistulosum. The sequence goes on along the minus strand of CM060906.1, from coordinate 484,570,901 downwards.
TCATCAAATCCAATTAGCCAGATCATTGGCTAGGCGCACTTCACGCATGTTTTGCAGCATGATCTTAGCCGTCCAAATATTGGTTCAACTATTATAAGAATCCATGCATGGCCACTTCAAAAGGGATGGAGCCTGGTGGGTTAGGACTTGGTTGGTTGGGACCCAGAAGATTGGAACCTGTAATCCACCACTCATTCTCTTGATATAGCAGCTCCTTGAGATGTGTAGCTTTATTAGTTTTAGGCGCAATTATTCTCTTGTAATTCCTTGAAATGTAAGAGAGCCAAATAGTAAGTAAAGACTTCACAGTGGATGTAGGCAGTCACGCCGAATTTACCTTTAAATGATCTTTTCCCTCAATTTTCATTCATCAAGCCTATTGATTTGCAAGTAACATTTGCTCTTCACAGCGCATTATCATAACTTTGAAGTTGACAAAAAACATCATCAACATTCTAGTGCTAAAAGGAGGGCTTGAACCTCTGATCTTATGGTTAGTAACCTCATATGTAAGCTTTTTCCATGCTTGGCACCTCGCATCCTGCACCTGTTATGGAAACGATGGACAATGTTCCACTGCCTCCTTCGGTCACTAAGAATATTCTCCAACTTTCTCAGTTTGACTTCTTGTCATACACAGTTGTTGTGCGTGCCTACTCATCCTCTCACACTACTGCTACTATCATTCAAATGATGATAACCATGTATGCGCCCTATGTGAGGGCCTCACACAACCTCTTAGAGATCGGCATTCAGAAAGACGTCATGGTCAGCCCGCTTCATGGAAAAAACCCGAGGGCAGGGTAACCCCCTAAAAATCTTGGCCATCCATCGAACACCTTCGTAGAGAAGTCCTAGAGACCTAGCACTCCTGTTAATGTCCGAACCAGCCCCTTTACGGGTCGCCAAATAGTTCTCTCGTTTATCTTTTCCTTCAACGACGTCCGTAAGTAGCCAACTACTCGCCCCACATCTTAAGATGCCCAGATTCCATTGACGGTGCCTTTCTCAAGCTTACTTCTATGCCCTTAACCCAGATAGGGTTAGGGGTATGCCCTTGAAGCAATTATGTAATTTGTTACATATATTTAACTCGATAACCAACCTTGTTCGAAATAAAGGTGTTTTCTTTCCATTATATACTTGATATTATGTGTTATATTGTTTAATCAATTAATCAAAAGTATATTTAATAGAAAATCCATAAATGGTATGTTTTGTGATAGTAGTTACAAAGTGTTGTAACCGTGAGTAATTTATCGTATTGAAAACAAATATATAATTTTAAATGTTTCTAGGCTAGATGCATCGAGACTGGATGTCGATGTATCCGTTGAGACTAGAGTACATAAGCTCTTTAAATGTTAGGTAGTGTATTACTCATGACTACTAGGGCACCTAGGGGTTATGTATTGTTAGTTATTATATAACTATAGAACGACTTACTCGATAGTTTTATATTGGTTAATATAACAAGGTCAAATAGAGAATATTGACGTGGCTAATTTGCACAGTTCTCTCGACTTGAGAATACTATGGATCTTCAATGTGAAAACTTCACTTTGATTATAGTCAAATCATGGAACGATATCCATCGAGTGACTATAGTTGGGTCGAGCAGAAGTATTGGAAGTGAAACATTATTCAAGAGAGGATTTGTCTACTCCATTATATGGGGTTAGTATCACGATCGACTCAAAGTCAAAGTCTCTGGCCAAAGCAGATTGGTTAATAATAATTGTAATTATTAAACTAATGACTTTGTGTTTGGACTATAAAGTTGAATATGGACGATATTAGAATTTTGGCCATTACCAAATTACTTAAGTCCAAAGTGATATAGTTTTGATGAAGAGAATTGGTGTAAATAAATATCACAACCGGGTAACACTTAATAAAGTAAAATTGGACTTTACCGAAACTAAGTAAGCGGTAAATTTGGCCAAAATATCACACCATCTACTAAATGACGTGTGAACATTAACGTTCAAATAGTTCGATGTTAATCGCTGACCAAGTTTACACCAGACAAGTCACACAACCGGAATGATGAACTCTCTATAGACCAAACGATTTAATTAATTAATAATTGTTATAAATTAATTAAATTAATTAATATCTTTGGAATATTAAATATAAAATTTGAATATGATTTGATGAATGAATATTATTAAATATATTTATAATTGTGATAAATATATCGATTAATATGTGTTCGATAAGCAATTAAATTAGATTTAACTAATAATATTTATTTGGACTTAAATGGGATGTTAGCCCTTGATGATATGGTGATAATTTAGCTATTGTGAAGGCTATAGGGGGCTAAAAATAGGGTAGAGGGGTTGTAAATATATGGCTCAGATTTAGTGAGAATTGGTATGAGATATGATCCATATCTTTCTCTCCTTCAGCCACTATAAAAAGGCCTCTTACCCTAATTGTTTAGTGACCGTTTTGGCTGCCACATCTCTTCTATTATTAGTCGATCACATCCCCTAAGAGCTTAAGCAAATCAAACTTAAATCATTCAAAACAAGTACTATATGATAGTCAAAGATATACGGTTCAAGGATTAGCAGTCTGCCGAATTGAAAAGCTTTCAAAGGAGAGAGAAGCCATTATTACTTGGTTGCTTTAAGGATCCAGTTTTAGGTGTGTCTTTACTATGTTAGTTTTCTTATAATCACAGAATATTATTTTATTACACATGTTACACCCATTCTTACCTCGAATTACATTAAAGGAAGATGGGTAGTGCATGACGCCAGAAAGACTGCCCTCGTATCAAGAAAGATTATATGTAAGGGAAAAATGAATTAAATCAATCAAACTCATACTACACAGGAAGTCATCCTAAGGCTACAATACTTAACCCAACCCGAACCCTGCAATCAAGGAAATCATGGCTAAAGACAAATAATGCAATCATAAGGAAATGGGGTCAAGTCATAACGATAATATACAAGATCAAAGCAGAACAAGTATACTGCACCGAAGCCTAGGAGGCAATACATGTTGAACTGAGCTGACCACATCCCCAAATCCCACACTTTGTCAACACCTACAAGAACAGGTATGCACCAGCACATGCCAGGGTAAACCTAAGCAGTACCATAAGGAGTCACAAGCACCCCAAAGGGCCGCATACAGGGCCAATCAAGATATGCTTCAACGTGGAACCATACTTGCAGGTAAATGACAATGATATGGAGCTCCTCTTTTCTCTCATTAGCAACCCGAGCATACTAGCAATGAGGGTAACTCAAATCACAATTAGCTCAGACCATGTCTAGCCACAAATACATTCCAAGCATATGTCAAATTAACTATTAGAGTGAAACAGGGCAGTAAAACTCTTTTTTTCCAAATATAGCAAGTCAAGCAAACAACGACAGAATTGTCGGCATAACAGTATGCCCTTGCATTAGGTAATAATCATCACCACACCTCTCTACATACATATCCCAAAGCCTCGGGGCGGCCCCAAGTACTCTTTTTAAGAAGTCTTCCTATTTAGGTTAGAAGAAGGCCAACCCGCACAGGCTTGAGATTCCCACCCAATTTTCCAAGCATCCCGCTTTAATTTCCTGGACTCCTGCTAAAACCGTGACTTCCTGCCAAAAACACATCACTAATCCAGGCACAACAAACAGGCATTATGGATGACTGCTAAGTGGCAAGATCCAAGGATGAAGACTGAAGCAAAGAATAAAGGGCAATAGGGACAATCAACTTGCACTTTCCATATTATAAAAGGTGGCACAAGAAGACGTAGAAAGGGGATGATTTTTCCAGAGTAAAAATTTCATAACAACAAAGTCAAGAGATATTGTATTTTTATAGAAAATTGTAATCATCTGTATCAAACAACAATATATAGTGGATTATCCCATGGACGTAGGATAGATCATAATCTGAACCATGTAAAAAAATTCTGTGCCCTTTTACTTTCGTTGCTATATCTTTGTTTGTATTGCATTAAATCATGAATGATAAATTCCCCTGCAGAACCATTTCAACGTCCCAATAAACAGTTGGAGCATGACAACAAGGCTATGTAAGAATTCAGCAACATAGTCACTTCCTAAAAGTAGATTTAATACACGTTAAATCTATTGATTCAAATTCATAAAAGTAATCGACATCTAGATTTCTTCCTAATCCAGTTGAGTGTTCTGAAGCCGAAAATCTTTACCAACATTTTTTACACTAGAAGGAGGGCCTAAACCTTTGCTCCCTTTTTCCAATCTCTGGTGATGTTTCCCAACCTCCTTTCCTAAATTCCAGTAAACTATACATGCATTACCCCTCCCGATTATGAAAATCGGTGATCATTTCTTTCCTTTCGTTTAAAATGGTCACTCGAGACTCTCATGGATCCTACCAAAACCATCTTTCTCCAGTCAACAACACCTCTATCACCCATAGCTCACCGCCATCCTCACCAATCATGCTAGTCTGCAGCAGTAAAGTGATACCAACGCTCTCAGAATTGAGAATGATGAGGCCGGCCATAAACTACTTGATAGAAGGAATCAACAATCTATGGTGCATGGAATCAACATCAACGGCTTCTACCAACTACTGTTCGCCCCTTTGTCAATCAATGACTACAGGTTGGGCAAAGACATATAGGTATTTGTCAATTTGGATAGTGATTCCATCATGGCAGGGAACCCAAAACCGGAATTCAAGAACTATAATTACAACGTCAAGAGGATTCCGTACATCGTTGGGAACCGGGTCATTCACTGTCGTGCCCCTCAGCATTTATTCAATCACTTCGACTCGTAGTAAGTCGAAGTAATTGAGTTGCACACTGATTTGAAAGATCAGCTACTGCCTCCCATTGGAACCAAATCTAGCTGTCCGCATAGGGATTTTTGATGCTTCTCTCCTAAACCCGAAGGAGAAGTCATGTCGAGCAGATAGCCGAGATTGGGAGCATGACGGATTCAGAATCCAGAGGAGAAGCTAAAGTCGAAGCATTGACTATAATTGCAAAAGACAAGCATTTAATACTGCACTGAAGAACCCAGGCCGAGGTCAGAACATCCTGCACAGCTTATGTAATAAACATTGTAAAAAAAATGTATGTGCACTGGTTAATTAAACCGGTCTCTGTATTATCTCCCTTTGCCAAGGATAAATGATCTTACTATGCACATTCATAGTTCACCGCCAATAGTCACTGATCAAGCAAAATGCAAGGTCGATTGACAATAATGACACTCTCAACACCGAGAACGGTGAAATTAGACTCAAACACTGGGAATTACATCAACATAATCTGGCTCTTCAGCGAAATTACTGCACTAGACACAATTAGACTGCCCTGCCCCAGTATAAATATTCCTATGATAACAATCATATCATAGCCAAACTGGTCGTATGGATATTGGACGGTCCGAACCAGTGTAAAAACCCTTTTATGTTAACTATTAACATACCACACTAAACGTACATATATTAGACAGATAGAACAGGTACAAAAAAATCATACTCATGCGAGGGTTGTATATGCACGACCTGACTTCTCAGTCAAATACAAACATACTAGTCTGCACCCAAATAGCAGAGCAGACCATGTCAATCACACGAAAATGGTTTCACAGCCTCATCGCCATCGTTCAGGAAATTGCACATACTGTGCAAAACAAGAATGGCAACAACACTCCCCTAAAAGGGAACGGTGATGCTAAAACTAAAGCTATAGTCTACCCTAAAAAAATAGGGAAGACCATGCCAAGCGCACGAATGAATTACTCTTCATTGCTCACCGTCATCACAAATTACAAGCTACAATGGCAATCTCAGATATGAGAACGGTAACGCTAGATGAAGATGCTCCCAAACGTACGTATGACGTTACGCCCTAAACAAGGGAGCAGATCATATAAAACTTGCGGCCAAGCTAGCGCAGGATACCATACCCAAACAATGGATCAGATCGTATCAAATGTACAAGAAAAGACTATGGCTAACGGGTCAGGACAGGGGGCATGAGCTACCACATAAGCCTACTTTAAACATGGCAAGAAAGCACAATACATGGAATGTACCACAAGTTATCGATCAAGTACAAATCCAGATACTATTCAAAGCTTACCAGGTATATATCAAAAAACTGAGTTACCAATACTTAGTTAGATCCTTACATGCCTACCAAGATGCAATTTTCTATCTTAAATATCTATACATAATTTACAAAATATTACGGCCTAGGTCACAACATAAGGTAACACCTCATAATAAAGCCTATGCTAAGAATCTGACTCAGAATCAAAAGACGAATTAGTTATGACTGCTCCACGTCGGTATGACCTGTGGGAATGCAATACCGAAAGTTGAGAAGAACCACCTACCAATTGAAAAGCAGGGGATTTATCGTCCAGCTTGGTAATAACAAGTTATGATCGGGCACGAGTGGCACTACCATGAGCAGAACTGCGACAAGCAACGCAGGGATCATATACATAATCTTGAGACCTATACTTATGATTGGCATGGTTATACAAGACGAACAAATCAATCTTGCCTAGAAACATCTAAAAACATCAATGGAACGTTGCCGGTCAATTTCTGCTATTGTCATTTTCACCTTCTATTTCTAAAGCTCTTCTAATAAAGACGCCCTATCCATTCCACCTTAGGAAACCGTAATGGACTCTAATCGGACCTCACATTCCAAGTTGAATATCTTGTTTTCCAAGGCGTTCACCTTTCGTATAGCCATCTTCCTAGTTTTTTCGATTTTCTTAAAAGGTGCTCCCTTATTCTTTCGAAATTCCTAAAGAAGGAGCCAAAGAAAGAAGGGGCCAACGAGCTCATCCTCATAAAATAGAAGGGTGAAACCCAAGTATTTGGCGTCCCCAACTCTCCCTTATAATAATCACCCAACTTTCTAATCTTAGCCTCATATAACTTTTTACATCATACTTCCACTTGAGAACCTCGTCCGGGTTGGCCCCGGAAAGGAGCATAGGAATTGCATTCGACCTGAGAAAGGCGCATGTAGCTGGACCGCTTAGAGGATCATCTTTTGTGCACATACACAGTGCAATCTCTTTGTCCATCTCCACAATCCTTTGCCTTAACTTTTTGATCCCATCTCTACATACTACCCCATATATGCTCTCGGCATTCTTTAATAAGTCCTCTACTTCTGCTACTCGGGCTAGGGCAGAAGCTAATTTCTCTTTGAGCATGGAAACCTCTGAACCCTGGTCGAGATGAGCCAATCGAGAAAATTAAATAAGTCCATAATAATATAAATAAGCAAGGAAAGAATACTAGAAGCTCGCAAATCTTGTAGAATTGTAATTCAGTAAACAAACTTCAAAACCATGCCAAATATTGTCATGTTTAAAAAAATATCACTCATCCAAAGGTCTTAGCAATTAAACATTAAAATGATGTCTAAGGATATTAGGAAAAGGTGGGGCTGCACTAGCAAGAAAGGTACTGTGGTGGTCATAACATGCTCCTGCCCAGTAATCCATAGGATGTTCAACCGTCACTTCGAAATCCTCTTTGTTGTTCAAAAAAGTTCTAGTCTAGCATGAGGTAAAATAATTCTAAAACATCTCGGGATCGTTAAAGCAACACCTCCGCCCTCTTACTTTTGGTCTCCTCTTGCTTAAGTTTTTCCGAGTAAGAGGCAGTCCTACCTTGAGCAACTTGTAATAACTCCTTGAGCTCACATATCATTAACACAACTTTTCTCCTTGTGTCATCTAGAGCTTCAATTAGTTGAGACCTTGTTTTCCTGATTTTCCTTGTAAAGTCATCTAATAACCCATGGGAAACAGTTTTCCATCCATCGTTACAAAGATAAGAAGGCCCATAAACTACATGAAGGACAGGAACAATGTACAAGCAGGACACTGTACTCGTCCTCCTATATTAACGGCCTCTTTCTCACTGAGCGGTATGGAAATTTCTACAGACGTCTCCTCCACCTGTTTCTTGTATTATGCAATCTCACTTTTATAAACAATACTATAGAGCTCTTCACCCTCCTCTAAGGTCTTCATTATCCTTTCCAACTCTGATGCAGCACTCCCTGACCATGTGCACATTTTTTTGTTGCAATCATACTGACACTCAAGCTCAACTTTGACAGTTTTGAGCCCTTCATGAGCAAACTTCAACTCCCTTTCAAGTCTTTCATTTTAGTCCATAAGTTGGGCGACCTCATCTTCAAGAGCGTCCTCCGCCTTAATTGCATCAGAACCTTTAAGGTCAGGAACGATAGTGGAGGCAGAAGCATCCTAACGACATGCATAGTTAGCATTGCATAAAACTTGGAGAGAAACAACTTAATCGATAGTAAAATAAAACTTGATTACATAATCAAGACACGACAGATAAAGTTTAGCATTGAACATCCATCATTTATTATATTATCTCTACTTATCCACGCACTTGAAGATCATGCGTAAAATAACAAGGATACATAGAGCTCATTCATTAATCAAGGTTCTAAGCTTAAGCCTAGACCACTCTATGTGGGGGCTATCAGGTGGGAATGAACCATTCTCTAGTGTGCATCGCCATCGGCGCAACATGAAATTGCTAAGAGCCTCCTTTTCTTGAACTACCTGATCTATCTTAGATAATAATTCTTGAGTCTTATCCTTAAGCTTCGCATAAGACTTGTCTAACTCTTTTTTGCGCTTGCCTATAGCTACAGCACTAAACCATGGTGATCTTGGGTTTGTTTTCCAAGCCTAGGCTTGGTCTCCCTTAACAATTTTATTTTGAACACATTATCCCCGGAATACTAAACAAAACAATAAGGAAAACATGATCATTCACAAAATAATAGGACGAAAATCATGTTTCATCACACACACTAAAATAGGTTTCAGAATCTTTATACAAAATGAGACAAAGTAGATCTGAGATTAAACATGTATATCTATTGGAGAATTTGAATTAACCTTGTGTGCAAATGTTCTCTCTTTTTCCTCAGGTTGCAGGTTTTCAGGGTCAACCTCAACCATCTCCCTTCTAGTGGAATGGTCAGAATGGTCAGAAACAACCTTTTGCATCGCATCCTCTTCCTCATTTCACCTATCCCGACAATACTCATAGATCAGGTCAACTAAGGACTCGTCCCCCAGGAAGTCAAGCTTAACCTTTATCCTAAAGTCATGCTAGGCCGAAGCATAAAAGACATAAGTCACATCAGAAATAACGTTATCAAGCTCTTTCTATGATTGTTTCAGTTTCTCTATCACCACTTCCAACTCTATTTCCACCTTGGCTAGTGCCTCATCCTTCTCCCTCAGCTCACCCTCTTTTGAAGTTCAAATATCCTCTGTAGCCTTGTCCTCCCTATTGGCCCTCTCTTGGGACATCCTGGCATCTTCTTCAGCCTTGACCTTAGCAGAGGCGAGTGAAACCTTCTTAGTATTAGAGGCGGCAAGATTAGTCTCAAGTTTTGCCGCCTGATTAAGAAGCAAGGCATGTGTGCTCTACCTCTTAGGTATCATTAATGCCGCAATTTATATAAAACTAAAGTCAGAAAGATGTAAGTAGCAAATAAGTAATTAAAAGAAGAGAAAGAGAGGATCACTCATGTAAGACCAGAGTTTCTCCAGTTCAGATAAGAAGTCAGAAAGAGACACTTCATGAGTCAGAATGGGAAGGAAGGAAGGCGAGGAAGAGGAGACAACTTATGGAAAAGTTTGCCCTACAGTTCTCCCCACTCTCTTTATAAAAGCAGATATAGTTCTTTCGGGCAGGGTCGGGTAGCCCGCACCAGGGGCAGAATCACTCTGTGAAGAAGAAGCAATCTGCACAGTTGGGGTAGAAATAGGTGGGGGAGAAATGGCCTTAGCAGGAAGAGGTGGAACATCCAAAGCAATGGGAGGGGGTAATCTTTTGGAAGTAGTGTCTAAACCACCAGATCCCTCATGTGGCCTCTTTGAAGCCTGGTTTTCTTCATTGCTTGGGGGATCGTAGTAGTAGTTTTAGCATCCATTATACCAACAAAGGAAAAGGAGCAACAAGATTAAAATCACAAGAATAATACTTCCTAAATATCTATGGAAAATAACATATACCCCCAGATTCAGTTGGAGAAGAAGAGTGCTTAAATCTGCTATGAGAAAATGTGTTATGAAAAGGTAGTAGATTACGATCTTTCAGTTTCAGTCCATTAAGAACTTATTTATTTTCTTATCCTTTGCTTCCAATCCTAAAATATGTCATCTATGAAAATCATATAATCTTTTATTTTACTCAAAGGAGATGGTATGGACAGAATAATGACGAGAGAAAGAAGGAAAATTGTCCAAGTTTGAAATAAAGAAATATAACTCGGACCACTTTTCAGTTTTCTGTGGAACATCAAGAATAACAGATTCCTTGGCCTGAATGCGAAAGAAGCCAACATTCCCTTTTAAAGGATTCTTCCTAACTTCAAAGAGAAAATGAAGTTCCTCACTAGTGAGGTCGAAGCCATTTTCAACATAAAGAATGAAGGTGGCCAGGGCAAGAGTATAGGAATATGGGGAAAGTTGGACAGGGGCAATATCAAGGGAAGCAATCCATTGACGGATAGTCGGGTGCATGAGATGATAAAGACAACATCGAATATGTTTCAGAGTAACGGAGATGAACCTAGCCGGCGGTGTATTGATATGTTCATGAAGTTCGGAAACTATAGCCAGATAACCAGAAAACCCAAATTGCTTGAGAATGCCAGTGGCATCTTCCAGCCGAGTGATTCTAGAAGGAGGGAGTGTGGAGGAAGATGAAGAGGAATCCATTTCAAATTTTCAAAAGATTACTTCAAAGAAGAAACAAACAAGAATTGAGGCAAGTTCTCATATTTTCAATCTAAAGAAAAACCCTAAATATGGAAATTGGAAATCAACCTTATAAAGACTCTTCTCGAGCAAAAGGAAATTATGGAAAGATGAAGAAATATGTACATACCATAATTTGAATAATGGTCACATGATCGAAGCAATCAAGGATTTTTGTGAAATGTGGATTGACTGCTAAAACAACGAGTACAAAGATTAAGAAGGATATGCTTAGAAAAAATGGAAAGCCTGATGAAACAGCAGTTTGAAAAGAGACCAATAAAAGGAGAGCACATGTACAAGAGCATTAAATGCAAGAATAGCCGAAAAGACTTTTCCCACTACCGACAAGAAATGTAAATTAGATGAAGCTAACAAGATCAGCAGACCGGGTGCTTCAAACGACAAGTCTACAATGACCTACGGTCGTCGCATACTTGGAGGGTAAGTGTTACACCCATTCTTACCCTAAACCGCGTTGAAGGAAGATGGGGCAGGACGTGATGCCAGAAAGACTGTCCTCATATCAAGAAAGATTAGATGTAAGGAAAAAAGGAATTGAATCAATCAAACTCATATTGCACAGGAAGCCATCCTGAGGCTACAGTACTTAACCCGACCCGAACACTGCAATCAAGGGAATCATGGTAGAAGACAAGTACTGCACTCATAAGAGAACGGTTGTAAGTCATAACGATAATATATAAGATCAAAGCAGAACATGAATACTAAGCCGAAGCTTAAGAGGTAATACATGCTAAACTGAGCTAACCGCATCTCCAAAGCCCATACTTTGTCAACTTCTACAAGAATAGGTTTGCACCAGCACATGCCGAGGCAACCTAAGCAGTATCGTAAGGGGTCACAAGCACTCCAAAGGGTTGCATACAAGGCCACTCAGGATACGCTTCAACACGAAACCATACATATAGGTAAACGATAAAGATATAGAGCTCCTCTTTTCTCTTATTAACAGCTCTAGCATACTGGCAACGAGGGAAAATCAAACCACAATCAACTCATATCGTGGCTAGCCCCAAATATGTTCCAAGCATATGTCAGATTAACTATCAGAGTGAAACAGGACAGTGCAACTCTTCTTTTGCCAAATATAGCAAGTCAAGCAAAGAACAACAGAAATTTTAGCATAGCAGTATGCCTTAGGCATCAAGCAATAATCATTACCGCACCTCTCTGCATACATTTCCCAAACCTTAGGGCGGCTTCCAATACTCTTCTTAAGACGTCTGCCTCTTCAGGTAAGAAGAAGGCCGACCTACATAGGCTTGAGATTCCCGTTTAATTTTTCAGCAGTCCCGCTTCAGTTTCCTGGACTCCCACCAAAACCGTGACTTCCTGCCAAAGACATGTCTCCCCTGGCACGACAAATAGGCAGAATGGAGGACTAATAGGTGGCCATATCTAAAGGTGAAGATTGAAGCAAAGAATAAAAGGGGATCGTGACAATCAACAGTGCACATTCCATACTATAAAAGGAGGTACAAGAAGACGTAGATAGGGGATGATTTTACCAAAGTAAAGATTTCATCAGAACAAAATCAAGAGATATTTTATTTTTCTAGCAAATTGCAATCATCTGTATCAAACAATAATATATAGTGGATTATCCCATGGACGTAGGATTGATGATAATTGTTATCCCGCCTTTTGGCAAGGCAGTGACACCAAAAAGTTGACTGGAAAACTAAATACAGTTCGTTATACACTGTTTCACCATGGATATCGATGAATTTTGTCTGAGCCCGAATCAGGCTACAATTGATAGGACACAACCAGCTAAGTCATGGGAACTAGCATTCCAAATTTTAGGTTGGTCAGAATTCGTATGCTCAAGTTATGATCGATGCAAATTGAAGGAGATAACTCCATTTTCGTATCCATCAATGAGCCTCATTTCATATCCATCGATTGCGTATCGATCAGGGCAGCATCTCGTTCGAATCCTTCCTCATATCCATCCCAAAGCGCTATTTCATATCCATCAGTGAACTGCGCTTCGTATCGATGGACTTCGTGTCCATCGATAGAGTTTGCTTCGTATCGATCGGAACGGCCAGATCCTCGTGTCCATGAATTTCGTATCGGTCGACCAATACCTAGTTCGAATCGATGAACAAAGCCTTCATTCGAATCCATCAGGAAGCTTCAGTTCATATCTATATCGTATCCATTGGATGGAGACGTCATGATCAATACGAGCTAAGTCGCTCATCTTGATTCGAACTGGACATTGGAAATTGATGCGCGGTGCACGAAATTGATTGATTCAAACTAAATAACGGCACTCGAGGCAAACGAGGTGAAATACATGGATACAGCGCGTTCAACTCGGAGCAGAAAAAGGATCGGTGCGAGAGGGACGCGCCACGTCACTACGATGTCATATGCACGATCAATTCGAAGTGGATCGTCTCGAATTGATGGGTTCGAACTAGATAGCCATCGAACAATTTGAATTCGCATCGATCATATCTCCCAAACCACAATTCCAAATGCTACGAAATTTTCACAGAAGCTTGCACACAAGGTAAAGAATGTTCCTACCAAGTTTCAGCTCGATTGGACTGATTCTTGATGGATACGAAATCAATTCGTATCGATCACAGATCGAGTCGAAACTTGGTGGGACCGGTTGCGTGGGCCCACTCACGTGCCAGAAGAAGTCTCCCGAAGTTTGAGCACGATCTCAGCCTCCTACGCCTATAAATAGCCTCCTGAAGCCCACAGAAAAGGGATCTTTTAGCGAATTCAACGTCCAGACTCTACCGGATTCAATTCTACATCTTATGATCACTGTTGTATTCGAATTTCAAAGCATTAATCCACTGAAACCTGCTATAATCAGTTGTAATCATCAAGTGAATATCAATAAAGTTATCAGCTTCAGAGTGGACGTAGGCAAGATCGCCGACCCACTATAACTCCTGTGTCATTTACCGTTTTTATTGAGTTTCCTGAGTGATTTGCATACTTATTTTTCTACATATTTGATATCTGTGATCTGTGACTGCGAACTGGTGCTTTCAACGACTATCGGGTGTTTGTGACCAATTTTGGTGCAAACATTTTGGTGCTTTCACTGAGAACGCTGATTCAGGAGTTCTATCATTTAGGAGTTGAATTTGAAGACTAAGAGCTCAGATCTGAGAAGATATGACAAGGCAAACTAGTAAAAGACAAAGGCCAGAGCAAAGTCAGCATGAGGGGAGTCAAGAGGCTTCCTCGGGGGCAAACCAAGCATCGATCTTCATCACCAGGGATGAGATGGAGACAATGATGAAGAGACAGGAGGAAATGATCCAGAATTTGCTTCAACAGATTGGACAACTTGGAGCGCAAAATCAAGGAGCAACCAGAGTCCAGAACGGAGCAGGACCATCTGGCGCAGCGCCGGAGCTGGGGGGCACACACTTAGAGCATGTTGATCCAATCCCGGGAAGAGGTTAAGGGACATCCGAGCAACCTGGTGGCAATAGAGGGATGAACGCTCAGCTAGGGGGGCAGAACGAAGGTGACACTCAAAGATCACAGCCTGACGACAACGATAGGTTGGCAGAGATGGTCAGACGGGCCATGAGAGGCGGACTAGTCAATAGAGATCTGGAGGATGTACATAGGAGTCCCTTTATTCCTACGATCAGGCAGGCCAGGAATCCACCAAACTTTAAGCTACCATCGGTGGAAATGTATGATGGGCGGACAGATCCAGCGATCCATCTAACGAAGTATATGAGCTAGGCACATGGAAGTGCTGGGGGCATCACAGGAAGTCATGGCCTGGTGCTTACCATTGTATTTGTCGGACATTGCAGCGCTATGGTTTAGACAACTGGAGAGTGGCTCCATTGGGACTTGGACAGATTTGACAGAAAGATTTATGAGACAATTCAGGGTTCATATTTCGAGACCCAAGAACGTGATGAGTTTGGCGACTCTAAAGCAGAAAGCTGGGGAGTCTTTGAGGAATTTTCTGACGCGATTCAATGCGGCAGCAGCGTCAGTGGATCGACCAGATCCATCTATGGTCATGATGGCAGCTGTATCTGGAATATTTGATGGCACGGAGTTCAAGAATTCACTAACTAAGGATCCGCCTACGGACCTGGGAGAGTTTTATCATGAAGCCGAAAAGTTTTTGCGATTAGAGGATGCTCGTATGGAGAGAGAAGAAGAAATCGATGTTTATGCAGTTAGAGGCGGTAATTCACCTGGAAAAGGTGCAGAGACTGGTAAAGGGAAGCGAAAGGCTGAAGAAAATGATGACAGATCAAAGCAGCAACGGAGGGAGCCGCGATTTACCACCTATTCAGAACTGAACGAGGGTTTGGAGCGAATCTACCAAGACACCCGAGAGCAAGTTGCCTATCGTAGACCAATGCGACGGGATCCAACTACCGACGAGAGAAAATCAGACAAATATTGCTTATTCCACGAGCTGAATGGACATAGCACAAATGATTGTAGACACCTGAAGGATGAGGTAGAAGGGCATATCAGGAACGGTAGGCTACTTCAGTATGTGAGAAGGCGAGCTCCAACGGTGGAACCAGAGCGGCCACCATCTACATCAACTAGGGGTAACCCCGAGCCGGGGCACCGTATGGTTATCAATTGATTTAAATAACGATGAACGAGTCGTAAACTTCTCACTGACACCATCAAACCATTTACACATGTATGAGATCACGAACGATCCACAGGCATGCTTTGAATGATTATTGACCGTCTCGTAGTGAGAATTTACACTTTGACATCCTTGCTTTGCTATTGTTTTGTTTTGATTCGAACGTTTGGACTTAGTTTTTTTGGACATTTCTGTTATGGAATTCATGTGAACGCTAATTTGATATTTGCAATTCTGTAGAAGAAGTTACTCGCGTATGCTTTGGATCGCGAACGGTCCACGAGCACACCTTGTATGGCGACGAACCGCCACAATCGCTGGTTCAGAAATTCACCCGAATGTGAACCTGGTATTGATAATACCAAGTCCCCCCCGGGCATACTCATTTGCCTCGAACGGCACCCGACCGCGAACGGTCACACTTCATTTAGTATAACATTCGATCGCGAACGATCACACTCTGCCTCGTGCGGCACCCGACCACGAACGGTCACAATCCATCACAATTCGTCTAGAACGACACTCGATCGTGAACGATCACATTTTTCTTTCCATGCCACCCGATCGCGAATGGACACAACTCGTCTAGAACGACACCCGACCGCAAACGGTCCCATTTCTTTATTTGCCGCGAACGATCACGAACGATCACATTCTGCCTCGTGCGGCACCCGACCACGAACGGTCACAATTCACCCAGTATGACATTCGATCACGAGCGATCACATTCTGCCTCGTGCGGCACCCGATCGCGAACGATCACAACTCGTCTAGAACGACATCCGACCACGAACGGTCCAATTTCGTTATTTGCCGCGAACGGCATCCGACTTCGAAAGGTCCCACATCACCTCAAATGACATACGGTCGCAAACGATAGTCATTCATGGTCAGGAAAGACTATCAAGTTTTTTACAGGTCGATGACAGGATATGAACATCCAGTTTATGGAACTACAAAACACACCTTCCTATCGCAAGGCATGTTTTGGGGGGCAAATGTTATCCCGCCTTTTGGCAAGGTCGTGACACCAAAAAGTTGACTGGAAAACTAAATACAGTTCGTCGTAAAAGTTCGTTATACACTGTTTCACCATGGATATCGATGAATTTTGTCCGAGCCCGGATCAGGCTACAATTGATAGGACACAACCAGCTAAGTCATGGGAAGCAGCATTCCAAATTTTAGGTTGGTCAGAGTTCGTATGCTCAAGTTATGATCGATGCAAATTGAAGGAGATAACTCCATTTTCGTATCCATCAATGAGCCTCATTTCGTATCCATCGATTGCGTATCGATCAGGGCAGCATCTCGTTCGAATCCTTCCTCATATCCATCCCAAAGCGCTGTTTCGTATCCATCAGTGAACTGCGCTTCGTATCGATGGACTTCGTGTCCATCGATAGAGTTTGCTTCGTATCGATCGGAACGGCCAGATCCTCGTGTCCATGAATTTCGTATCGGTCGACCAATACCTAGTTCGAATCGATGAACAAAGCCTTCATTCGAATCCATCAGGCAGCTTCAGTTTGTATCTATATCGTATCCATTGGATGGAGACGTCATGATCAATACGAGCTAAGTCGCTCATCTTGATTCGAACTGGACATTGGAAATTGATGCGTGGTGCACGAAATTGATTGATTCAAACTAAATAACGGCACTCGAGGCAAACGAGGCGAAATACATGGATACGGCGCGTTCAACTCGGAGCAGAAAAAGGATCGGTGCGAGAGGGACGCGCCACGTCACTGCGATGTCATATGCACGATCGATTCGAAGTGGATCGTCTCGAATTGATGGGTTCGAACCAGACAGCCATCGAACAATTTGAATTCGCATCGATCATATCTCCCAAACCACAATCCCAAATGCTATGAAATTTTCACAGAAGCTTGCACACAAGGTAAAGAATGTTCCTGCCAAGTTTCAGCTCGATTGGACTGATTCTTGATGGATACGAAATCAATTCATATCGATCACAGATCGAGTCGAAACTTGGTGGGACCGGTTGCGTGGGCCCACTCACGTGCCAGAAGAAGTCTCCCAAAGTTTGAGCGCGATCTCAGCCTCCTACGCCTATAAATAGCCTCCTAAAGCCCACATAAAAGGGATCTTTTGGCGAATTCAACGTCCAGACTCTGCCGGATTCAATTCTACATCTTATGATCACTGTTGTATTCGAATTTCAAAGCATTAATCCACTGCAACCTGCTATAATCAGTTGTAATCATCAAGTGAATATCAATAAAGTTATCAGCTTCAGAGTGGACGTAGGCAAGATCGCCGAACCACTATAAATCCTGTGTCATTTACCGTTTTTATTGAGTTTCCTGAGTGATTTGCATACTTATTTTTCTACATATTTGATATCTGTGATCTGTGACTGCGAACTGGTGCTTTCAACG
This sequence comes from Allium fistulosum, assembly GCA_030737815.1. Taxonomy (NCBI): domain Eukaryota; kingdom Viridiplantae; phylum Streptophyta; class Magnoliopsida; order Asparagales; family Amaryllidaceae; genus Allium; species Allium fistulosum. The sequence goes on along the minus strand of CM060906.1, from coordinate 484,553,025 downwards.
ACTATCGGGTGTTTGTGACCAATTTTGGTGCAAACAATAATCTGAACCACGTAAAAAATTTCCGTGTCTTTTACTTTCGTTGCTCTTTCTTTGTTTATATTGCATTAAATCGTGAATGATAAATTCCCCTACAAAACCATTTTGACATTCCAACAAACAAATCGAGCGTGACTACAAGGCTATGCCATCATTCAGCAACATAGCCACTTCCTAAAGGCGTATTTAATACACGTTAAATATGTTGATTCAAATTTGTAGAAGCAATCGACATCTAGGTTACTTCTCGATCAAGTTGAGTGTTATGAAGCTGAAAAACTTCACCAACAATACATACATACACACACACACACACACACACATATATATATATCTGTGTGTGTGTTGTTAGTTAGGTAACGATTCTTATATGCGTTGATGTTGTCACATACTATATAGCTATATGTATATATACAAAAAAATTCACATATAATCAGATATGCATAGCCAAAGATTTTATATATAAAATTATTATTTTATTAATTAATAAATGTATATTTTACTATGTCATTTAATTATAATTATATGATTTGAGTTTATTTATATCATCATATCATGCTAATAATTGAACACATATTTTATACCTATATATTTACTGTAATTATAATTTTCGGTAGCAATAAAGTATTTTTAATAATTATTTACTATTATTTAATATTACATAAATTAATATATTATTTAAATAATTTATATAAAAAAATTTGTTCTAGAAATTAGTTTTAAAAAAATATTATTTTATCATGAAATAAGCTCTCGGCCAAAAATTGAGAATTTAATAATCAAATTATATATTTCTTAAAATTCATTATAATACACAATCGAAATTAATTAATTATTAGAAAATAATTTTTTATAGTGAAAACTTATGAAGAATTTTACCATACTTCAAAATATCATGCTAGATTTTCGAAAAATTTAAAATTTTAAAAATTATGTGTTGAAAATATTTTTATTAATATTTTATTTTATTTTGACTATTTAATTAATATATATATATATGTATATTTTAATATAATAAAATTTGGTTATGCTGTGTATATGATCTGGAAGTAATAATTAATTTTTTTTAATTTTATTAATAAATACATGCATATATATATATATATATATAATACGTGTATAATATATATATATATTATAAATAAGTTTATACGTATATATTAAAAAACCCTTTTATATATTAAGTATGTATAAATATTATTTTAATATTTATTAAATAACACATAATTATGCATATATATAAATTACTAATATTTTACATATATATATATAAGTGTTTAAATAATTTCATTTTCATAAAATTATTTAAATAAAATTTACTTATGCATTTACATATATAGATATATATAATATTTATATAAGTAACAAACTTATTTTTTTATTTTTGAAAAAAAATGTATTGAAAACATACAATATAGATATATATAACATTTATATACACATATATTTGGACAATATACAATATTTATTGGATGAGTTAACATGTCTGTTGCGATATAAATCCCAACATCTATATACAAGCACGTTATTCCTTGCATGGGTTATCATGTTACATATGCACATACATACATATATGTATATGATACATATGTGTACATTTATATGCGTAGAATATAAATAAAATAAAATTGTATATAATCTATAAATTTGAATAAAATGTGAGAATTTATTTAAATAGAATTTAGAAATGTTCTAAATAAATTTGAGTTCATAGGCCTAATATAGATCCAACAAGGAGATTTTTGAAATTCACTCATAACATCCGCTGCTGGTTGGCCTAGTTCCAACAATGGTATCAAAAGCCCAAAAGCCTATGCGGTCTAATTAGTCATGTTAGGAATAACCAATTAAGCACACAACCTAATTAGTAGGGTCTCTAAGAAAGGTAGTGTTGAAGGATTCGGTTTGGAAAATTAAGTACTCTACCCTACCGGGTTACCGACCGGGCCTGAACAAATATGTGAGCCCAAAAGGTTGGTCTAATCGAAGAGGCCCAATTTGAATTAGGCCTTGGGCAAATTTTCAAAATTATTTGAAAATTAAAATAAATGATTTTAAATTTTAAATTTAAATTTAAAATAAGATATACATATATTATAAAAGTTATAATATAATAAAAAATTTCAAAATGTTTGAAAAATAGAATAAATTAATTTCGAAAATTTTAATTTATTAATAAGATTAATGAAATATATAAATTAATTAAATAAGTTATTCATAAAAAATATATACATATATTATATATTTTGATATATATTATAATATTTTTAAATGTTTAAGATATCATAAGTATACATGTATTTATATAATATGATTTTTGAAATTAATTTAATTAAAAGTTTTAATTAAAGGTTAATTAATTAATTAATTAAATTAAAAGGTTAATTAATTAAATAATATACACATATACACGATATATGTGTTATACTATAAAGGTTATAATATATAATGAATATTTAATATAAATATTATATTAAAATAACATAAAATTAATTAAAATGTTAATTAATTAAATTAATTAAATAAGATTTATTTAATATATTATCATATTTTATACTATTACATAAGTAGTATGAAATATAATAGTTATATAAAAATAAAACATATATGATATGAATGAACGAATTAAAGGTGGAACATTAAGAAACCCTAAATAGACTCAAGGACTAAATACATATGTAAATGTATGCATACCGTGATTTTCGATGTTTCCGACACTTGAATCACGAGGGTACTTCATAAGAAATACATTATTCCATATAAGTTGATATCACTCGATATAATAAATTGAAGATTATGAATCTTTAATATGAAGTTCTCCTCTATCATTTATATATTAATAGAATACTTGCATACTCTTTAGTTGTGATCTTTCCTCAAGCTAGGGATGTTATGTATAGGGCTATCAATGGGTCCTGTCAGGTTCAGGTTTGGGTCGAGTCAAGTCGAGTTCAGGTTGATTTTAAATGGGTCGGGTCAACCCGTTTATTAAACAGGTCAGAAATAGCTCAACCCGTACCCGTCCTGATTATAAATGGGTTGACCCGACCCGACCTATGTAACCCGGTTATAAATGGGTCGGGTTGGGTCGTAAATGGATCGAGTCAACCCGTATAAGGTATAAACGGGTTATAAACGGGTCATAAAGGGGTTATAAACAGGTCAAAATTTGAGCTCACAGGTCGGGTTGGGTTATAATCGGGTCGGGTCAGCCTATATAAGTATAAACAGGTTATAAACGGGTCAAATTCGGGTTCACGGGTCAATTCGAAACCCACCATTTATAAACTGGTCAAATTCGGGTTGACCTGAAAATTATCCGCCCACTTAAATGGGTGAGGTTAACCAGCTAATTTTCGTTTAATCTTCGGGTCATGTTTTGGGTCGTACTGGAAATTGACTGCCCTTGTTATGTGTAGTACTGCTAATATATTGAATAGATGAGATAAGATAACTGCATGTATTTGTCGAGCTTTCCTTAATGTACGTTTATTATACTTAGGCCGTCGCGAAATGATATGTTCGAGTGAATAGTCTCACTTTACTTATTGAGCTTTCCTTAAGGTAAATGCACGATTAGGATAAGGGACAACGGGTGGACTTGTATGTGATACAACCGATAAGGAGTTATCCATCGTATGTGGGCCTATGATTTATTGAGCTTTCCTCAAGGTCAGAATCTCAAGGATACGAGTCCTAACACCCATTAGTGAAGTAAAATGACTTCTATGTTTTACTTAGGGTTTGGTGAAACATAAAAGACTAGTGGGAGCCTTATTAGAAAAATGAAATGATAAATTTTAACCTTTCTAATATTGTAAGAGCATATGTTATATATTGTTACAATAATCTACATTGATAAATTTGTGCATATAATATGATTGATGAAATATTTATCAATTAAGATATACAAATGAATTGAATTGAAGATTGACAAATAGAAATGTAAGAGATACTTAGTAATAAGTGCTTCTTGCATGTTATTGTTTCAATACCCATGCAAGCACCTGATTTTACAAATACTAAATACATTCGTAATTTAGCACCTACATATTTATTTGGTGAAGACTGTAACGACCCCGAATTTTATATAAATTTAAATTGATAATTTAATTTAATTTTTGAATAATTTTTTTTAAATTAATTGATGAATTGATTCGAGTTTCCCCGAATCCAAATAAAAATATATTAAATCATTTTAAAATTTAGAAATTGTATATATATGTGAATTTATATAGTTGTGCCTATATGAATAGATTTGAAAAGATATATATATATATATAGATAATTGGATTTAAACCTTAATATAAATGGTTTAAAAATAAATATAAAAATATAGATAATTGATACAAGTTTAAAAATGAATAACTTTAAATTTGAAATTGATGGGTTATGTTAGAAATAGAAATAAATTAATAATAGATAATTTAAGCTAGAAATAAAAGATAAACTATTGAAATATATATATATATATATATATATATATATATATATGGAGAAATACAAGACAAGTATTTAAGTTGAAAATAAATATCTTAAAATTTTGGTTATGTAAACTATAAAGATATAAAATAAACACATTAAATAAATTAGTTAAAATTATAACAAAATATACAAAATAATATATAGAACTTTATTTACATCACAAAGCCATAAGGCAAAAGAAGAAATACAAACCAAAATTTATAAGTACCTATATACAAACAAATAAAAATACAAATATAAGTATGGAATGAAACAAGTAAACAAACAAACGAAAATATGTTTTCATGAACACTTGCAAAACAAAAGAAAGTATAAATGTTATAAGGAAGACATAAAGTACCAAGATAATTAATGCAAGCCACAAAACTAATATTTCAGCCGAGCCAAACAAGCAAAGCAAAGAAAAATCTGATGAATTGTACAACTAGAAACAAAATAAAATATATTTGTACAAACTCATAAATGCAAGTCATCACGTTCAAGCATATCAGCCTCCACTTAAAAGTACTAGGGGAAAAAAATATATGGCATGTTGTACAAACCACATTATCACTTGTACAAAATAAATATTATCCTGTACAACTCATTTTCTTATATCAAACTCATTCTTTTATCAACCTTTCTTCATTTCATTTTTCGTTCCATCCCAGCTGAGAATAAACTAAAGTTAATATCATTCAAACTTAAACAAAATTTCAATTTAAAACAAAACAACTCAAAACCAGAGATCAATGGGGGTTTTCAGCTTGCATTTTCAAAACTGTTTCAACAAAAAGTAAAGCTCTGTTCTTCCTAGAAAACAATGTGAGCAAACTTCACCTTCTTTATTTTGAAATGTGTGTGAGTAAACATCCTACTTTAAAATTTTTAAATCTGTATATTGATTCATGAATAATCTTGTACTTAGTTATACATTTTTTTTGTTTTGTATAAGTATATGAGGTATACTATGTACTTTGATGATTCTATCTTCTTGTTTCTAGTTACAGAATGATCATAAACAAGAAAATTTTAATAAATTTCCATATAAACATCTTTACCTTAGGATTTTTAAAGCAAAATCAGTTTGTTTAAACTTAAAACCATGGTCCAGAAAATTTTTAGCTTGAAATAAAAGAACTTGACCCTGTGAACTCAAATTTACAGTAAAAGGAGATCATATGAATTATTTCGAATATTTTAACTTGTGGATTTGATTATATAATTTGGATAAACAGCTAAAGATAGGATTTTTAAAATTAATACGATGATTTTTAATTTAGTATTCCACGAGCAGTTCAATTTTGAACAAAATATGCATTTTGGTCAATTTTGGATGATCGAACCAATTTCGAACGATGGGATCTTGCTTGAAGCAATTTTAGCAATCGATAGTAATGGGAATTATTAAATAATTTTACCATTGTACAAATTGATGGGACGAGGCATAGTTAGGGTTCGTGATCAAGTTTTTGATATGTCTGTAAACGAGGTGATTTCATCACCTCGAATTGACCGAGTTGTACGAAATTGAGGGGAATGGAAGAACAAGGGGTTGACGTGGTGAGGCCGAAGTAGTGGAGATTCCGGTGGTGGGAGCGACCGAGGCGAAGCATTTTTGCATGGGTGGTCGAGTTCCAGGATTCGAACGATATGCTTAATTTTGATTCAGTGTGTGGCTTCGAATTAAACTTCGATTTTGAGTGTTGGGACGATTTTTGACTTGCGGAAGCTCGTGACGTTCGCCAGAACGGCGGCGCAACGCCGTGCACGTGCACGACGTCGATCTCGTGTCAGGAGGTTGGGTTGGGAAGAAACTCGAAGGAGTGCTCGAGTAGAAGATGGGTTGGCTCGAGTTTCTCGCGTTCGTGTGGAGTTGATTTTGTAGTTTAAACTTAAGTTTTAAAAAGAACAGAGAAGAAGGAGTATACGTGAGGGAGAGAGACGGCTTCGGGAAAATGCAGGGGAATCTCGAGTTTAACTCGGGAAATTTTGTTTAAGGGCTCGGGTTGGTTTGTTTTAGTAGCTGGGTTCAAAATTTTAAAAGTGAATCAAGCTCAAGTTTTAAAAAGAAACAAAAGAAGTTTTTGAATTTAAAGCAATCAGTAACCAGGTTTTGAAATTTAATAGGAAGTGAAGTTTTATTGCAAATTAAGTTAAAAGTATTTTAAATAAATATATAACCTTTGTTTTGAAAGTTTATTTTAAATAAACTTAGTATTGTAATTAAGTAAATGATTTAAAAGATGAAGTGTTTAAATCATTAATTTAACTTAAGGGTTTAAGTTAAGTAGTTAATAATAATTAACTACAAAGATTTTTAAACAAGGTTTAAATGATAATTAGTGTAGTTAATTAATATAAGATGTTTTATCTTTTAATTAATTGAGATCTTAATATAATTAAGAGATAATTGCTTTATGTAATTACATTAAAGAAAAATTAAGGATAATTAATTAAATGGTAATAAATTAAGAATTAATAAATTAATTATTGTAATAAATTAAGGATAATTAATTAAATGGTAATTAATTAATTTATTTATTGAGGTTAATTAATTTATTATCAAAGGTTAATTAATTAAAATAATTTGTAATGAGTTAATGTTAACTAACCAGAATTTTTAATTCATAAGTAATAGACCTGATTTGAATTAATCAAACAATTAATTAGTCTTGCTTATGGATGTCTGTATTCTATTGAATGCTGAGAATTGTTTGATATCCCTGATATGTGATGCTTTGTGATACATCCTGATTTGCGTTGTGATCTGTTTCTTTGGGATGAATGTAATAAATTCCCTGTGATATAATCTGTGATACATTTGTATATTATCTATGATCTGTGAATGGATGATAAGCGTTATAATTCATACCGCTTATCAACTATATTATTGTATTTAATCTGTGATGATTGAATGATGTTGCACTATTGTGTGTTACACCCTGGACCACACCTTTACACACACAAATATGGATTTCACGTGGAAATCGGTTAAGTCATAGATGATTTAAATTTAATATTTTTTTTTGAAATTAAAATTTTAATTTTCAATTGATTTTGGAAATGGATTTGGGTTAAATGTTAAAACTTTCGAAAAGAAGTTTGTAAGATAAAAGTTATTTTAAATAACTTAATAAAGCTTCCAATTTAAATAATTCAATTTGAATTTGAATTCAATATTTGGAATTGAATTCAATGATTGGAATTTTGATTAAAGATATTATAAATGTGTTTTATATGAATTTAAACCACTTTTAAAAGTATTGGTTTTGAGAATTTGAATTTAACCCAAAGATTTTAACTCGTAAATGAATCAGATTCCCGAAAAGAAAACTGTTTGTTTTCAAAGAATAAAAGCTTTAATTTAAGAAATGAAATTCCAATTTAAGTTAAAGGAATTTCAAGATTGAATTGAAAAATGGTTTTCCAAGTTATGAATGAATTCTTTTTGAAAGCTATGAATTGAATCTGTTTATTTTTAACAGATTTAAAATGGTAATTTGTTTAAACCATTCGAAATGAAATCGTTTTGAAAGCTATAAGTTAAATCTTTGATTTAAAGATTTAATGAGTTAATCCAATTGAAATGGAAATCGATTTGGAAAATCTGTGAATGAATCTTTATGAAACTTGGTAAACTTTGTAAAATGAATCTTTTTGTTTAAAGATTTGAAAATGGTAATTTTTCAAACCATTTGAAAAGAAAGTTGGGTTTAAGTTGTGACTTAACTGAAATACCATTATCCATTTGTTTTTGAATATTACGCTCACTATTTGGTTCAGCCGGGAGAGGACCTTTGTGTCACATAACCCATTCTGAATAAGTGATACGTCGTATATGGATAGCATTTTTGAAGACCGGTGTTGAAGACCGGGTGTTTGTGAAAACGATAGGATAACCTATCGATTGTCTCTGCACTGGGTAGCTCCTGGTATAGAGATTCCCTAAGTGATGGGAAATCCGATCGGGATTGTGAATACCCGGATTTGCAAGGGCTTCTTCGGAAGTGCCTACGGTTCTGTTCGAACCCGGAACAGACTTGTATGGTTACATGTCTGACATTACAATTTGAGATATAAAGCAGATTTCTTTCAAATACATTTCTGTTGGTGGCGGAGAATTTTTTCTCTTAGCTTAACACCCTTCTCTGAGACGTACGATCTCAGAGGTTATGTAGTTGAAGGTTATCAGCGATATACTCCCAATTTGGTAATGTGGCATGCTGAGTGTTGCTGTGTGATGATCATTTATTGATCAATTGTGATCAAAGCGTGGCTTTGTGAAAAAGCGTAGCTTTGTGGATGAGACCTCTTCGGACCTCACAACCCGGAAATGGTCGAAACAGGAATATGCGGCAAGGTTATGAGGGTCGCGCCCTTTAGGGTATGTCATTTCCTCTTGGAAAAGGGTGGTATCAGGTATGGAGCCCTGGTATTTAACCTATGTGGATACTCCGATCTCATTTATTGTGTGATTGTGTGTTTATCGAGGCGCCTCGGATAAAGGTCCCAAAGGACCGGGGGATGGCATAGTCGTGAGTTACCTAGTTAAAGGGGTAACCCGGCCTTGTGTTGGCAGAGAGCAGTTGTCTCTCGGGACGTCCAGCCAGAGGCGATCCCATTCGGCAGTAGGAAATGAAGTTCCTTAGCCTGACCATTTGTTGGAAATCCATTTCCCAATACGAAACTTGTACGGTTTTAGTTGTAGAACCTGCCATTTACTTATGGTGGTCACCACTGTTTAGATGGTAGCTATAGTAGGCATACGATACTGGTCGTATTTTGGCTAAGATTAATATTATACTTTCGAAATGTTTTTTTCACTATGCACTAGTAATAATATTCAACGATTTGTTTTGCGTAGTAAGCATCTTTGACTATCATAAGGAGAAATCTCCTCCGATTCTGCGTTTGCATTGTGTGTGTGTGCGGAAGGCCTTATGGTAGATTCATTTTCCAAAAGCATTGCGAAATTCAATCTTACTTTGTTTTAAAGATAAACTGTGTTTCTGTTGCTCACACCAGTCCTATGACTGACCTGGAGTTTATTATTCCCTTCCTAAACTTTGGGTGCCCACTATTTTCCACACGGGCAGTCTAGAGTTGGGTTTTTCAGATATTCAGGTTGAGTAGATTATCTGGAGCTAGTCAATCCTTAGACGACTGACCTTTCTTTCCGCTAGCTATGGATTGAAGCATTCTATTAGAGATATTCTATCCACTGCTGGTGTTATCTATTTTCTTTCCACTGCTATTTCTTGTATCATATCTCTGATGTATATTGATATCTGTTATATCATTCTGTTGTATCATATTATATCAGATTTTGTATCTGTCATCGTATCAATGTTATATATATTAATATATTCTTTTTCTTCCGCTGTGTTGTTATATTTAATGGTGTTATAAGCTCCGGAGAACCAGATTCGACATTTGAATCTACAGCATTTCGAGTACAAGTGAAGTACAGATGCCGATTTTCGAAGGTCGACTTTTGGGTCTTTACAAAGACCGTGTATTGCATTCTATAGGTACTGAACTCTAAAAGTAATACAAGAGTATGGATATTTGATCCATATACTATTACTGTAATGACCCCGGATTTTATATATATTTAAACTGATAATTAAAATTAATTTTTGAATAAAAATTGTGAAATTCATTGATAAATTGATTCGAGTTTCCCCGAATCCAAATAAAAATATATTAAATCATTTTAAATTTAGAAATTGAATATATATGTGTATATTTGATTTGAATTTAAATCTTAGATAAATGGTTTAAAAATAAATATAAATATAGACAATTGACACGAGTATCAGAATAAGTAAATAAATGATTTAAATTTAGAATTGGTGGTTTAAAATAGAAAAAAATAAACAAATAAATTTAAATTTGAAATTGATGGTTAATTTATAAATTAAATACAAGATGATAAATATTAAAGTAAAATAATAGTAATAAATTAAGCTAGAAATAGAAATCTATAAATAAAAGATAAATATTAAGTAAATAAATAATTGCTAAAATTTTAACAACAAATTAAACTCTAGAAAATTCATCTATATTACGAAATAAATAAATTATATAGTTTTATACAATATAAAGTAAATCTTGATATCATAAATCAATACAAACAATAAAAATAGAATAAACTACAAAATAATAAAAGAAAAGTAAGTTTAAGTATAAAGATAAAATAAAAAGGAAATAAAATACATTCATATATGAAGCATTGTAAAAGTATGAACACTTGAAAAAAAAAATACATATGAATGAAGCTTGTAAAAGAAAGAAAACAATACAAAGTAATAGAACATAAGTGTGTAGGCTTGAACAAGTACAAAACAAAATATCTTCAAGTATGAAACCAGATAATAAAAGAAAAAGGGAAAAAATTGTATGTGAATAGCTTGTAAAGGAAACCACAAAAACTATCTCATATATTTGTACAGCCGAAATGAAAGAAAATTTTATAAATATAAATATGGTACAACTAATTTATGCAGCCTCCAATTGAAGAAAATATCCCTGATCTTTTGTACAACAAATTATATCACCTTGTAAACTTCATTTCCTTTATACATCAACAATTTTCTTCTATTAGCCTTCTCATTTCATTACGTCCATCAAAACTGTGTAAACCTGAAACAAATATCATTTAAACTTAAAAAATAATCCAACCTAAACAACAACACAAATTCATACAAACCAGAGATCAAAATGGCTTCAGCAAGCAAAGAATTCAAGCCTGTTCATCATCATTTCTATTCACCCATATCACTGTGAGTAAACTTTTGAATCTGGATTTTTAGCTTGTTATTGGATAATCATGTTGAAGTAAAAAGTGATGAAGTATTGTATGCATGCAAGTATGTATAGATTTAAGTATGAGTTGTCTATGCATATCAGAAAACAGACAGGGTTCTCTATTTTAAACATAATAGGTTTCAAAAACCTGTTTGAAAATCCAAAGTCTTCTCCTCTGATTCTTGTTAAACTCTAGAATATAAACAAAAGTTGTTTGTTAGATTATGAACTAAGTTTATAAAATTTATTTAAGTAGAAACAACTTATTAATGTCTTTGGAAATTTGGTTTACAGGCAAACAAGAAATATTGTGATAAATTTGATTGTTATAAAATACTCATTCGAGTTCATAACCTAAATCTTCAATGAAAAATAGGATTTTTAAAGCAAGAATCATAATTTTTAAAGCTAGAATTTGAGAGCAGTTCGTGGTTGTTCGAAATTCGTTGATTTGGCGATTTCCGGCGATCTGTTAGCTTGTGGAGCACGAGGTTTTGTGTGGAGGTGGAGGAGTCTACGGTGGTTGCAGGAAAAATGGTGGTTGGGGGTGCAGATGGTCGTGGTGGCGGCGGCGAGGCTCTGAAAATTTTAAACCTAGTTTTAACGTGGTTTCGTTTTGGGTATCGTTCGTCATCTAGGGGTGATCGAGTGTCTCATGGCTTTGGGAGATGGAAGCGGGGATGATGGCGAGGCCGTGGTCGGAGTCTCCGGTGGTATCGATGTCGGAGGCGACGAGGAGGAGCAGTTTTTCGTCGATGTATGGTTCCAGTGGGTCGAGATTTTAGCTCGATTTTGCTCCGTTGGAATTTCGTTCGATCTGGGTTCGAGTGTGTGATCGCGTGGGTTAGGGTGGTTGTCGAGTGACACCGCGATGACCTCCGGTGGTCGGAGTCACTGTAACAACCTGGCGTTTTACCTAGTCAGTTATTGTCATTAGACGATTAAAAATTTCTATCATGTTGCTATTGGAATTTGAATCGATTTGAAATTCTTTTAAACAATTTATTTAATGATTGAAATGGGCTTTGTATTGTGAATCTAGCCCACGTTTACATTCCTTGGTTGCCGTTCTCTTTTGTCGATCAGAAGTCCATTCCCCATTTCATTTTTGTGAAAACCCTAGATCTAAACGAAAGATAACAATGGCGGCTCCGTCTCGTTCTTTCGTTCGTTCCCCTTTCAAAATCATTCGCAAACCGTCCCTCTCATTTTACAAAAAGAAACGAAAACCCTAGCATACGAAAGGAAAATGGCCGCCGCGTTTACTGTCGTTCGTCCCTCTTTTCAAAGATAGGGCATGCTCGTCTCGTTCATCCTCTGGGCTTCTGTCGATTTCAGTTGCGAGAGTGGGTTGGTTCGTCGAAGCAAGGTGAGTGATTTTTCTATTTCACTCACATCTAATTCTTCCTAGTTGCTTTACTTCGACTGTTCGTTTCGTATATATTGGTACTCCTTCTTGAATTGACTTTAAGCTGTTGTTTGAGTGAATTATTCACTCACATCTAGTTTTAATTCCTGTTTTGTTCGATTCGAATCTGCTATTCCTGACTTCTTTGGCTTGTTATGATTTTCTGGTATAGATTCGTTCCGTGTCCCTTTTTATTTCAGTCAATTATTCACTATACTGTGACTGTAATCATATTTAACTTTGGCATTTGTATTTGGCCTTACCACTGATATCAATAATTATGCTCTGTCCAGTTGTAGTTGTTCTTCGTGACAGTTTCAGTTGGATTATGTAGTCGGGGTTTTGATTTGTATTACTTGAACTATTTTGATCTTTAGTACTGTTTCATTTGAGAGGGGTATGTATGTGTATGCATATATATATATATATGTGCATACATGTATAATTGTATCTGTTTGACTTTGAATTTTCTTGACTTCGGCGCTGAGCATTTTTAGTGTTCTTCCCTGACCTTTTTGTGAGCTCTGTTGCACCTCATTATGTTGGTACTTTGATTGTTTTATTTGGATGCTACTACTTTGGTCACTGTTTCACAGTTTCCAGATGTGGTCTTTAGTCTCTGGTCACTGTTGTATGCACTATTGCATTTTCTTGACCATCTGATCACCTCGCTTCCTGTTTTCTGTTTTGATGTTGTCTGCATCCATTGTGATACTATGTATGTGTGTATGCATATATTCTTGAATTTTATGCTAAGTCTTTGACCACTGTGGCACTGATTCATGTTGCATTCATAGTTCTGGTTTATCACAGCTGCTTCATTATGTCACTTGATCATCTGGTTGAGTTTGTGCATTTATATACTTGAGTCCAGGTTGCATATAGGTCAGCTCCTTGGTTGCAATGAGCCTGATGAGTTGTACACATTTTGGTCTGCACCTCATATGCTTGTACTACTTCATTGTGTATTTGCATTATCCAGTATTTGGTTTTGAAGAAGCAATATACTTTGCCTCTTTGCTTCGGCACTGTTTGCAGTGTTGCATACTCATGTCATATGTGTTCTGGTCTTGTTCTCTTGATGACAAGTGGTCCAGATATTGTTGTGTTCCCTGTGTACATGTTTCCACTTAGTAGTCTGCATACATGAATCCACTTAAACTTGCACCTGATTTTGATACATGTGCTCATTCGTGCCAGCATTGAGTCTGATCATTGTGGTTGCTGGTGCCTGGCATTTGTTGCCTTCATATTCATGTACGTTAGTACTGCTTCATGTCATATACATTTCTACTGAGATTGCACCATTCAGTTTCATGTAATCTAATGTAGATGAATGTTTTGATATTGGCTTTGCATCTCCCTCGTGTACTACCTGGGTCTGCATCCTTAATCTTGCCACTATTATGGTCTGTAGCCCATTTGCATACATTGATCTTGTTTGGTTAGTGTTGATTTTTATCACACTAAGTCGGATTTGCTCTGGTTCATGTATATGCACGTTTTTGCCTTTGAGCATTCCTGCAGTAGGTTGTATCTTTTGGTATGCCCATCCATGTGCCTACTCTGTTTCATTTTGTTCTTTTGGTTCCACTGCATAGCTTTGAGCCTCCTTGCTTATGCTCAGATCATTTCGAGTTTTTGTTAGCATCTGAGTTATTGTGCATTTATGCACTATGTTGAGTCTGAGTTTTGTATTTTGACATTGGCATTCCTGCACCGTGTTGAGTTCGAGTATACTCCTTCGATCATGTTGGCTTATGGTCTTTGCTTGTTAAGGCTGCTGCTCGTATGTTCTAATCTGATGTATATCGCCTGACCATTCAGTTTGCATACATATTCATCATGTCCAATGTGTATATGCACAGTTTCATACATGTGCCATTTTATTTCTTCTCTGGTCTGTTGGCCCTGTTGTGTTTCACTGCATCTTTGTAGCGGCGAGGCAGTACACGCGTGCGTGTACTGCAGCCCTAGCAGGATTGACAGATTTAGTTGATATTTCGATCGTAAATTATTTCGTTGGTTCAATTCAATATTTTGAGGTTGTATTTGAAATGGTTCATTTCGATTGAGTTGTATCCGTTGGATTTTGGATTCATTGATCTTCTGAATATTCCATAGACTGTATTGGCGAGGCAGTACACGTTAGCGTGTACTGCAGCCAATCAGCATTGTTGTTTTTAAATTGGCATTTCAATTGTTTAAATTGATTTGGATTGTTGATATGTTGTTTAACACTGTATAGTGTTATAATTGTCGTTATCCAATCCTCGTATCGAGAGTTGGATATACTAGATTCTGTAACTGTCGCCTAATTGATATCTGATTATTATTGCTTCTGTGCACTAATAAACTGGTTTGAATTAGACTGACCTGGGTATTATTTTCTTTTGAATGTAATACTCGGGTCAGACCCGAGTATTTCAGGTTGTAGATTTCTTTCTTTGAGTTGCTGTTCGGGATTGAAGACTTTTCACATCTTCTGAAGTTGTCAGAGTCATTTTGTCATTGTATAGAATGATATGTATTCATGTATATTAGTCGATAATGTACTTGTATATATAACTTCTAGAGTCGACAGTTGTAGTTGTATCATATGTATAGTGTCAACTATGTATTAACTGACATCAGTTATATATATCTGAGACTTTTGTTTTTATCTGTGTTCCGCATTTATATTATCTGTGTTATTGTTATATCTAATGTCCTAAACTATTATGAACCGTCGTAGTTCGTTTTATACTAGTATTGGGTGTGTCGATGGGAGTAAATACATAATAGAAGAAAAATAAAAAGAATGTACCACTCCTATCGAGATAATCAATATTAGTGTAAGGCCAATTACGGATGGTCGCTCCCATCCAGCCTTATTCTTCGTAATAATAGACAGTATTTCCTTTAATACTCTTTGTTATTATGAGCATAGAGGTGGGGCGTCACAACTGGTGTACGTGCACCACGTGCACGTCATATCTGGAGGGTGAGTTACTCGAGTTTCTCGAGTCAGTAGGGTGTTTTTCTCGAAGACTTTGGGCGTTGGACTCGAAGTAAAATGGACAGGGCTCGGGTAGAATTTGTTTTAGATTTTAAACCTGTTGCTGTTTTGAAAATTTAAAACTAAATTTAAATTTATAAATCCAGGTTTAAACTGAGTTTAGAATTTAAAGTTTAAATATCAATTCAAGCTTAGGTTGGAACTTAGTTTAGAAATAAATAAAGTTTTAAATTTGAATTGTTTTAAATAAAAGTGTTTAATAAATTAAAAGTGTATTTTCAAGATTTAAATTTAAAATGGATTTTGAGTAAATGAGGAATTTAAACAAAGTTTAAATCAAAATTTAAAAATCTGGATTTAAATCTAACTCTGGATTTAAGATTTTGAATAAAATAAAGTTTTATAAATTCAAATGCTTAAATAAATTTAAATGTAAAGTTATACTTTGAATATGTGAATACAAAGCGAATTTGATTTAAGTTATTTTAAATATGTTGATGAAGGTCATTAATTAAGATTTTTGAATAATTAATCAATTTGATTAATTTTAACAATAAATTTAGATTGATTGATTTAATAATAATCAATTGTGGAATTATTAAGTATAATCACTTAATGACAATAATTTAAGCATTAATTATTCAGAGTAATTAATTGAATTAATTTGATTAGTTCAAGTCAAATTTCTTAAGTTAATCTAGAATAATCCCTTGATAATTTGAAAAGTATAATTACTTAGAGAAGTAATTAATAGATAATTTCTGGATGTAATAAATTGAATGATAATTTGAAATTTGAGTATAATTATTTGTGAATAATTAAAGGATTAATTAATAATTATGATTTGTTAAGAGAAATTTAGTAATTAAAGGTTAATTGATTCATTAATTAAGATTGATTAGTTAATAATTAAGGGTTAACTAATAAATTTGAAAGGAGGATTTATTTCAAATAATTTGTAATTTACTTATGATAATTAACCCGGATTAATAATTGATACATCTGATTTAAATGAATAAGTTGATTAATAAATTTACTTGTGAATGTTTGGACTTGACTAAATGATTGAATTGTTTGATATTCTGATCTGTGATGCTGTGTGATATATATTCTGATTTTTGTGTGATCTGTACTGTAGTTATTTATCTGGGATGAATGTAAATTATTATCCATGACTTACATATATATCTGTGAATGAAAGATAAGCGTTATAGTTTATACCGCTTATCAACTATATTTTTGTATTCTGATCTGTGATGATTGAATGATGTTGCACTACTGTGTGAAACCCCTGGACCACACTCTTACACACACAAATATGGATTTCACGTGGAAATCAGTTAAGTCACAGATGATTTAAATTTAATGTTTTTGAAATTGAAATTTTAATTTCAATTGATTTTGGAAATGGATTTGGGTTAAATGTTAAAGCTTTGAAAAGGAATTTTTAAGATAAAAGTTATTTTGAATAACTTGGTAAAGTTTCAATTTAAATAATTTAATTTGAATTTGAATTCAAAATTTGGAATTAAATTCTATGCATGGAAATTTTGGTTAAAGATGTTATAAATGTGTTTATATGAAATTAAACCATTTTAAAAGTATTGGTTTGAGAATTTAAATTTAACCCAAGGATTGTAATTCGTATAAATGAATCAGATTTTCCGAAATGAAAACTAATTGTTTCAAGGAATAAAAGCTTTCATATAAGAAATGAAATTCCAATTTAAGTTAAAGGAATTTCAAGTTTGAATTGAAAAATGGTTTTCCAAGTTATGAGTGAATTCTTTTTGAAAGCTATGAATTGAATCTGTTTATTTTTAACATACTTTTTATATAGAAATTATTTCTGGGTAAAATTATTTCATTTACCTCTTTAAAACAATATTGTGTCCGTTGGCCTGGTTCAAGTGTTTAGAGATCCCTATCAATAACGTTAGCTACTCGTATTGACCAGAATCCATATACCACTCAACCGATCAATTAACACAATATAAAATCATTTTTATATAACTAACAATTACGCGCTCTCAAGATAGACACCACTTCAGAGCCTAGGTATTCACTCAACCTACTGCTCTGATATTCACTTAACCAAAAGCTTAGGCATTCGCTCAACCTATGCTCTGATACCACTGTAACGACCACGACTTTCTCTCCATAGAAAGTCGTATCGCTAATAAGAAAGAAAGGGATAGAAAAGAGAAAAGAAGAGAAAAGAGAAAGAAACAACAACAGATACTCACAGCGGAAACGGAATAAAATATAATATATCACATAACTATTACATAGTATCATATACATCATCTATCAGAGTTACACAGATTACACATCACATACTAGACAGTTATAAACATCTGTCTAGTTATTACAACTCAATACAAAACAAAGATCTAAACAAGATCAACACAGCGGAAACTACTATCTATATCTACAACGCTGAAGCCTCCTGCTCTATTGCTCCTCCACAATTCGTCAAGGCTAACCTGAATCCCTTGGCTGCTCGTAAAAATTTGAGTACCCAAGAGTTTATAAAACAGAAATAAACAACTTGGGTCAGACATGGGTCTGGTGTGAGTAACAGGTTAAACTTGCTTAACTTCAAAACCTTTTTGAAAGAAAAGGTATTACGTAAGACTTCCCACAAATAAACATGGGTAAGTTTTTACCTTACGCTAACCAAAACATTTGATAGGAAATTCGATTGTATTATAATAGGGTCTAGGGTTTTCAAGTAAAATACAGAAATAGCTGAAATGCTTACATCTCACATTCCAACATAGTTGGGCACAACTAATACGTACGGCACTTATTGGAGTTTGGATTCCATACAATGGCAGGGCTACTGGGGTACCGCCCGTCACAGTACGTGGCCTAGATCACCGTACCGAGGATCACTCCCAATCCCCTGCAACACAAGGTCGGAACATCCCTTACTGGATAATTCCCGCACAAGATACCTCACGGTTGGGATCAGCAACCGCACCACTAAGTAGAAAAAAGAAAGGGACATCTAGACAGAGGTAACCTTGTCCTACTTGGGTGCTACCCACTAACCTTGCTGCACCTCCCCTGTTTTAGCCATTCCCGGTTTGTGAGGCTTGAGGTCACGATTACCTTTAAAAAGAACACATCTATCTTAGAATGCTCATCGTCCACCTGACGATGTGCTGAAAGCATTCAATCCATACAAGTTCGTTCCGGGTTCGAACGAAACCGAAGGCATTATCTCGTTACACTCGTTTTGGAATCACCCTCAGAGTTAACGACAATAACCCTTGCACTCTGAATCTTCATCTTCACTTGATTCACGACCTATCGTTAATTTGGATCGATGTGGTATTCGGGTCTCCAGACCTGGAAATCCGGTATACGGAAACCCGATCCCGGTCTCATCGAAATCCAAAACGTATCTTTTAAGGGCCAAGTTGTTTTAAGGTTAAAACAATTCAATTCTTATCTATACTACACACAGATAGATAATTTACAATAGATAATCCATATTATCATCCAAACAGATAATTCATATTATCATTTCAATCCAACCAAACATCTATATCATAGATCAGCACATCTCTTATCAGAGATATCAACAATGCAAAGCATTCAATATCATTCATCCATTCTTAAGTAATGATTTATCATCTCTAATTAATTTAAAGTGAATTAAATTAATTACTTCATCCTATAAATCCTGCTTAATTAATTATTAATTAAACCAATTAATTAATCATTACTCTAAGTATCCATCTAAGTTAATCATTCCTGATTAATAATCCTTTAATTACTTTAAGTAATTAATACTTAATTAATTCACAAATTAATTATCTTAAACCATTCAGTAATTAATCTTTAATTACTTCATTTATTAATTAACTGTACTTAATTACATTACTCCTTAATTAATTATAATTAATTAATTACTTTAATCACTTATTATTAATTAATCTTAATTAATCAATCCCTAATTACATCATTAATTAATTAATGATCCTTAATTATTCTTAATTAATTATCTTATTTAAATTAATAATTAATTAGTCACATTTATTAATCACCTTTGATTAATCTCATTTAGTAATTAACTTCCCTTAATTACTCCACTTCATAAATTAATTACTCGTTAATTAATTATCCTTTAATTAATCCCTTGATTAATTATTCAAAAGTAATTAACTCAAATTACTTTTATTATTAAATCATCTTCAGTTAATTACATCCAGTAATTACCTTTAATTACTTTCCTAAGTAATTATACTTTCACTAATTACATTTAAGTAATTATCAAATTTCCAAATCATTATCTTAAATTAATTTAACTAATTAATTTAAACTTATCAAATTTATTTAATTAATTACCTTAAGTAATTAATTTCTTTAATTACTTTCTTTAAGAAATTTAGCTTTAATCAACTATTTATTAATTACAACTAAATAAATTCTTAATTACCAATTTATTTATCTCTATTACTAAATTAATTTCTTAATTAACCTTTAAATTAAAGTATTAACCTTTAACTACTTTAATTATTATTAACAAAGACTTTAAAACATTTACATTAAAATCTTTCTTTTAATTTATCTTAAATTAATGCTTTAAAATAAATTACAATTTAACTTTAACCATATTTTGAATCTAATTTACAAAATCTTCTTAAATTCCAAATGTTAAGAAACACTTAACATTTAAAAGATTTTTAAACCAATTTATTTAAATTCAAAACCTTTTTAAAATATACTTTTAACAATTTGAATTTGTTAAAACATTATTTTATAAAACTTTATTTGTCTCAAATTCTAGGGTACACATTTAAACTTGAACCCATACTTAAACTTGATTTAAATCTGGATTTAAATCCTATTTTCAAAATTTAAACTCATTTTAAATTTAAAAACCACTGTCAGGCTTTTAAACTGAAACACTAAATCTACCCGAGACAAACCCTAATAGGCTTCGAGTCACTCACGCATTTTACTCGAGTGCTTTCCTCTGCCAAAACCAACATTGCCAGTACGATACTCCGAGTCGAACACGAAGAAACTTCGAGCCAAACACGTACCCGTCTCTTCTTTCCCAACTTCAATTTCTTCCAGATGTACGAAACGTACATGTGCACGTGCACAGGCGTAACGATCGCCTCCGACCATCACTCCCAACTCCGGCATGTCGTCTACGACACCCACTCGCGATCCCAAACACCAGAACCTCGAACAAACTTCACCATCGAAATCGAGCATCACGATCCTCACCTGGAACCAGAACTACGATCACAAATTCAACTCGCCTCGACGATCGAGACCACCTGAGCACCAGAACTTCTGGCCAAGTCTTCGTCATCCTTCAAGCTTCAGATCCCCAGAGTTCAGATGAACTCGATCCCCTCTGGACGTCGTGACGAACATATTTCCCAACCTCACTAAAACTAGGGTTATAAACTTCCCCGATCAAACTCCTTCGCCACAGTGCTTTTCACCATCATCAGACATTTTTCTCGAACTCTCCGATCATCCCTCTATCTCCAGTCGAAACCACAACCTCGCCGAACACTTAGATCATCAGAGATTACCCAAAGAGTAAAATCTGTTCAACCACGAACTGCTCTCACATCCTACTTCTAAAAATCATGATTCAAATCTTAAAAATCATGTTTTCAATCAAGTATTCAGATCATATGCCTGAATCAATGATTTAAGGAATTTAAATTTTTAACAAAACTTAAACTTTCCTGTTCTACTCTATTTTCCAGAGCAGAAATCCAATTTAATTCATTTAAATAAAGTTAAAGCTTTAAGTTATGATTAAACAATCAAGTGTTGTTTGAATCCTAAATTCTAACAGAGATTGTATCAAGAGGAATTTAGTTTTGATCATAATTTTGGCTTCTAACAGTAAGCACAGATAAGAACAAGTATAACAGCATCATGCATCTATACATCCAATATATATATAAATTCAATCACGTACATATACACACTAAACATACAAACAGATATCCATATACTTAAGTTTGAAAAGGATTTTACTCAAATGAAAAACAGAGCAAATAACAGGCATGCACACTAACATATATATACATCCATATATACAGATAAGTCTACTATATAAAATCACACATAACATATTTATTTCCATAATCTCAACATGCATCCAGATTTAAAGAATAATTAAGCTTTAGAAGAGTGTTACTCACCTTTTTAAAAGTGAACAGAGAAATTTTCCCAGACTTTAAATTTAAAACTGAAGTGCCTCTGAAACTTTAAAATCTTTTAACTTGAATGTTTGATTTGCTTTGAAAACTTGAATTGCTAGCTTTGGAAACTTGCATGCATGTCATGATTTTGTATTGTTGAGATGTTGCTTAAGATTCCAGATTTGCGTGCTTTAAACAGATCCCAGATTTGAAGAAAATGTTGCAGGCTTTGTTTTCCAGGTTGAAGAAAGTTTGATTACAGATTGTTTTGAGGATTTAGTTTTGAGAGGAAGGGATTTCAGATAGAAGAAAATGGTTACAGAGATTTGATTTTTGATAAGCTCTGGTTTGAGGAAGATTTAGTTACAGATTATTGAGATGAGGGTTTTGATTTGAGGAAGATGATTATCAGATTTGTTTTGAGGAGAGAAATGAGTTCAGATTTTGTTTGTTGAGAGAAATCTTGTTTCAGGCTGAAGTTTTCCTTAAATTTGAAAAGAAATAGAAAAGGAAATGAAATGAGAGGCATATGCATATATAGATAGAAATGATTTATTCAAATAAAAAGAAAAACAAAAATCTAAAACTTGACATTTGTCATTCTTATTGTTTTATTAGTGTACACTTGTATTTAGGTGTCTTTATAGATTTACACATGTAATTTAAGTAATCCTTATTTATTTTTAATGTAAATAAAATGCCTTTCTTTATTAATTAAATACTTATGTATATATATAAAGTATTTTAAAGAAAATAAAACCAATTATGTTTATAAGTAAAAGTTTATACATATATTTTAAAATCCAAATATTTAAAATATCTATCTTTGAATTTCAAACTAATTTACATTCAAATTCAAATTATATTTAAAATCCAATTTAAAGTCAAGTTATATACATACATATATAACTACACATTCAATTTGAAATAACAATTTTATTAAAATCTATTTATTTCCAAAAATAAAACAATACACTATTAATATTGTATTTTAAACTTATATATATATATATATACACTCTTAAATCTTATTTATTAAGCAATTTTTAAAAAGAAATAAAATAATCCTAATTATTAATCTCATTTCAAAACCATATAGTTATTTTGTTTAAATAGCTTTGAAAAGCAAATATTAAATAAATCCAAATTTCCAAACTATCGATATATGTATTAGAAATTTAAAACAAGAATTTATTTATTTATTATGTTTCAACCCAAAGCTAATCTATTTAATATATATACTTATACACATACATTATAAATAGAAATCATCTTATTAATTTTTAAAGGATAAATTCACTAATTAAATATTCATTTAATTAGATTATTAAATAAATTCAAATATTTATTATCAAAAATTATCAAATCAATTTAATTATTTAAACAGATTATTAAATTGATATTGCCCCAAATTTCCGGGATATTACAAGTTACCTAGTGTAAGAGGTAACCCGACCTTGTGTTGGCAGAGAGCTAGTTAGTTCTCGGGACGTCCCTCCAGAGGCGTACCCATTGGAAGTAGGAAGTTCCTTAGCCTGACCATTTGTTGGAAAATCCAAAGAAACAATACGAGCCTTGTACGGTTTTAGTTGTATAACCTGCTATGGAATGTGGCGGTAACCTGCTATTGAACATAGTAGCTATAGTAGGAATAAGTGCGGAATGCCTATGCTGGCTAAGATTAATATTGTATTTTCGAAAGGATTTTCACACTATGCACTAATAATAATATCAAAAGAGTTTTTCCTGCGTAGGAAGCATATTCAACTATCATAAGGAGAAATCTCCTCGAATTCTGAGTTTGCATTGTGTGTGTGGCGGGAGGCCTTATGGTAGTTTCATTTTCCAAAAAGCATTGCGGATTTCAATGTTTAAAATTCTTTTGTAGTTTGTTTTAAAGATAAACTGTTTTTGTTTACTCACACCAGTCTCATGACTGACTCGGAGTTTATTGTTCCCTTCCTAAACTCTGGGTACCTATAATTTTCCACACGGGCAGTCTAGAGTTGGGTTTCTTTTCAGATAGTCAGGTTTAGTAGATTATCTGGAGCTAGTTCAGTTCTGGGAGTTCACTACCGACCTTGCTTACCTTTGTGGTTCGAGCTTGACATTGGAGTGGTTGGATTCAGCCTCTCTGACTGATCATTTGGAGTTATCAGTTCTGTTATTTCCGCTGTAACATTATTGTTTGTCTCTGATATTCTTGTAACATATTGATATCATTGTTGTATATCATTCTGGATGTTGTATTCATTGGAGTTGTATATGATATTATCCATTTCTTTATTCTGCTGTGTTGTTATACTTAATGGTGTTATAAGCTCCGGCGAGCCAGATTCGGTGTTTGAATCTGCGGCATTCGAGTACAAGTGAAGTACGGGTGCCAATTTTCGAAGGCCGAGTCAGGATCGTTATAATTACATACAAGTGTTATATGGGGAACGGTCACCGTTCGTAATGTACGATACTTCGATGAAGTTAATTCATTTGAAATAAGCCAGTAAGAAGTACTGTGAGATCGAGCATTCAAACTGATTGATAATAAAAGGATCGTATTGTATTAAAAGTAACACTAGAACAAGACAACAAGAAAGATCTAAGAATTCAATAACTGAAATGTCAGTTTGATAAGTTTACATAAGGTGCATCATATTTGATTTCTTAAATGTAAGGATGATCAAATGTGCCTTTGTAAAGAGTTCGTTATGATATTGTAGTAAGGGTTTTCTTTTGAATGGATCGACCATTTAGAAAGAAAAATGAATGTAAAAGAGTAGATGTAATTTAAGGTACAGTTGCGATAAAGAGAATGAATGGTCGCTTTTACTTCATAATGAAACATCGAAAATGAGAATTATTATAGTAATAATTAATACTTAACATTGGAATAAGAAATACGATTTCTATTCCGAATTGTATTTTCATTTAGACAATAATTTTCTCTGAGATTTAGTTTTTTGAGTTCAAGATACTTCAAATTTAGTACATTATTATAGTAATGGTGGAAATAGTGAGAGCTTGCCATGTAGCACTTATTGTTTGCATCAAATTACGAAAAAAAAATTCGTAAAATATACCGATTATTATTTATGAAAATAATGATTATTTTACGGCGTCGACTGAAAAATAGATAAAGCTATATTTCAATGTTGAATATTATGAATATTCGTTATGAAATAAAACTGTAATATGGTATTTTTTTTCACAACCAAAGTGATGCATTGAAATTACTGAAGTATCCAAAATTATTTACAATTATTTTAGAATTATAGACTAAGCCATAGTTTTGAGAAAGAATTTTTATTATATGATTATGAATCTATGGAACTATTTAATTATATCTCAAAAATTAAGGGCAATGCACCCATTTAGTGGGATCATCATATGAGTTGATGAACTCTTCAGATTGATACATATTGATGCACACAATCCCAAGGTCTATTAATACCAAAACAGTTCCACATACTTTGTTATATTCATCAATGATTTATCACCGACATGGACATATGTATTTGATACACATGTCATATGTCTATGATAAGCTCATAGAGTATAAAATGAAAGTAAATTAAATAACATGCAATAAAATAAATGATTTGATTTGACCGAATAGGTTTTTATACTGGGAAGAGTTTTGAAAGTACCTAAAAATGAATAAAGATTCAATCTCTAAAGTCACTCCTCCACTTGATACATAATGATGTATCGATAAGGAGTAATCGAGCTTTGTTGGACAAAGTACAATTAATTAAGAGTGAAGTTGAGTTAATTTCTTTCTATAAGGTCATGCACTTAAGAGTAGTGCACAAGGTTAATATTATTTCATCTAAATAATAGTTTACAAAATCATACAAGATAAGGGTTTATAAGAAACACTAATATATCCTAGCTCAAGAAGTTGGCATGTTGCGCAAGTCGAAAGTTTGCACAGAATAATTGTTAATGAGGGATCTTGTATGAATCTTTCCGAAAGAAGTATGGGAAGGACTGTCATTAGATGACATATTTATGTTTTGAACATAAATTTTGTAAACAAAAACCAAATCAGTTTATATATAAGGAAATTCATAAATTGTTTATGAATATTTATTTCATTGCACCGAGAAACAATTTTTGTTTCATGAAATACCAACTTCGTAGTGAATGAATTTCTTTGAGAAATTATTAGTAGTAAAATGGAATGGGATACGATCCAATGATAAAACTGATTGCATGAGGTGAAATGAATTTAACTAACATAAATGAATACATGGCATTAGAGAGTATTCTTGCATATTAAAGAGAAACTTTAAGTTTCTTATTAATGTCAAAAATATATAATCCTCGGTAGTTTAATTAAAACATTAAGTGGATTGACTCTATGATATGGTATGATGTGTGAATCTGAAAGAATTCCAAGTACATTATCAAAATATGATTTTGGTGTTCGTAACCGAGAGGATGTGATCCATCAGCTGCGATTGCGTCTTTATGAACAAGTATAATGCAGTTGGTATTAAATGAGCGATGTTGATAAATAATAATCTCGTAAATTTTAATTGTTGAAATTAGTGTAATAGATTCATCATTCAACGTGATCAAGTAATTTTGAATTTACTCACAAGATTATCACTTAGTAAGACTTAGTGTTTTGATATATATGTGTTAAAATAGAAAATTCTAAATAATGTTTAGAATAGACTATTTCCATAAATAACAAAAGTGTCTCGAAGTCAGTGGGAGCGATATAGAGGTTGTGAGTTTTTGGATATGATCCAAGAAATGATACGAAAATAACATTTTATACGTACCAAAATTGAATAAGTATTTTGATAGAAATATCAAATAGTTTGATTTTCAGTCAAGATGCAGAGGAAGCGTGTGTTTATAAGAAAGAATGTTAAAATGTACACTGATATTTCTAAACAATAAGTAAACAATACATTGCTGATTTTTAACAATGTACTTGTGTTAAAACTAACCTCGGTTGTGTTAATGCTCAACATTTGATTTATAAATGATGTCTTTATAGCAAGTATAAAAGGATATTGGGAATGTCCCAAATCGATATGAAAGGACACCTTATTAAAATGTTTAATGTTAAACGTGTAAGATGGATTCCTTATACGTCAGCAATAGGAATCATTATACATGTTATGTTATCTATGATATCATGATTTGTGTATGTATTTGATACATGAAGCAAATATCAAATCCAAATTGATATTACTAAAGGTTGTTTGAGGTGTTTTCATGTATTTATGAAATACTAGGGAATTATTTACAGAAACAATGAACTCTTTATGAAATAATATTCAAACTCAAATTTCGGAAGTGATATTGACTATAATCTGTCAATAATAAATTAAGAATCTTTATGGTGGAAATGTTCAAAATAGAAGAGATTGTGGCTGATTCATTATTTGGAATAGCGCCACAATAGAACAATGTGTATATATAATAAATGCACAAATTTATAACTAAGACGAGAATGATACCAAATGTTGAGAATCACATAACATTGTTATATGATAATAATGTCACAATATAATTCGTAACAGAACTTAGAGCTTACCGGAAGTCAAGAGCATACTCCGAATTGTTCCGCATGATAAAGGTAGTTCTTCAGTGTCGGAGAGAGTTAATTGACATAGTAGAAAATTGAAACATAGTAGCACACTCATTGGAGTTGTATATGATATTATCCATTTCTTTATTCCGCTGTGTTGTTATACTTAATGGTGTTATAAGCTCCGGCGAGCCAGATTCGGTGTTTGAATCTGCGGCATTCGAGTACAAGTGAAGTACGGGTGCCGATTTTCGAAGGCCGAGTCAGGATCGTTATAATTACATACAAGTGTTATATGGGGAACGGTCACCGTTCGTAATGTATGATACTTCGATGAAGTTAATTCATTTGAAATAAGCCAATAAGAAGTACTGTGAGATCGAGCATTCAAATTGATTGATAATAAAAGGATCGTATTGTATTAAAAGTAACACTAGAACAAGACTACAAGAAAGATCTAAGAATTCAATAACTGAAATGTCAGTTTGATCAGTTTACATAAGGTGCATCATATTTGATTTCTTAAATGTAAGGATGATCAAATGTGCCTTTGTAAAGAGTTCATTATGATATTGTAGTAAGGGTTTTCTTTTGAATGGATCGACCATTTAGAAAGAAAAATGAATGTAAAAGAGTAGATGTAATTTAAGGTACAGTTGCGATAAAGAGAGTGAATGGTCGCTTTTACTTCATAATGAAACATCGAAAATGAGAATTGTTATAGTAATAATTAATACTTAACATTGGAATAAGAAATACGATTTCTATTCCGAATTGTATTTTCATTTAGACAATAATTTTCTCTGAGATTTAGTTTTTTGAGTTCAAGATACTTCAAATTTAGTACATTATTATAGTAATGGTGGAAATAGTGAGAGCTTGCCATGTAGCACTTATTGTTTGCATCAAATTACGAAAAAAAAATTCATAAAATATACCGATTATTATTTATGAAAATAATGATTATTTTACGGTGTCGACTGAAAAATAGATAAAGCTATATTTCAATGTTGAATATTATGAATATTCGTTATGAAATAAAACTGTAATATGGTATTTGTTTTCACAACCAAAGTGATGCATTGAAATTACTGAAGTATCCAAAATTATTTACAATTATTTTAGAATTATAGACTAAACCATAGTTTTGAGAAAGAATTTTTATTATATGATTATGAATCTATGGAACTATTTAATTATATCTCAAAAATTAAGGGCAATGCACCCATTTAGTGGGATCATCATAGGAGTTGATGAACTCTTCAGATTGATACATATTGATGCACACAATCCCAAGGTCTATTAATACCAAAACAGTTCCACATACTTTGTTATATTCATCAATGATTTATCACCGACATGGACTTATGTATTTGATACACATGTCATATGTCTATGATAAGCTCATAGAGTATAAAATGAAAGTAAATTAAATAACATGCAATAAAATAAATGATTTGATTTGACCGAATAGGTTTTTATATTGGGAAATTTTTTGAAAGTACCTAAAAATGAATAAAGATTCAATCTCTAAAGTCACTCCTCCACTTGATACATAATGATGTATCGATAAGGAGTAATCGAGCTTTGTTGGACAAAGTACAATTAATTAAGAGTGAAGTTGAGTTAATTTCTTTCTATAAGGTCATGCACTTAAGAGTAGTGCACAAGGTTAATATTATTTCACCTAAATAATAGTTTACAAAATCATACAAGATAAGGATTTATAAGAAACACTAGTATATCCTAGCTCAAGAAGTTGGCATGTTGCGCAAGTCGAAAGTTTGCACAGAATAATTGTTAATGAGGGATCTTGTATGAATCTTTCCGAAAGAAGTATGGGAAGGACTGTCATTAGATGACATATTTATGTTTTGAACATAAATTTTGTAAACAAAAACCAAATCAGTTTATATATAAGGAAATTCATAAATTGTTTATGAATATTTATTTCATTGCACCGAGAAACAATTTTTGTTTCATGAAATACCAACTTCGTAGTGAATGAATTTCTTTGAGAAATTATTAGTAGTAAAATGGAATGGGATACGATCCAATGATAAAACTGATTGCATGAGGTGAAATGAATTTAACTAACATAAATGAATACATGGCATTAGAGAGTATTCTTGCATATTAAAGAGAAACTCTATGTTTCTTATTAATGTCAAAAATATATAATCCTCGGTAGTTTAATTAAACCATTAAGTGTATTGACTCTATGATATGGTATGATGTGTGAATCTGAAAGAATTCCAAGTACATTATCAAAATATGATTTTGGTGTTCGTAACCGAGGGGATGTGATCCATCAGCTGCGATTGCGTCTTTATGAACAAGTATAATGCAGTTGGTATTAAATGAGCGATGTTGATAAATAATAATCTCGTAAATTTTAATTGTTGAAATTAGTGTAATAGATTCATCATTCAACGTGATCAAGTAATTTTGAATTTACTCACAAGATTATCACTTAGTAAGACTTAGTGTTTTGGTATATATGTGTTAAAATAGAAAATTCTAAATAATGTTTAGAATAGACTATTTGCATAAATAACAAAAGTGTCTCGAAGTCAGTGGGAGCGATTTAGAGGTTGTGAGTTTTTGGATATGATCCAAGAAATGATACGAAAATAACATTTTATACGTACCAAAATTGAATAAGTATTTTGATAGAAATATCAAACAGTTTGATTTTCAGTCAAGATGCAGAGGAAGCGTGTGTTTATAAGAAAGAATGTTAAAATGTACACTGATATTTCTAAACAATAAGTAAACAATACATTGCTGATTTTTAACAATGTACTTGTGTTAAAACTAACCACGGTTGTGTTAATGCTCAACATTTGATTTATAAATGATGTCTTTATAGCAAGTATAAAAGGATATTGGGAATGTCCCAAATCGATATGAAAGGACACCTTATTAAAATGTTTAATGTTAAACGTGTAAGATGGATTCCTTATACGTCAGCAATAGGAATCATTATACATGTTATGTTATCTATGATATCATGATTTGTGTATGTATTTGATACATGAAGCAAATATGTGCTAATTTTATTTGGAATGGTAAAGTGCACAAAATTGCTTGGAATACTCTCTGTCGTCCTAAACTAGAAGGAGGAGTTGGCTTGAGGAATTTTACAGATATCAGGAAAGCAGCTAGTCTAAAACTTCTTTGGCATTTTATTAATTCAAAAAATATTTGGTCTCGCTGGATGAGCAAAAGGTATTACGATAATAAGCAGTTTTGGACTATGGAGATTGATAATAACTCCTCTTGTACTTGGAAATCAATTCTCAAACACTGACAGATTGCTCGTAATAATATTTCTAGAGTCATTGTTGATGGGAGAAATACTCTTTTATGGCATGATCCTTGGATTAATAGTGAATGTATGGTTCCTATTCTTGGTTGGGATAGCTTACATCTTTATGGCCACATTAATGATAAAGTATCCTCAATCATGCGAGATGGGATTTTTAATTTGGATTTAGTTCCTTTCACTAGAAAACTATACAATCAGATATCTAATATCCAAATTGATATTTCGGCTAGCTCGGATTACTGGAAATGGACCAGAGATATAAATGGCTTTTGTTTTAGATCTGCATGGAATGCTGCTAGATCTCAAAATCCTACTTTTGAGTGGGGCAAGATTATTTGGAACAAATGCAATAATCCTAGAATGTCTTTAACTGCTTATAAAGCAATTTATAATCGCTTGCCTAATAGAGATAAATTAATTGAATGGGGATATATTACTGATATTAACTGTCTCCTCTGTAACCAATTCCCCGAAAATCATACCCATTTATTTTTTGCCTGCTCATATTCTGCATATTTATGGACTACATGCTGTTTAAAAATGGAGTTACCTCAGCCGAGCTCACTGACAATGGAAGAGGGAGTTCAGCTCCTACTTGCAATCTTCTCTGCAGCGGACCAGGCTACTGGATTGGCGTTTGCTAGCTTTTCGACTATGATTTTCCACATCTGGCAGGAACGTAATGGTAGGCTTCACGATGGTCGGAATTTATCTAATTTGGATCGTTGGAAGCGTATTGAAATGGATCTGAAGCTGCTGGGGAACAAAGTGAAGAGGAAGAGGATAATTTCTAGTAGAAGTAAGCGGATCTTAGAACGTTGGGGAATTGACTTGCTGGATTTAGGTTAATTTTGGTAAAGTTTGCTCCTCGTCTTTGAGGGAGGAAAGTGCTTTTGGTCTCTGGAATGTACGCGTCTTTAGTTTGTCTTTGTTAGCTTATTTGTGGGTATTTCTAGTAGCAATTGTTGTTGGCTGCTTTATGGTCTTTGTGTGTATTTTGTTGAACATTGTACCATATGCTTTGTTAATATGTTGTTAATAAAGCGCCGCACTCTTTTTCCCTGTCCTATATCCATGCTGGTTATAGGTTCAGGTTTTTAATGAGGCGGTTAATCTTTTCAAAATAAAAAATAAATATCAAATCCAAATTGATATTACTAAAGGTTGTTTGAGGTGTTTTCATGAATTTATGAAATACTAGGGAATTATTTACAGAAACAATGAACTCTTTATGAAATAATATTCAAACTCAAATTTCGGAAGTGATATTGACTATAATCTGTCAATAATAAATTAAGAATCTTTATGGTGGAAATGTTCAAAATAGAAGAGATTGTGGCTGATTCATTATTTGGAATAGCGCCACAATAGAACAATGTGTATATATAATAAATGCACAAATTTATAACTAAGATGAGAATGATACCAAATGTTGAGAATCACATAACATTGTTATATGATAATAATGTCACAATATAATTCGTAACAGAACTTAGAGCTTACCGGAAGTCAAGAGCATACTCCGAATTGTTCCGCATGATAAAGGTAGTTCTTCAGTGTCAGAGAGAGTTAATTGACATAGTAGAAAATTGAAACATAGTAGCACACTCATTCATTGAGGGACTGACCCAATTGGTTTTGAGAAAACCAATTGGAGAATTTGGAATAAGGTTCCATTATTGATTCCAAGTACAAGTGGGAGATCGATAGAGTTAGGGGTATGTCCTGGGCTTAATTATGTAATTTGTTACATATATCTAACTCGATAACCAACCTTGTTCGAAATAAAGGGTGTTTTCTTTCTATTATATACCTGATACAATGTGTTATGTTAATTAATTAATTTAACTAAAATTATATTTAAAAAAAAATCTATAAATGGCATGTTTTGTGATAGTAATAAAAAGTGTTTTAACCGTGAGTAATATATCAAAATGAAAACAAATATACAATTTTGAATGTTCCTACTCAAGATGCATCGAGAATGGATATCGATGTATCCATTGAGACTAGAGTAGGTAACGCTTTCAAAATGTTGGAAAGTTTATTACTCATGGCTACTGGAGGCACCTAGGAATTATGTGTTGATAGTTATTGGATAACTATGGAATGACTAACTCGATAGTTTTCTATTGGTTAATATAACTAAGGTCAAATAGAAAATATCTATGTGACCAATTTACACTGTTCTCTCGACTTGATAATATTGTGGATCTTATATATGAAAGCTCCGCTTTGATTATAGTCAAACCATGGAACAACATCCATCGAGTGACTATTGTTGGGTCGAGTGGAAGTATTGGAAGTGAAGCACTATTCAAGAGAGGATTCGTCTGCTTTGTTATATGGGGTTAGTATCACGGTTAACTCAAGTCAACTTAAAGTCAATGTCAAAGTCTCTGGCTAGGGCAGTTCGGTTAATAATTATTATTATTGTTGAACCAAGGTCTTTGTGTTTGGATTATAGAGTTGAATATGGATGACTTTGGAATATTGACCATTACCAAATTCATAAGTCCAAAGTGATATTGTTTTAACAAAGAGAATTGGTGTAAATAAATGTTACAACCGAGTAACTTTCAATTAATAAAATTGGATTTTTCCAAAAAAAATAAGCGATAAATTTGGCCAAAATATCACACCACCTGCTAAGTGACATGTGAACATTAACATTCGAATAGTTCGATGCTATGCAGTTAAAGTGCTTACCGATTCTATAGAAGTGGAAGAGCAAAAAGTTATAGCGGGGATATAGCAAAAAATAGCAAAGGTGCAAAAAGCTTCATTACATAGTAAAACTAAATATTTAAAGTTATTTTATTTTCATTCTCACATCATTTGTGTAGGAAAGAAATATTATTTGATCTTATATAACAAAACCGAAGAATATCAAGATTTATGCAAGCTATATTTGGTGACTACAATAAATTTCTAACTTAAATTGAGCACTTATGCCTCAAAATTAGATATTTACCCTAACTTTGTTGATTTTTATAAAGTGAACTAGTGAATTCAATCTTTGTAAATTAATATTGCTAAAGCGGGTGCTAAAAAGTCTTGATTTAGCGGATGTAGCAGAAAATAACTGGGCTTAAATCGGATCTACTGTTTAATAGAGCTAAATTGAAATAGGGTAGCCGTCAAAGAGCGCTATGCACTATAGTGAGGATTTTGCGAGGCTTTAGCGGAGCTTTAACTGTATAGGTTTGATGTTAATCGCTGACCAAATTCACACCTGACGAGTCACACAACCAGAATGATGAATTCTCCTTAGATCAAACGATTTAATTAGTTTATAATTGTTATAAGTTAATTAATATCTATGAAAAATTAATTAAAAAATTGAATATGATTTGAGGTATAAATATTATTAAATATATTTATAATATTTATAAAGATAACGATCAATATGTGATATCGATAAGCAATTAAATTAGATTTAATTAATAATATTTATTTGGGCTTAAATGGGATGTTAACCCATGATAATATGGTGATAATTCGGCCATTATGAAGGCTATAGGGGGCGGCTAAAAATAGGCTAGAGGGGTTGTAACTAGATGGCTCAGATTTAGTGAGAATTGGTATGAGATATGATCCATATCTTTCTCTCTTTCATCCCTTATAAAAAGACCTCTAACCCTAATAGTTTAGTGACTTTTTTGACTCCCACTATCTCTTCTATTGTTGGCCGATAGCATCCTCTAGGAGCTTAAGCAAATCCAACCCAAATCAATTCAAATCATGTATTATCCGATAGTCAAAGGTTTACGGTTCAAGTATTAGCAGTTTGCGTAATCAAAAAGTTTTCAAAGGAGATAGAGTTCATCATTACTAAGTGTACTTAAGGCATTAGCTTCTGGTATGTCTTTACTATATTATATTTCCAATAATCTTATAATATTATTTTGTTATACATACATACAATATATACGCGCGCGTGTGTGTGTATATATAGTTAATTTAGTGATGATTCTTAAATGTATTGATGTTGTCACATACTATATTGGTTATATGTATATAATAGAAAAACAATTTCATTTTCACATAGAAATCGGATATGCAGACCCAAATATTTTATATATAAAATTATTAATTAATTAATTAATATGTATTTTAGTATGTCATTTAATTATAATTATATGATTTGTATATGTTTTATCATCATATTATGTTAATAATTGAAAACATATTTTATATATGTATATTTGTTATAATTATAATTTTTGATAATAGTAAAGTATTTTCAATAATTATTTACTATTATTTAAATTAATATATGACTTAAAAATTTATATAAAATAAAATATGTTTCAAAAATTAATTTTTATATTTTTAGAAATTATTTATCATGAAATAAGCTGTTAGGTAAAAATTAAGAATTTAATAATCAATTTTTATATATTTTAAAATCATTATAATACACGGTTGAAATTAATTAATTATTAAACGAATAAATATTGACTAAGAAAATTATTGAAATTTTTTTCAAACCTCAAAATATTATGCTATATTTTCTGAAAATTTAAAATGTTAAAAATTATCTTTCTAAAATAATTTTAATAATAGTTTATTGTATTTCGACTAATTAATATATATATATATATATATTAATATAATAAAATGTTGTTATTCTATGTATACGATTTGGTAGAAAAAAATTCTTTTTAATTTTATTAATTAATACATATATACATATATAAATATATTATAAATATGCTTATAAATAAATAAATATATATATATATATTAAAAAACCTTTTTATATATTAAGTATATATAAATATTATTTTAATATTTATTAAATAATACATAATTATGTGTGTGTGTGTATAAATTACTATTATTATATATATATATATAAGATACACACACACACACACACAAAAGTGTTTAACTATTTTCATCCTCATCAAATTATTTAAACAACGTTTACTTATACATTTACATATATACATACATACATATATATATAATATTTATGTAAGTAACAAACTTATATATATATATACCTATATTTGGACAACATACAATACATATCGCATGAGCTAACATGTCTGTTGCCATGTAAATCCCAACATCTGTATACGGGCATGTTATTCAATGCATGGGTTATCATTTTACACATGCACACGCATACATATCTGTACATGATACATGTGTGTACATTTATATGCATAGAATTTAATTAAATAAAATTATGTATAATATATAAATGTAAAAATAAGTGATATTATTTAAATAAAATTTAGAAATGTACTAAATAAATTAGACTTCATAGGCCCAATATAGGCCCAAAAAGGGAATTTTTTTGAAATTCACTCATAACTTTCACTTCGGCCTGATCCAGTTCCAACAAACCTCTTGTAAAGAATGCATTAAACACTGCACAGCCTGCATCATTCAACACCTTCACAAGGCTAACCAATGAGGATGAGTATCATGTGCTCATTACCTTGTTTGGGGACTGTCGTCCTTTGCCACCTAAGAGTGCACAAATCTCTAACCCCTTCCTATCCGACCGGCTATCCATGAGGATGAATTACCGAGAGTTCATTTCCTTATCGAGTACAACTGGGCTATCCAATAAGATTGAATCATCGTGCATTCAATTCTTCACTCGGGGACTGCCTACTGCCCCATAAGTTTGGATGAGATGTCTCTCTCCTTCGTGCCAAGGCACATCGATGATCGGATACACGGCCGGAACGGTCCGTACCCCTTTGCCATGATGGTGCTCGTCCTCTATACAAGATGGAACACTATTGTCGAGACTGGTGTTGTTACCCTTAGTGACGCCGAAGTCGAACAACCATAGTGTGCTCGCATAGAAATAAGTGGCCCTAGTTCCTTATTGTAGCCTATCACCCTGGAGAACCCTCAAGCCCCTCTTTGCTTAGGTTCAAGTCAGGACCGCTTGTTACTTCTTATTGCAGCGTGTCACCTAGAGAACCTTCAAGCCCCCTAAATCTTAAGTTCGAGCCAAGATTGTTTGTCACTCCTTATTGCAGCATGTCACCCTGGAGAACCTTTAAGCCCTTTAGTGCTTAGGTCCGAGCCAGGAATGCCTGTTGTTCCTTATTGCAGCATGTCACCTTAGAGAACCTTCAAGCCCCTCAGCGCTTAGGTTCGAGCCCGAACCACCTGTCACTTTTTATTGTAGCATGTCACCCTGGAGAACCTTTAAGCCTCTCAGTGCTTAGGTTCGAGCCGAGGCCGCCAATCACTCCTTATTGCAGCATGTTACCCTAAAGAACCTTCAAACCACTTAGTGCTTAAGTTCGTGCCGGTACCACCCAATAATATAGCGATGCACATATAAGTTCACGTTTTACAATTTACATCTACTAAATTTTATGAACGACGGCGTCTGCCGCTGTCTCACCATTATATCATACCCTTATACAAGAGTGTATTGGAACTGGGCTAGCACGCGGTGGGATAATTGGGTAAATTTCAATTTTTTTACCTTTTGGATTCTTGATTAGACCTATGTGTCTAAATTTATTTGTAAATTTTCTAAATTTTGTTTTAAATAAAATTAGTATTTTATTTTTTTGTAAATAAGAATTTATTTTGTATAATATTTTCCGTCATAATATATATATGTATGTATGTATGTATACATATGTATGTATGTATCATATGCACATAAGTTTGTATGTGCAATATAACAAAGTGTACGTGGTTTGACATGCATGTGTATATATGCTAGGCTTTACACCATAACAGACATGTTAGCCCCTCTCATATACAAATATGTTCTCTAAATGTATATATATGTATATACGAAAAATATAATATATATATATATATCTATATCATAAAATACTACTTATAATATAATACATAGTAATGCACATGAAGGAATATATATATATATATGTGTGTGTGTGTACACAAAATATAATTATATAACAAAATTATTTCAACCTTAAAATACAATATAAGTTTATATAAATATATAAAATTATTATATACATAGTTTGAAAGCTGTATTTTTTAAATAATATATACATACGTGCATATATATATAATACGTATAAATGTATACACACAAACACACAGATATATATATATATACTTACAAAACATTATAATATATATAATAATGATTAATATTTATATATATTGCTCTCGGCCTAGAAGTTCAAATAAATATTTATAGTTTTAAACTATTAAATAATTTTATTTATTTCAAATCTCCATACAAAAAAATTTAAAACTGATTTTATTTATTTTAGTTTGAATGTCTTGATATAATTTGTATAAAATTTTATACTTGTATTTTATATTATTTATAAATTTATATATATGTTTATTAGTTGCACAAATGTAACGACTCGGATTTTTTTTCGTTTTTCGATTTTGAATATTTAAATGGTTTAAATATTGGATTTGGAATTATGATTTAGTTAGTAAAATTTTAAAGCTAAAAATTTAAGCGATTTCGGAATTTTCGAAATCATCGATCCAATCGACGTGTTAAAATAGCTATCCGGGGCATAGTCTCAGAATTCGACGAAACTAGTTCCATTGGATCCATAATAGTGTATTATTATTGGATTTCAAATTTCATAGTGTTTGGAGTTATCGTTTGGTCGTACGAGATATAAACGCGTTGAATTTAATATCGAAAATTCAATATAATAATTTCAGACCAAAATGCTATCTTCTCCATACGATCGAATTAGGACTCGAAACCTTTTCCATTGCGTCCGGAATAGGGGTATAATATTATAAACACCTAGCGGCTCATCTCGATAGGGATTCGAGATTTTAAGTTACGAAATCGAGACGATTTGAAAATTTTATATATTTATTTATTTATATTAATTGACCGTATTCACATCAAAAAAATTTCCCTTCACTTCAGAGCTACTATAGCCATCTTCAAACACGCAAACATCATTTCCATCCTTTTTAAAAACTCACGCAACATAACAGTAAAGTAAAAGAAAAAAAACAAAGGGGAATCGAATTCCTTCTTCAATTTGATTTCGAGCCGCATACCCTTTCCCTTATCTCCTTTAATTTGAAACGAATCGAATCAAAATCCCTCCTTCTCAGTTTTAAATTCGAACGAAAAAAAAGAGCGAAGGTGAGAAAATAAATCGCGATGCTTGGCCGTACTCAGGCGCGACAAAGAGTGGTTGGGTGGTGACTTGAAGGATTCGTTCTCGAGCTAGGGCACACGAGGCGATGGGGGAATGGATTCGGCCACGTTGTGCTGCCATTCGAAGAGGGTTCTCATCACACGTAGGCGCACTGGAGGAGCGATGACGTTCTGGGCAGTAGGAGAAGGCGCGGAGAAGCAGCGATGGCTGTTCTAGTTAGAAGTCGCGGCGCTTATCATCATTTTTTGGCGGCTGTAGGTGATGGGGAGGGGGATGGTCGGCGACGATCGGAATAGCGAAGACAAAGCTCAGTCTGGGAAGCATCGGGTTATCTGGGAATCGCGATGGGAGGTATAGGCTTGGTGTTCGGCATATGAAGGTGATTGAGTGTTTAATTAACTTATTTATTTATTTTAGTTACAAATCCAAAAATAAAAAAATCATTGATTTGTGCTATATATATATAGACATGTACACACAGTTATACAAACAAAGTAAAAGGGTAACTGCTGAGATTTAGGAATCTATACATGTATTATTAACTTGAGTGGTGATTCGTAGATTTAACTATAAATTTAAAATAGAAATCTTATAAAATTTATAACTTGTTCTTGTGAGGTCCAAAGTGAATAAAACAGTTGTATGGAATTCGTAGCTGGAAAATCTACACAGTGGAATAAAAATTGGAATGGATTGCAAATAAAAGTCAAGGTGAGTAAATCTCACTCTTTTTGGGTTGCTAGCTTTTAAATTTTAAATAGTTAAAATTAATTCTGGATGTTTGGCTGAATTGATTAACCGTTGAATGATATTATATATATAGTAGTATATATATACTAGTGTTTGGAGTGATATTCCAGCACATTATAACGGATGAGACCCTATGCGCCCCGCATAATAGCGGATGACCCTATATACCGCGTTATCCCCCTCGAAGTGGGATTGGTATTTTTTATATGTTGTATTAACATCCGTGGATGCAGGGAAACAGGTTAGAGGGATCCAACTGGATTCCTCAAAAATATTGATTAATTTTCATATATAGTGATGTATGATTAGTGGAGGAAATTTTGAATATAAAAATATTTATAGGGAAATTTGGATTATTTTAAAGGAAATTAAGTGGAAGGAGAAAAATATATATATAATTTAATTCGGGTTATACTTAACTATTCATAAATTTGTTTAAAATAGAGATTTTTGAAATAAAATTATATAAAGGAATTTGAAAATGATATTTTGAAAAGGTATGAGAAGGAGTTGGAATCGATATTAAAAATAGGGTTGAAATTAAAATGGGATTTATTGAGGAAGGGATTTATACAAATGAAATTTTATAAATAAAAATTGGTTTTATAAATAAGTGAAACTCAAAGGAGTTTAGAAATTTGTAAACAAGGTTTATAAATAAGGGAAAAAGATATCGGTGGATAAGTTGGAATATAAGTTTACGATGAGAATTTATATCGAGTTATGGGAATCGTTTGGAAGAAATAGTGGAATCTATTTTTGAATGTGAGAATAGTGGTAAAGTTGAGGTATAATTGATGTGATACGAATCGAGAGGGATTTATAAACTGAATTTGGCAATATTGGATTTAAAAAAAAAATAGATTTGTCGAGAAATTAAAATTTTTAAAAATGGGATTTTTAATTACTATGCTATATAATTTGAACTATTATTTAGATTAGAATATTCTGAAAGGCTAGTTATTATAATATTTAACATTTATTGAAATAAATTCTAATTTTATTAATCAGCTTTGTAAATTAATCAGTTACTTAAAAATGATTTGGAAATGAGTTATTAATGTTATTTAAAATGTTTTTGATATTTTAAATTTACTTAAGCATATTTGACAAATAAACTATTATTCTTTAAAAATACTTATTATATATATATATAGTTTTAAAGGATTGAATTTATTTATAAATCCTCTTGATATTTAAAGCGAAGTTTGTTAAACGAGTATGATTTTAGAAGAGAAATCTTATAGTGGGATTTTGGGAGCTTGAAGAAAAATTCCAAAGTTTAAAAATACGAGAAATTGAAAAAAATGAATTTGAATTCATAAAAGAGGTTAGAAATGGGTATTTGGAGATATAGACAAGTGCATTCGACTTCGGAGATATTAAGGGGTTTACAAATAAAATTTGTAAAGAATTTTAAGAAATAGGAAATAAATGGACTACCTCCTGAATATTGGAAGTAAAAGATCTTAGAGAATATGATTATAAATATTCCGAAGTATTGGACGGGAAGAATTTGAAAATATTTAACTTCGAGATTTTAATTATAGAAATATTTTCAAAGGGATGGATTATAATTGGAAGCGAGGAAAATATTCTAAGTATTGAAACGACTTGAAAATATTCCGTTAAGGATATAAGAACTTGAGTTTGATTTCCACTATTAAAATATTGGAAGGGTTTGAATATATATCTTATAAAGATATTTTGGGAATATTTTTGGGAAATTATAAGATGATTTCTTATGAATGTTTTATTGATAGTTAAATAACCGACTATCAATATTGGCCAAATTCGTTAATCGTTTCGAAGAGATCGGGATCGGATTTAATTATCCGAAAACCACTTTGATCTGGTTTTAACGTAACAAATGAATACCATGAAGATGATGAAGACGGTGATTCGGTTTGTCCAGACCCAGGACAACCTGTATGAACGAATGCTATCATAACATCGTCATTGGAGGACGATGAGCATTCTAAGTAAAATTGTTCTTGAAAGGTAACGCTTAGCCTCGAACCTCATCAACCGGGAATGACTAAAACAGGGGAGATGTAGCAAGGCTAAGTGGGTCGCACCCAAGTAGGGTATGTTATCACTTTTCTAGATGTCCTCGGAAACCTTTATATTATGGATATGGTTGTGCATGAAAGAAGGAGCACTCGATAGTAAGGGTGGTAACACCCGAGGTGATAACATATTCGGTCTATCCAGGTTAGGGGTAGGCCGGTCTTGTGTAGTAGGGGATCCCAACGATGGTCCTCGGTACATTGTTCTAGAGGTGTACTGTGATGGGTGGTACCCCAGTGGCCCAATCATTCATATGGAATCCATTCTCCAATACAAGCTTTACGGTTTTGTTTGTAGAGCCTAGTATGCTGGAATTTAATTAATGTAACAATTTCAGCTATTCGAATAAGTATTTGTACTTAGACACTATTATAATATCAGATGATTTTGATAAAAAGTGTTTTGGTTATCGTAAGGGAAAAACCCGTCGTGTTTATGTGTGACGCGGTTTTACGAGATACTTTTTTTTCCAAGGGTTTGATAACTCTAATAATTCAAATTGAGTGTGTTTTCTCATGCTGGTTTTCCTGACTGACTCGGGCGTTATTTTATTATAATGCTCGGGTCAGACCGAGTATTACAGATTCGGGATAGAATGTTATGGAGCTCAGGAGGCGAGCCGGAGGAGTAGAGACGTACCTCTATACTTGATTTATATTTCCGCTGTATGAGGACAAGTTAGTAAACTGTCCAGATTGATTGTTGTATATTGTACTCTGATAATGGTATGTACATTAACATCATATTTTGTATTTAAAATCTGTTATTATATATTATATTTTGTTCCGCTGCGATTGTGAGATTCTGTGTTCGTTGTTCTATTTTTTTCTTCTACTTTTTCTTCTTCACCCCTAAAGATTCGTATTTCCATTCAAATTGAATTGAAAAGATGTGAATTATTGTCGACTCAAAGGGGTACGGATTTACGAGCCTTTACAACAAACAAATTTTATGTTAAATAAAAGGTACTTAAAATATATACGGTTTAAATAAAAAATGTTTTTTAATTCAAGAGCATTTGTATGTTAATAAAATATTTTTTTTTAAATACAGAACATGTATTATGTATTATGTAGTATTATATTTGTATGCTAATTTTAATTAAAATAGAAATTGTTTATGTATGTATGTATATATATATATATTAGTTTCAAAATAATTTTTTTATCGGGCCATGAATAATATGATGCATTATATATAAAAATAAATAAATTAGACACACACACAGATATATATATATATATATATATATATATATCCAACCATCCAAATGTGACAACATATCGATATGCGTATTCATTATGATTGTTAACTGACACACACACACACACATATATGATATAATAAATAAATTTACCGAATTTAACTCTTTGTATTAATCAAACATATACATTTTAAATAAGTCAGGCTTGTATAATGTATGTATGCATGTGTATAAACTTAAGTATATAAAGTTTAAAGTATAATTAAGAGAAAAAATAATATAATGTCACATCAGGGGTGACATAAAGTACACTAAGTACTTAAACATGCTTAAACATGTTTTAACATGAAGTGTTAGAGGGGGACAAGGTGGTGAGGTGGAAGAAAATGAGTGGAGGGCAAAAGGACAAGGTAGATAGGTAATTCTCTTTTTTCTCTTGGTTATAAATAGCCCTCCATTCCTTCATTTTTCCTCATCTTCCTCCTATCATATTTTCCACATATCCAATCCAAATAGAGAAATATTTTTTAAACAATATAAATTTCCAGTGGCTACAACTTCCATTTGTACCACTTCTTCAAATTTTGAGCTTAACTTTGTCAAAAATGCATTTCTTTCAGACCTATTTTTGGACTCATATTTTCTAGCCCGAAAATACCACTCCTTCTATTGACCATATCTCCCTCAAAACAAATCCAAATTGAGTCATTCTTTTTCAAAATGGTAGAGAAAAGAATTTACAAGAACTTTTCTTTTTATAAAATTTCCAAATTCTGAGAGTAACATGGCCATAAATCGAGAGAAAATTACCCACTTTTGAGTTGATTTTGTGTTTTTCCAAGCTTTGCAAGTTCTAAAGTACTTCAAGTTTTCAAAAGAGTTTTGTAAAATTTTGGTGAGTAAACTTCTTAATTTTGGGAAAGTTTTTACCTTTGCATTTGTTGACTATTGGGTGGTAAAATCGGTTGGTTGTTTGGTTGGATTATTGTATGGTTTGGATGTATATACATGTTGTTTATATATGTGAATGCTTGTGGTTAAGTTAGTGTATGCTTGAATGTGAAGTCTAGATTTTTGTGAAGGATGTGAAAGTGTGATCTTGTTTGTTTCAGTTTTGGGTATGTATAAGTTGTTATGAACATGGTTATGTAGTTGTTGTGCTAAGAAAAATTAACACTTAAATTTGGTTATCGATGAAGAATCCTTTGTGAAAAGTACGAGTTTTAGTTTATAATCAAAATCGATTTTAAAGTTAGGAACTTGGTTTCAAAATATTTATTTGTGTTTTGGAAAGTTAATAAGATTTGTAATGTTAAGTTTCTAAAGAGAAAAACCAAATATGACATCCATAGCGATAGTCACTATGGATGCAGTTTGATAAAAAGTTCGATTTTTGAAAAGTTAAGTTTTTATACTTTAAAGTGTTTTTGAAATGTTTTTAGAAACAATAGTAATGATTAAGGAAAGTTAATTAAGAATTTAATCATTAATTAAGTATTAAACAAGGTTAATTAATTTTAATTAACTGAAGGTTAGTTACTAATTGATTATCTTTAAACAGGTAAGATTAATTATTAATTAATTATAAGTTAAATATAGGATTTATTTTCAATTAATTATTAATTAAATATAGGATTAATTATTAATTAACTATTAAAATAATGTTTAATTATTTTTAATTATAAATTAATTAAGGTTTTAATTTAAAGTAAATTATTTATTTAAGGTTTAATTTATTATTTAAGTTTTAATTAAAAGATTATTTAATTAAGTAATTGAGATTAATTAATAGTTAATTATTAATAAAGGTTTTAAATTATTATTTAATAATTAATAAAGTATTAATTAAGAGTTTAATTTATTAAATTAAATTATTTAATAAAGGTTTAATTATTTATTAATTTAGAATTAAATTAAGTT
The DNA here is from genome assembly GCA_030737815.1 of Allium fistulosum. NCBI lineage: Eukaryota > Viridiplantae > Streptophyta > Magnoliopsida > Asparagales > Amaryllidaceae > Allium > Allium fistulosum. Next base: position 484,508,175 of record CM060906.1, on the reverse strand, counting down.
CAAATTTAATAACGATTAATTATGATTTAATAAGAGTTTAGCTTGTAATTAATCATTTTAAAATGGAGTTTTAAGTTTTTAATCCTTGTTTTCCAAGACTCAAATTGTTTTAAGGGTACTTCTTTTTCAAAGATGGTTTTGAACACAAGGGATTCAAATGTCGATACCATTAAGTAGACAAACAATTGTGAAATAGTTATGTAAATGGTTTGATTGTGTGGACATTGTTAGCAGAGTAAATCCCTATTCTACTGTAAGTTGATTGTTTGATTGTTTGGACATCTGATAGTAGAATAAATTCCCGTTCTGCTATAATTGTTGTTTGTGTGGATATGTGTTTTAGCAGAGTAAATTCCCGTTTTGCTATAAATTGATTGAATTTTTTGGACATCTATTTAGCAGGACAAATACCATCCCACTATTATGTTGTTTGGACATGTATATGCTAATTGAGTTATATTGATATGTTATTCCCAGATTTGATAATGGATTTGATTTACATGTATGTTGGCCTATGTAAATAATTGACAAGTGACTTGGAATTAAGTTGAAACTAAATGCTAACTTAAATAAGTAACAATGGGATTGCTAAGCTCTTTTGAATTTATAAAGTACGGTTATGAATTTAATTTCAATTCTTTAATCAATTTGGGTTGAAAGTTTATAAATGATTTTCAAGCTATATTATTATTTTATAAACGTATTTATAAATAATAACTTTTTTATAAAAATGGGTTTTACTAAGTAAAAAGGTTTATTTAAAGTGATTTAATAGGATGAGTTGCAAAAGATATTTTGTACAGGATTTTTCTTAAAGAAGATTTATCAAGAGAGTTTTAAATGGGGAAATGTTTTATAAATGATTTTAAAGGTTTGTAAAGAGGTTTTGTAAATTTACTTGTAGACTTATCAAAGTGTTTTATAAATTGATTTTGCCAATTTATAAGTTATTTTGAATTATGAAGTGAGTGTTTAAAAAGGGAATTATTATAAAGGATAAAAGGTTTGGTTTTATAGTAAGTAATGTTTGCAAAAAAAGGAGAATTTGAAAGGAGAAAATTTGCCAAATGTTCTGGTAATATACTTATACTGTTGAGATAAGTATATAATTGTTTTTCAAGTGTAAAACGGATGTTAAGGGTTTTGGGAATAGTGTTTTGAAGAGATCCTTTGATCAGTTTTGCATAGTATTTTAATTAATGGAAATTAATTAAAAAAGGCTTGGTACATCCCATATGGAATCAAATCAATGTTGAATGATTTTTTATTTGATAATTAAATAATCGGTTATCAAATCTGGACCAAAACATAACTTTGGAAATATCTAGAGGAAACACGTGAGTTATATGGCACAGTCGTCCCCAATAATAATGTACTGTGCGTATAAATTTTGTTTCGATCTTCTAGGATAAATGATAAGGAAATCCATCCACATGTAGGACGTGATCTCCGCTCTTTTCTTTTGTTTGCTTATTTCCTAAAGAACCGGTGTCGGAATTATCGAATGTTGTTTCGAAGAAACCGGGATCAGATATGTTATCCGAAAACCACTTCGATCCAACTCAAGCGTTTCAAAATGAAGAAATCTTGAAGAGTATGGAACTGAAGACGGATCCATTAAAGTGTAAGGGTTGCTAGCTATTAATCCTGAGGATTATTCCAAAATGGATATAGTAAAGGTAGTGCCTTCGATTTGTTCTTATCCTAGACAACTCGTATGGACGAATGTTGGCACTGCATTGCAGCCTGGAAGGCAGTGTTAGCATTCTAAGTGGGATTGCTATTAAAAAGGTAAGCATAGCCTCAAGCCTCATTCATCGGGAATGATTAAAACAAAGGAGATGCAGCAGGGCTAAGTAGGTTGCTCCCATTAGGGTGTGTCATCACCTTTCTAAATACATCTACGTATATTTATGGATTGGTTGTGGATAAGATCTCAATAAAAAGGGTAGAAAAGCGACTGGGGTGATGACATATTTGGTACTATCTAGTAAGGGGTAGGCCAGTCTTGTGTTGGCGGGGATTCTGGGAAGGTCCTCGGTACATTTTCTAGAAGTGTACCGTGATAGGTGGTACCCCGATGCCTTTTCATAGTAAGGAATTCATTCTCCAATAAGCGCTGTACGGTTTTGATTGTGCCCAACTATGTTGAAATGTGAGATGCAAGCATTTCAGCTATTTTCATATTTTACTTTGACCTCCAGACATTGTTATAGTATCACTAGATTTTCTGTAAAAAGTGTTTTGGTTTTGTAAGATAAAAACCCTTCCGTGTTTATACGCGTCATAGTCGTATGAGATACTTTGATTTTAAATGGGTTTTAACCATAATAATTTAGTTTTTTAGTTTACTCACACCAGACCCATGTTTGACCTGGATTTTTATTTTCTTTTTATAAAACTCTTGGGTGCTCAAATTTTATGGCCGGCCAAATAGTTCAGGTTTTCCCACGGATGCATTTTGGAGGAGCTTGGAGTAGGAGGCTTCTCGATAGCTAGTTATTATCTTGTTTCCACTGTATTATATGTATCTTATATCAGTTAGGTAGGGACAAGCTGTTATAACTGTCTAAAAGTAGGATTGTATTAGTATGACTCTGATGTATCATTTTTGAAATGACTTTGTAAAGTATTATGTTGATTAATATATGTTTTTCCGTTGCGTTCTGAGATTCTATGATTGTTTTTGTTTCTTCTATCTTCTTCTTTCACCCCTAACGATCAGTTTTTCTGGCACTTGAATGCTCGACACGAAATACAATGGACATATTAATGTCAATTTCTAAGGGTCAAAAAGTTTGTTTGTTACAATATCGATATTATATATCGATATGTATATTTACAACTATTATAAAAACACTGTTTAATATTTTTCAATACATCAAATAAAATTTTATAAATAAAATTTCATAGATATTAATTGATTTATAACAATTCAAATTCACTAAATCGGGTGGTAATAGGAGTATTCAACGTTTCAATTGTGTGACTCTTAGGTGTAAATTTGGTCAGCGGTTAATATCAAACAATTTGAATATTAACATTCACGCTTCACTTAGAAGGTGATCTGAGATTACGGCTAAATATATCACTTACTTGTATCGATAAAATCCAATTTTATTTATTTAGAGTTACCCTATAGTGACAATTATTTACACCAATTCTCTTCGGCAAAACTATATCACTTTGGACTTATGGAATTTCGCAGTTGCTGAAATTCCAATATCGTCCATATTCCACTCTATAATCAAACGCAAAGTCCTTGGTTCAATAACAACAATTATTATTGATCGAATGCTCTAGCCAAAAACTTTGACTTTGAGTTGACTTCGGTTGACCATGATACTAACCTTGTATGACTGAGGAGAAGAATCCTCTTTTGAATAGTGTTTCACTTCAATGCTTGCACTCGACCCAAATATAGTCGTTTAATGGACGTTGTGCCACAATTTAACTTAATCAATGTAGAACTTCCACGTGTAAGATCAAAAGTATTCTCAAGTTAAGAGAACTGTGTAATTTCGTCATGTCGATATTTTCTGTTTGACCTTAGTTATATTAACAAACATAAAAATTCAAGTGGGTCATTCCATATTTATCCAATAACTATCAGTATGTAACCACTTGGTGCCCCCCAACAGTCATAAATAATACACTATCCAATATTTGGAGAGTGTTAAGTGCTCTAGTCTCAACGGATGTATCAATATCCAGTCTCAATACATCTTGACTAGGAATATTTAAAAACAATATGTTTATTTTCATTGTGTTAAATTACTCATGGTTACATTACTTTATAACTACTATCACATAACATACCATATATGGATTTTCTATTTAATATACTTTTAATTAAATTAATTAATTAATATAAAACATTATATCAAATATATAATAGATGAAAACACCTTTTATTTTGAACAAGATTGGTTATCAAGTTAGATATATGTAACAAATTACATAATCGCCATTTGGGCGTATCTCTATCTCTATCAACCTCCCACTTGCACTTAGGGTCAATTATGGAATCTCTATCCCATCTCCTTGATCAATTTGATGTGAACTAATCGAGTTGGACACTTCATGAATGGATCTACAATGTTGTTCAATTATCTACTCCATCAATCAACTCTCTCTGATGCAGGTAAACTACCTTTATCATACGGAACTATTCAGAGTATGTTTATTGACTTCTAGCGAGCTCTTATTATTATATTGTTATCATATAAAATGATATAGTATTCTAAATACTTTGAATCACCTTTAGCTCAGTTATAAATTTCTGTATTTATATTTATACATTTCTTTTACTGTGGCGCAATTCAAAGCGATGTACTTAGCCTTTCACTGAATTAGCCACAACCTTTCATTTGGAACATTTCCTCCTTAAAGCTTCTTAGTTAAGGTTTGAATCCGAATTTAATATTGCATGTTACGTTATTTCCTTCCGTTTCTTATTCTATGAGCTTACCGTAGACATACTATGTGTATCAAACACACATGTTCATGTCTTTGATAACTCATCGATTAATACAACGAAGTATATGGAAACATTTTGATATTATTAAACTTATGATTGCATACATCTATATGTATCAATCCAAAGAGTTCATCAACTCTTATGATTCTCCTACTCAATGGTTGCTTTGCCTTTATTATTTGAGATATAATTCACTAGTACTATATGATTCATAATCATATAATCAAAGAATTATTTCTCCAAACCGTGCCATGGTCTATAATCCTAAAACAATTGTAAATAAATTTAGACACTTTAGTATTTTCTGAAGCATCACAAATATCGGTACTATAATTATATTTTGTAATGAATGTACTATTCATATTGAAATAAAACTATGTCTATTTTTCTATCATACTGAAAAATAGTTATTACTTCATAAATAATGTTTGGTATATTTTACGAATACAATTTTCGTAACTTGATGCGACCAATAAGTGATATATGGTATGCTCCTGCTATTTCTGTCATTACTATAATAACGTATGAAATACAAAGCTCCATTCAACCACATAATATTGGCTATTTATTTCATTAACTACAACTAGTTTACAGCAGAGAATTTTCAGATCAAGTATCCTAAATTAAAAGAAATAAATCTTATAGAAAACAATTTTCTATTTGAAAATACATTTTGGAATAGAAATCAAATTTCTCATTCCAATATTAAGTGTTTGTACCAAAATTGGGCACAACACTCTTCGGATGTGTTTGAAGAGATAAAATGAAGAAAATAAATGTAAAATGAAGCAGATCTAACAAACACACCAATAAACAGATAAGAAAATGCACAGAAACACACAGATTTAGAGTGGTTCGGCGAATTGCCTACGTCCACTATGAAATGGCTGATGTTTATTTAACTTTACTCGCTTGTTGCAAAAGATTACAGCAGTACCACAGAAGTTTAATGGTGATTCCGGTAGAGTATTAGCGTAGGAAACTAAAAAGTCCTTTTTCAGTAGGTCCTGGGCTGCTATTTATAGGTGTAGGCTGCAAATATCTCGCTCAGATCTCGGAAGACCTCTTCTCTCACGTGGGTGGGCCCACATGATCGATCTCATGCCGTTTGCACTCGATCCATTATCGATACGAACGCATCGTATCGATCATTATTTCGTCCAATCGAGTCGAGATCGATCACGAACATTCTTAAGGATGTACGCAAGCTCCTCTGAAAATTTGGTGGCATTTGGACTTGTAGATTTTGAGTTATGATCGATGCAAGTTTGGATTTTTCGAAGGCTGTTGAATTCGTATCGATGATGTTCGTATCGATAGCATGGCTCTATTTGTATCGATGCTTGCATGCTACTTCGTATCGATGGTTGAAGGCCGCCTTCGTATCGATGCTTCATGTTGCTTTCTTCGTATCGACCGGTGGTTGTTGCTGTTTGTATCGATGGTGGGAGATCGATATGAGATGGATGGAGGGAGACCGATACGAAATGAGCATTTGTTGATGGATACGAAGTGCTGTTAACATGATGGATACGAAATAGCTTCATTTTATGGATGCGAAGGAAGTTAGTAGGCGATGGATACGATATGAATCTCTCTTGGGGAATGGATATGAAATTGGATGGATACGAATATAGTTGGATTTCTCAACCGCGATCGATCAATATCTCAAGCATACGAACTCCGATTGACATGAAATTTGATACGTTGGCTTTTATAGCTTTGTTTGTCGTATCATATAAATTGTAGCTCGATCCAAACTAGGGAAAAATTTATCAGTATCCATAGTGAACCTATGTATAACCGATCTCCAGGACGAACTATCATTTGTTTCTAATCAAGTCCTTGGTGTCACGGCCTTGCCAAAAGGCGGGATAACATTTGCCCCCCAAAGTACGTATTGTGTGAACATGACGTGCTTTGAAAAGTTGCATCCTTCATTTTGAAGAAGTTCTATCTGATTCGCTGAGTAGTTGCTATCTTTTCATCAAAAGATGTAACCTTCGATTGATCTTCAGTGATGTAAATGCTGATTTGTTGACTGCCAATGATTATGCAGTGCATTGTTGTAACTGAGTGTCGAGTGCTAGCGATTTGTTATTCGCTGTTGTAATTGTCATCGGGTAAACATTCAATTCCTGTTAACTTCGAAAATTGAATGTTAGTCCGTCATACACGCATGTATGTTAACCTGACTCCCGTCAATGTTTGCACGTTCACGGGTCGTTGTCAAGTTTTTTTTTAAATCGACTTTCGTGTCGATCCACTCCTGGATCGATGTGAAATTCGAGTTGTAACAACTTTCGATGGTTGTTTTAAGTCCTTCCTTCATAGCGATCCTCTCCTGGATCGATATGAGATGTTGGAATGCATGCTTCGCATCGATGGCTATCGACATGAAATGGACAGTCCCTAGGAATGCTTCGTCTCTAAGATCTAATCAATCTTCATCCGTCAATGCTTGGAATAATAAGTATTTCAACTGGGGCATAGTTTATATGTCATGTATCTCTGAAACTGGCTAGCTTGGCCAGTGACTCGGCTTTTTCATTTTGTTCTCCGAGGATTTGTGTAATGGTGTAATACTCGAAGTCGACCAATAGCTCTTGGACCGAGCTGAGATAAGGAGCAAGACGTTGCCCCCTAGTCAGATAATCTTCCATGACTTGGCATAACACTAACGAGTAATCACATAAGACATGTAAAGTTTCTACTCCTAGTTTTCTTGCAAGTTTGAGCACCAAGGCTTCATATTAGCTTCGTTATTTGTTGCAGGGAAGTTGAGTTTGAGGGCGTAGCAGATCGATCGTTCCTTAGTAGTCATTAACGCAACTTCGACGTTAAAAAGCCGATTATCGGAAGTTCCATCTATGTATGTTCTCCATCGGTTGGACAGTTCTCCGCTGCTCTTCGTATAGTCGTCTAAAGTAGTGAATTCAGATATGAAGTATGCTAATTGTTTGGCCAAGGGTAGCTCTCTGAGGGAGATAAGTGATATCAAATTGGCTTAGATCAATATTCCATTCGTGTAACCTTCCAAACATCTAAGGTTGCTATAGGACATATCGTAACGGCCGATTGATACAGTTAACGGGGTGAGCTTGTCAATAGCTAGTTTTCATCATATACTGGTCTTTGGATTCGTTTCTCTTCACATAGCATTGCGATGCTTATGGCGTGTGTTGACATGACCCGATTGAGGTACAGATCTTCACGATCCAGCGACTTGGGTAAAATGAGAGGTCTCTTTGAGCGATCTATGAGAGCTGGAATTGCATCAACGAAGTTGTTAGTCCATTCAAAAGTTCTTTTCCCTCTCGTGGTCGGGTTGAAGAAGTGAATACACTTGTAGATGGCCCTAGAGTTGAATCAGCCTAGGATGGCAATCTTCCGACTTAGCTCTGTACCTGCTTAGTTTCCTCGGTACAAGGATGACTCTAATTTTCGTAATTTTCCGACATTAGCCTTGATTCCACGAGAATTGATGATGAAAACAAAGAATCTTTCTGATGTAATGGTGAAAGAGCATTTCAAAGGATCGAGTTTCATCCTACATTTTTGGGAGAGCACTGAATATCTCTGCCAAGTCATCGATGTGGTCGTTTGATAGTCGTGATCTCACGGGCATATTAACCACGTCTAATTTCATCGATCGGTCGATCTGATTTTTGAATGATCTGTTAATCGTCCTTTGGTAAGTAGCACCATTATCCTTAAGTTTGAATATGTGGATTGCAGCATAGCACTATAGGCTCAGGTCAACAATGAAAAAGTTGTATTCCTGGTCCAGGACATGCTTCAGTATCCGATCATATCTGGAGTTTGCATCCATGGATGTGAGTAATTCATGTTTGATGGTTGAGTCCATCAGTTGGTCAATCATTGGAAGTGGAAAGTTGTGCTTTATCACACCCCATGCAAATCTGAGTAGGTGATGTATATCTGCCACTCTCTGCTCGTTTTCTTTATAAGTAAAGGATTGGATACTCATTTTGGTTAGAAGGCATCGTGGATAAACCCACTGGTTTTGAGCAGAATCACCTCCTCTTTAAGTGCAACAGATCTCTCCGGATCCACGTCGCATCGTTTTTGTTCACCGAGACATGCCTCGGGTCGACATTTAATGCAGGGTTCTTTATGGCTGGCGAGAGTCCATATATATATATATGAGATCGAGTCCAAGCGAAAACATCAAGATTCACTTGAAGTAAAACAGTTGACTCTTCCATCATCATTGTGCAGAGTTGTGATCTGATCTACAATACTCGTGATGGGATGTAGGCACTTCATGTGTTTATTTTCAATGGTAAATGATCAGGCTTGTAGGGACGTTGAATCAAAGGATTAGTAGAACTTAGCCTTGTACTGCATGATGCTACATAGCTGGCTCCAGCTTTGAGATTGAGTTTACCTGTGTTTCTGAATGATGCGCTTTCCATTCAATATACTCGCGATCCATTGCTCATCGGAAAGGTCAGAATGATGATCAGTTGCCCATAAGTCCGGGCGTCAATCTAATGATTCTATCTCTAAGCATCCTCTCGGTCGTAACTTCAAGTTGTTATAAATACTAAGCACGAGCTATAGGATTGAGTAGTCGTATCCAGCTCTTGGATGATCAGACTCTTGCCCCCAGTCTTGGGTTGATGGACGTATTGTGCGAATGATCGAGCCTAGCTTATGCTGTGTTTATACTGTAGTCCAAGCTGTAAGAGCCTAAGAGCCAGAGTTGTTTGATGAACGTCAAATTCCATTCATCTTATTTCTCGGGCGTGCCCCCAAGTCTGGGGAATATCTCGATAAGTAGCAAGGTAGATAATGTCCGCTTCAATTTTGCATTCTATCCCGTTGAACCATGGGATCGAGTTAACCAATGGAAAGCTGAGTTGTGCCTTATCCTGCATTCTATCCTAGTTCTTTCCTCTAGGCAGAAAACTTTGTTGCCTCGTCGACATTCGAACATGAGCTAAGTTCTGGACGGTCAATGACATTCACTTTGCTACTTATGTCGCCATACTCTAGGCGGAAACTGAAGAGTGAATCGTCCAGTCTGATCCAATGCGGGATTGATGCTTCCCTTGCCGAATCTAGGGCAAGAATTGGTGTGTAGATGTTTAGGTTGCACTTGTTTTGAATTGCTCTTTTAATCGAATCATGGTAAAAGTCAAAGAATGAATGGTCACATTGCATTCTTTTGGAGTTAGGTAACTACATCCATTTTGGTTTACATTCTCCCATCGGAATTAGGGATAAGTCAGCTCAAATGCAGTCAGGTCATTCCTATCCGGTTTCACACTTTTCTGAATGGATCGAAGGAAGGCGATGGAGGATGAATGGTCAAGTCACACTCATTCGTGGTTTATTCTTCTATCCACGATCTGTTAGTCAAAGGTATTCGATGGATGTTTGGGTCACATCGATTTGTAGTCAAAGAGGATCGATGTTGACCATAAATTCAACGGCGAGATGTAGAATGCTCGGACCTCATTTCCTATCGATCCAATGGTATGATATGAAAGGTGCAGATCGATATTGCCCGTCGATCCGGCGGTATGATATAATTGGCTGCCCGTAACTTCGAGCATCATTCTGATTGATTAGCATTAAGGCCTTCTTGTAGTCGTTGCCTTAAGTTGTAAAGGACGCTAAGATGGAGATGTAGTGAGTCACCTTTCTCTTCTTTTAGTGATTTGTGCCTCTACCCCCTGTCTTGGGTTAGCAGAGTGAGTTTATGGACGGTTTAATTGCATATGTAGTGAGTTTATACTCCTCCTATCGAGTTTAGGTCAGAGTTGGTGAATGAATGGTCGAGTCATATTCATTCGTTTGTCTATGCTTGTAGCCGCACTTTGGGGATCAGATTCAGTTGAAGGGCCATTAATCACACCTATTTTATGTTTATACCCATGTCCGCATTCTGGGGACTAAGAGTTTTAGCAGGATATGGTCGGAACGCATTTTCCTCGATTAATTCTTCTAGCACTAGTCAAGGGCGAAAGTCGAAGTATGGTCGATCACATTACAACAACTTTAATTTGATGCTTCTCCCACTGAACTGTAGGAAGGAATTGGTTGGCGGATGGTTGTGTCACATCCGTCCATGTTGCACGCACAACCCGTTGGATCATAGGCGAGAGTTAGTAGATGAACGGTCGTGTCATGTTCATTTGTGGTAGGATGGGTAGTCACATCAATTTAGAATAGGATGTTCAGCTAGGTCCATTTTGCGAATATGGGTCTCCCTGTCGAATCAAGGAAGAAATTTTGTCCTGTAGGGTTGGAGTGCATTCCTATAAAATTATGTTATGGGTCCCATGCCGGGGACAAGAGTTGATGCATGGACGGTCGTGTCATGCCCGCTTAGTGCTAGATGGTCGGATCACATCCAATTTTTTGTGATAAGTGTGCCCCCATGTCAGGCGAAGAGTTGGAAAGTAGACAGTCGAACCACATCCGCTTTTTGTACTACAGAGCTTGCTGAGGAATCAGAGTTGATAGACGGACAGTCGAATCACGTCCCTTCTGGTACTTATATTCCAATCCTAGCTTTGAGGACTGGAGTTGGTTGATGGGTGGTCTGTCACACCCATTTGGTCTTTATACTCCAGTATGCGCTCTCGGGACCAGAGTTAGTTGATGTTTATACTCCAGTTCGCACTTTGGGAACCTGGAGTTAGTTGATGTTTATACTCCAGTTCGCACTCTGGGAACCTGGAGTTAGTTGATGGGTGGTCAGTCACACCCAATTGGAGTTTATACTCCAGTCCATGTTCTCGGGACTAGAGTGAGTCGATGTTTTATACTCCAGTTCGCGCTTTGGGAATCTGGAGTAAGCTGATGTTTATACTCCAGTTCGCACTCTGGGAATCTGGAGTTGGTTGATGTTTATACTCCAGTTCGCACTCTGGGAACCTGGAGTTAGTTGATGTTTATACTCCAGTTCGCACTCTAGGAACCGGGAGTTAGTTGATGGGTGGTCAGTCACACCCAATTGGAGTTTATACTCCAGTCTGCGTTCTCGGGACTAGAGCGAGTCGGTGTTTTATACTCCAGTTCACGCTCAAGGAATCTGGAGTAAGTTAATGTTTATACTCTAGTTCGCACTCTGGGAATCTAAAGTTGGTTGATGTTTATACTCCAGTTCGTGCTTTGGGAATCTGGAGTTGGTTGATGGGTGGTCAGTCACACCCATTTGGCGTTTACACTCCGGCCCGCACTCTCGGGACCAGAGTTAGTTGATGGGCGGTCAGTCACACCCATTTATGTTTATACTCTAGTCCGCGCTCTAGGGACTTGGAGTTATTTAATGTTAATACTCCAGTTCTCACTCTGGGAATCCCGGTGTTGGCCGACAGATGGTCAGTCACATCTGTTTAGGCATTTAGATGCCGTTCGCACTCTGGGAACATGAGGTCGATTAAGGTTGTGGATGGTCGGATCACATCCACCTTGATTTGACAAGCGAAGTCCTAGATGGACAGGTCCATCCCCCTTGAGTTTGGATTTGGAATTTTGTACTCCATCTCGCACTCTGGGAAACTGGAGTTTGTTCGAGGATTGTCGTGTTTCAATCCCTTTTGATTTAAGTGTGTCGGCCCCCGAGCTCGGGTTTCAGTTAATAAGTGATTGGTCGGATCTCGATCACTTCCCACTTATCCGCCCTCAACGAAGGATAAGGTTTAGTTGATGGACGGTTGAATCATGTCCATGTTCGTTTGGATTCCACTTTTATTAAGCCTACGGAGTAAGATTAGTGTTCTGGAAAGCTTTGAGCTCGAGTAGAGGAGAGGATGGTCGAGCTACATCCACTTTGACCTGTGTAGTTTCCCTTAAGTCAGGGGAAAGAGTTGGAGAGCAGACGGTCGAGTCACGTCCACTTTATGCTTTGCACTCTTTCGGTCAAGTCGAGGAAGAGAGTCAAAATGATGGCTCATGATGGTTCGTGAGTAGGCAGTTAGTCGTTGATGACTTTAAGTTGAGGCTTGGGCCTTGACGAAGTTAGTTTAAGACATGATTGTTTTTGTCGAATCACAGACGCAAGCTGGAGAGTGAATGGTCAAATCATATCCACTTTAAATATATGTTCTCAAATTACCCCAAGTTCTACTGTAGGATTGGATGCATAGACGGTCATGTCACATCCACCCTTGGTGTGATTCCAATTTTACTGGGCATCAGAAGAAGCATAAGTGTTTTGGCGAGCTTCAAGTACGAGATGGAGAGTACATTGTTGGGACATATCACTCTAAGTCTTTCCCCGATCTCCAATTAAATTGCATAGGCGGATGAGTGGATGGTCGGTTGCATCCACTTTGTACTAGAGTCCTGACCTTGTCGGTCTCTTTCGCTTTGATGCCTTGCCTCCTGTCAGGGGTATATAGTAGCCGATGAGTGGTTGAATCATGCTCATCATGATGATACCTCAATGATTTGATCATAGTCCGCGGAGGTTGTTTTGCACCTAACCTTAAGTACTCGGTTACCTGCATCATTTGCAAGTAGTTTAATTCAAGTCGGTCATATTTCGCAACATAAACGAAATTTAAATAGAAATAATTCAAAAGAGATCGGATTAAATCTCATTGATAAGTGAAGCGGTGTCGTATGCTCGCTATTGCACTTCGATCTAGCCCTTCACAGTTGGAAGTCTAACGCAAATTGTTCAATTTGATCAAAGTTCTTGATCAATAGGGGTCGGGTGTTCCCGATCCTTCGTTTTATGGGGCTTGCACATATTGTCGGAGCTATCCTTTCCGGAGCAACATTTTGGCGTTGGCATCTATGGTAGCCATCTAAAGAAGAGGAGTTTTCCGATCTAGAGTATGGAGTAGGTTCCCTCCTTATCTCGCCATGTTGATCCTTCATCTGATTCATCAACTCAATATTGATCTGGACATGTTGGTGTAGTCGTCGACGGCTACCCACCAGTTCTCTTATCAAAGTCTGGAAATAAGCTCTGGTGATGAATTCATTTATGGGTATTGGCAGCAACTGGCTGTGGGCTTTGGATAAATTTGTTGGCTGCCAGCTTCTTTATTCCTGTCATCGATATGAGAAATAGATCTAGTATGTCTAACCGTGATTGACGGTCTTCTCTGAGGAATAAGGGAAGACATCTGTGTTTGATGGCATTCATCACTGTTGGCGAAATCCACGCGCCAGTCCCACTTCATAAGGTAGTGTTAGGGGTTGTATTTCCATAGTACACTGACATAGTCAACATGTTGAATTTTCACTGGAAATTCTACATGTAGGATGGTTTCAACGAATAGGTCTCGACTGGGAAAGATTCTCCAATCGACATTATGATCATGTCCATTTTATAGCTATAGGGTCTTGTAGCATTGGTGAATGATGTATGCACAATTACCCAACGTTCGAGTGGTTTGGTGATGTCGATTGGATGGTGAGTTGGTTGAGATGGGCTCATAAATTGGTGATCAATTCTAATTTTCACCCAGGTAGGAGGCCCATATAAGGTAGTAAGGAAGTCCTCTTAAGATTGTATGTCATGCTTCTAGTTATATGGACATGGTATGACTAAGATGTGGGCATTTGAAGATGGTTTAGTGGTGACCGGCTATGCTTTGAGTTGGCAGAGCAAACAGTGTAGGGTAGTCATTATATTAGCCATCGTAACGTAGTTGTCAATTCAGGAGTTTAAAACCTGGTAAATTGGGTGAAATTGCAGTCCACCTTAGAAGCATGATGTATTAACCAACTCTAGTCCTTGGCGTATTAGCTAGGTTCTCCAGCCTCTGGGAGCACCGATTGAGTAGTATTCCTTTACCCATTCCTTGATTGCAAGTCAGCATTTGTTGCTGTAACCCCCTATGTCCCGTTCAGGAGCATTGATGGATTGTTCCTTCATTAAGTTGAGCTTTGAATTCACTATGCGGGTGCTCTCCAGCCTCTTTTTCGGAAATTTGGGTCGTACCCGATTTTTTTTTGGAATTTCATATCGTTCTCGGCAACGTTTGAACGATACAAATATAGGTGAAATTGAACGATTCGAAAAGTGGACAATTGGATCGATACGAAAGGTGCACAGCTGGACCGATACGAAGTGTTATCTGAGGATCGATATGAAATGCACACGGCTGGATCGATACGAAATTCATGCGGCTGGATTGATACGAAGTGGTATCTAAGGATCGATACGAAATGCACGTGGCTGGACACAGCAGGATCGATACGAAATTCGATCGATACCAAAGTTGATCGATACGAAATGCGATCGATACGGAAGTTGATCGATACGAAATGCGATCGATACAGAAGTTGATCGATACGAAAATTGATCGATATGAAAACTGATCGGTACGAAGTTCGATCGATGTGAAAACTGATCGATACGAAGTTCGATCGATATGAAAACTGGTCGATACGAAAGTCGATCGATACGAAGTTCGATCGATATGGAACCTGATCGATACGAAATTCAATTGATACAAAATTCAATCGATATGAAGTTCGATCGATACGGAAACTGATCGATACGAATTCGATCGATACAAAAACCGACCGATACGAAATTTGATCGATACGAAGTTCGATCGATACGAATGTTGTCGTTTTTTCTAGATGCGAAAACATGGATACGGAAATCACTATATTTTCTGGATTCCAAAATATGGATATGAAAATCTTGATGAATGCAGTTCCTCTTAGACCTGGAGCAATCTGAATAGAATAGAAGGAACCACTTGACGATAGGTCTGGATCTCCTCCTTAGATTTTTGCAATCCAACGACGATAGTAGATCCGTAGTGCAGGAGAGAAACTGGGTTTTCTAAGTGAAAGCACCAAAGTGTTTGTACCAAAATTGGGCACAACACTCTTCGGATGTGTTTGAAGAGATAAAATGTAGAAAATAAAAGTAAAATGAAGCAGATCTAACAAACAAACCAATAAACAGATAAGAAAATGCATAGAAACACACGGATTTAGAGTGGTTCGGCGAATTGCCTACGTCCACTATGAAATGGCTGATGTTTATTTAACTTTACTTGCTGGTTACAAAAGATTATAACAGTACAAAAGAAGTTTAATGGTGATTACGGCAGAGTATCAGCGTAGGAAGCCAAAAAGTCCTTTTCAGTAGGTCCTGGGCTGCTATTTATAGGCGTAGGCTGCAAATATCTCGCGGAAGACCTCTTCTCTAATGTGGGTGGGCCCACACGATTGATCCTGTAACAACCCGCATATTTTACGATCGTATATTTAAATGTTTTATTTAAATATATCATCGTTAATCGGATTAAAGTCCGAAATGTTACTTTTTGTAAACAGTCGAATTGGGACTCGAGACCACTTCCATTGAGTCCAAAATGGTGTTTACAACTTTTTTGAGTATAAACATCGATATATTTGGAGTTGATTAGAATTTTGATGTTTTCATTTGGGGCTTTGGGTTTGGGTTTCAGCCCACTAACCCAATAAGAGAACCCAACTCCTTTATCAAACACTCTAACTCAATTCCTATTCATTCATTTCATTCCTTATTTCCTAACACTCAAGCTCAAGAGAAAAATGGGGGAAAAGATTGGAAATTAAAATTCCTAAACCCTAGTTTTATTAGGAAATTCTACTTCTTGCTCTAAAATCAAAGAGAAGCTTAGGTAAGCATCCTCTTCATCTTCTCCATCTCAATCTCTCTTCAATTTCAGAAAAATTCCTAAACCCTAACTTAGGAAATATTTGCTTATGATATTAGATTGGAGCTTCTAGAGTTGAAGTTGAAGTGTGGTTGATCTTTCCTTTGTTTTAAAGCTTCTCACTTGTTGTTTTAGGTTTAAAGGTGAGTTCTTTAACTCACATCTACGTCTATAACTTTCATTGTTGTTAGGTATGAATTCCTAATATCTATTCATGTTCATTTGCTTTTGATTTGAATTGATTTGGAGAATTTTCCAATTTTTGGTTTTGAAGTCCAATTTTATGAAAATCCTACTATGGATGTTTGGACATGATATTTGGGGTGTATCGAAGAGCCATAAGGCTGGGTTGTCGCTTAGCATAAATCCCTAGTCTTCGTTGCTCGTCCTACCGCTGTCGAATCGTTTTGGCCATCATGGCCTAGGCAAAATGTTGCCCAGACCAGGCAACCAGACGTCTGGTTGATCAAGTCCAGACGTCTGGTTATAGACCTGGAGAAAAAAAAAGCACGCAGAAAATAAAATGGCAGAAACAAATTCCAGACGTCTGATTTATAGGTTCAGACGTCTGGTTAGGTCTCAGACGTCTGCTTTGAAATTTCAGACGTCTAGGGGTTTTCTGGATTATTTCCAGAACCCAAATCCAGACGTCTGGATTAAACCGCAGACATCTGGAACTGTTCATTTTGCCTATTTTGGCTATTTTTTGAGTGGATTTCCAATTTTAATCGATCTTTGTTGATCCAGTTAGTTGTTATCACTTATTATCGACTTTGATGGCTTCTTTCTTTGGATTTTTGGGAATATCCATTTGATGGATTTGATATCGATTTTTATGGATTTAATTCACATTGTCGTATGTGAATTTTTGGTGATTGATTGTTTTTACAATCATTTTGTGATTTGTCACTTTAAAATACAAAGGTTTCAATACTAGTAGTAAATACTAAAACTCTTTCATTAAAACGATTTCGACACTATTTTAAATATAAAGCTTGCTTTTAAAACCGTTTTCCAATCTATTAGTATATACAAACCTTTACCTCATTCGTATGAGAAATCTAATTAAACGGTTTAGCAAAACAAGTGGTATGAACGCTTGCGTTTACTTCGTCACTTAATTCTTGGACTTGTTCGATTGAACTCTTTTGACAATTTTCGAGTGGAAATCTATAATTTGTTCATAAATATTTAAGTTAAGCTAGTGGTTATGGGACATGAAGCTAAACTCATTTATTTACTAGCTTAGTGTAATTTACACTTGTTGATCATTGATGATCATTTTGTGATTTAGACTAGCGATGTGCGATGTCCCTTTGTTTGTGTGGGGACTAAAAACCCCGTTTGTGGAGCTTCGGTTCAAATTGGTGGGGTAGCGACCCATAGCCTTCGGGCCGTTTGTGGAGCTTCGGCTCAAACTTGATGGTTAGCGACCATGGAATAGCATTCCATTTGTGACACACGTGTTGGTGTGTTTTTATGCTCCCGTTTGTAATAGGCCTCCCCCCTTTTTGTGTTTTCTGGATTAATGGTTGTTGATTTCTAGAATTTGTGTTTCACCAATTTTTGATGATATGCATTGATAAGCTCTATCAATATTTGTGTTTTGGTGAATAATTTAAAGAATATGACATTCTTTTTAGTGTTTAAGAATATTTGAGATATTGTATGATTTTTGTGGTTATCGGATGTATACTTGTCACAATATGGCATTATTGTTATCATACGTTTTTGTGATATCTCTTATCCATCTCATTTTATCTTATATTTATAGCTAGACTGATCCGTTTATTATTTTCTTTTTAAATAATACTCGGGTCAGACCGAGGTATTTCAGGTGCTTCTGCTTGACTTCTTATCTGGGACCATCATCTGATTTTTGGCTAACTACTTTAGATTAGTAGTTTTTACTTTTATACATTTGAGTTAGAGACTCCTTGATGTATACATATTCTTTTGCTAGCACTTGTACCTATTCTTTTGTTATGTAGTGGATCTTGTATGACCACTATTTTGATGTACACTTTTATGTGTTATATTAATATCAGTTTCCGCCTTTGTGATATGAATATTTGTGACTGATTTGTGTTATGCTTACTTCTATATTTGTTTCCGAAGCCCACATAGCCACTGTGTAGTAGCTTTGAGTTTGTATTTGATATTTCGGATTTCCTCTTGAAATGAAATGTAAGTTATATTATCTGACATATCGGTACTCGCACAAAGCAATTACACAGATGGTCACTCCTCAACAGCCTTATTCTTCGTGCTAGTCGATGGCATTACCCCGTAGTGTCCTTGGCTAGTGTGAGTATAGAGGTGGGGAGTCACAGATCCCATGTCGTTTGCACTCGATCCGTGATCGATACGAACAAATTCCGTATCGATTAGTATTTTTTCCAGTCGAGATCGATCACGAACATCCTTGAGGATGTACGCAAGCTCCTGTGAAAATTTGGTGGCATTTGGACTTGTAGATTTTGAGTTATGATCGATGCAAGTTTGTATTTTTTGAAGGCTGTTGAATTCGTATCGATGTTGTTCGTATCGATAGCGTGGCTCTATTCGTATCGATGATTGCATGCTACTTCATATCGATGGTTGGAGGCCGCCTTCATATCGATGCTTCATGTTGCTTTCTTCGTATCGACCGGTGGTTGTTGTTATTCGTTTCGATGGTGGGAGATCGATACAAGATGGATGGAGGGAGACCGATACGAAATGAGCATTTGTTGATGGATACGAAGTGTTGTTAACATGATGGATACGAAATAGCTTCATTTTATGGATGCGAAGGAAGTTAGTAGGCGATGGATATGAATTGAATCTCTCTTGGGGAATGGATACGAATAGAGTTGGATTTCTCAACCGTGATCGATCAATATCTCGAGCATACGAACTTCGATTGACTTGAAATTTGGAACATTGGCTTTTATAGCTTTGCTTGTCGTGTCATATCAATTGTAGCTCGATCCGAACTTAGAAAAAATTTATCAGTATCCATAGTGAACTTATGTATAACCGATCTCCAGGACGAACTATCATTGGTTTCTAATCAAGTCCTTGATGTCACGGCCTTCCCAAAAGGCGGGATAACATTATGTATTAACTATTATTTTACAATTCTCGTTTTCGATGTTTCTTTATCAAGTAGAAGTGGTCATTCACTCTCTTCATCGCAACTGTGCCTTCAATTACATTCACTCTTATGCATTCGATTTCCTTTCTAAACAGCCAAACCATTCAAAGGAAATCCTTTCTACAATATCGTAACGAACTTTTTACAAAAGTGCATTTGGTCATCCTTAATTTTTAAGGACATCAAATAAGTTACACTTTACGTAAACTGATCAAACTTACATTTCAACGATCAAATTCTTATATTTATCTTATAGCCTTTGGTCTAGTGTCATTTAACATAACATAATCATTACTGTAATCAACCATATTGAATACACGATCTCACACTATAGTTTACTTGCTTATTTCAATGAACTGATTTCATCGAGTTTCGTACATTAAAAATTGTGAGCATTCACCACATAATTGTATATGATCGTTTATGGATCAAGTATCCATATTCTTGTATTGCATTTATAGTTTGAAACTCATTGAAGATGTAACGATTTGCCTTTTCGACCCTCGAATATCGACACTAATACATCAATGGTATTCGTGTGCCGAGCACTCAAGTGCCGAAAAGAAAATTGTTAAGGTAAAATAAAATGAAAAAAACAAAACAAGAAAGAAGAGAACATAATATTAGAATTTCACAATGGAACGATAACATATAATATCAAAAGATGGCATAAAGTGTCACTCTAAGGTACATATCATTTCAGAGTTACAATCCTAAGTACTATCATTAGCCTAGACAGTTATAACAGTTTACCTTTACAAATGTTGATATATACGATATAATAGTAACACGACGGAAATAAGAATACTATGGTAGGTGAATAGAAGAATCCAGCTCGTCTCCAGAAGCTACAAAGAACATCAATTAAAATTTCCTTTTTCGGACTACTCGAAAGTGCACCCATGGAAAAAAGGAAAATATAAAACCATGAGTCAAACATAAGTCTGGCTTGAGAAACTCGAGAAATATGTGTCCTACATATAATAGTAACTTTGCGATTTTTCCCGTAAAAAAATTAAACCATCTGTTAAGTACATAAGGTGATATAATAAATAATGTCTAGGGTGTAGAATATAAATAAAAATAGTCGTGCTGCTTGGATCTCATAATAAAAAAATATTGAAGTACAACTATAACCACTAAGGTACGTTCACATATGGATTTTCCACGAAACTGCCTCAAGTAAACGGAAGCGGATCCCTATGCACAAGGATTAGAAGTTACATTTCAAGTGTTGCATATCACTAAATAAAATATATCACTAGTCAAACACGACTAGCCCACGCCCGAACATATAAAACCATGTCGAACCAAGTATCATCAACTCCCATTAGCCAACATATCGAAAGCGTCTCTAGATATGGAGTTGATATACCCTATTGTGGGTTAGCAAACCTCAGGTTGTGCATCCTACTTTGTCTTTAGCCATATCTGATGTCGTGCTCAAGTTTGGCATCTCTCAAATGAGTCTTCATCACTTGAAAAGAACATGAATCACTCCATGGATTCCTAGCACAAGTAAACTGACAAATGCTAACGTTGACCTCTCTGTTGGACTTAACCTTAGGATAGACAGTTCAACTCTCTAGCATTATTCTGGAATGTTAACACTGACCTCTCCCTTGGAGCTAACCTTAAGGTAGACAGTACAACTCTATAATATTCTAGTTCACAACCGCTCCAAAACATAGAACTCGTATATCAGTTTTGTAGTGATATTCGATAAGTAAAACACTTACTGATTCTGGACTCTTTAAAACTAAATCGATGAATTTCTAGTTAACTCGATTCTGGTTCTTTAAGAAGTAAACGAATGATATAAGGAGTCCTCCAGAAGGGATCTCGTATATATACATTCTTAAATTAAGAGACAATTCATACGAATGAGTCCTCCTTAGGGGATCTCAAACCATATATATGATGCTTATATATACTTCCAAAGTTAATTTTGTCAATTTCAATAGTCAACTAATCGACTATCAAGTATAAAATAGACGATCATATATGGAAACTAAGTCGCATGTACTTATCACATTTTTTGACTTTCTCAATTCATACCATCCCTCGGTTAAGAGTGAAGACGGTTGGTTAGTGCACTATTGCTTCTAAACCCTACTCGAACATCATTCTTAACTCTCATAGATAGAATAAATCTACTTTGTCGGCTTATAGTGCTAAGTATAGGATTAAATACTTTCCATAAACAAGCAAATACATACAAAGCATGATCAAGTCACACAAAGCACGATTAAGTCACATGAAGCACAATTACCCTACTTATGCAAATCCTAATCCCTTTTTATTTAATTAATCATTTTATTAATTAAAACTTCTTTGTAAATACTTGTATATATTTTAATATACCTTTATAAAAGGTATATAGATGTATACTACTATTCGACTATTCATTCAACTCATTCCAGTACTTTATAAAGTGTTTACATACTTATTTCAAATGGTACAAGTATATTCAATAATCATTGTAAAGAATTGTTACTTTAAAATATAATCAAAGGGGTTAAAAAAATTTGCTCAAACATTGTTACTATAAACCCCTTTTCTTTTATAAGTTAAATCTTTACTACATATAACCTTTTTCAATTTATTTTGTACTTGTCATTACCTTTAAAATATCCATTTATAAAGATATAAATATATTCACAAGGGTTAAAGACAATTGTTACTTAAATATTTGTCACTACAAACCCAAAACCATTTCACTTATAATTATCTTTAAAACATTCATTTCGAATATCTAATTATATTAATAAGTATAATCAAAAAGGGTTAAAAACAAATGTTGCTCAAACATTGTTTACTGTAAACCCAAAATCATTTCATGCTTATTGTTATCTTTAAAACTTTCTTTTCAAAGTTCCAAGTATATCTACACTTATTAAACAAGGTAATACACTTTTTAATTAACTTTACAAAACCATTTATTATAACATAAGTGTTATAATCCAAAATCGCCTTTTATTCTTCTGTAAAAAAACTTAACTTACTTTTCCAAAATTATATATTTACTACAAACCTTTAAAAATGACACACACACACACACACACAGATATATATATATATATATATATATATATATAGACACACACTAATTTATTTATAAAGCTAAGATATTTCATAAAATTCTAACAACTATTTAAAAGAGATTATATTACATAAGCTTTTTATTACTGTAATAAAATATTTAACATATTTTCTAAAAACTATTTATACTTCAAAATACTTTAAAATACTTATAATATGGTTTAAAACATTTATTTAAAATATTACTTAAAAATAACTATTTTATAACTTAATTAAAAACTAGAAGAAAGCATGTTTTCTTATTTATAAAAATAAACCTTCTTCTTCAATAATTCATAATTAATTAATAAAAATACATAAATTTCCAAACCACTTTTAAAATACTGTAATATAAGTTAGTAAAGACTAATAAAAAGATTTAAGTGAAATACTTAAATTTAAATCATTTCAAAAAAAATTAAACTCTCAAACAGAAACTATAGAATTTCCAGAATGCTGTAAAAAGTGATTCAGAGAAAAGACGGCATTTTAAAACTGCTATAGTTGACTGTTACAAATGACTGTGGCCCGGGCCCATTTTAATATCTTGAAAGTTTTGCTATTTTTCGATGTGCTAACAAACTTTTTAGCATCCAATCATTTTACAGTAACACATACACATATAATACATCACACTCATGGTGAGAAACCCTAGTGAGAAACCCCTAAGGATCTCTCTATAAAAAATCATAGAAAATGCTGAACACAAGGCATTTTCGAAGTGCGTTTATAGCGACTATCGCTATTAAACCACTTTCAAATCAAGTCCTATTCAAATCAAAGTCCAACCAAACACTATATGCTTTGTTTCAAGGCTATGCAACAAGTCATAAAAAGTCATACAAGTCCAAACACATCATTTACATATGCCATTTTCTTTCCAAAGCAGGAATTAAAAAAATGATATAAAGTCAAGCAACTTATTCTAGTTAAAACAATCAACATATACACTTCAGATTCATTTAAGTGGTGAGTTAGCTCACTCATATTTTCTTCTAGAAGTTTTCTCAAATGACTTAGCGCAAAATATTTTTATTAGTTGTTAATGATTTCCTAAGTTATTTAGTATGGGTAAAAAAAGTTTGAACAACTTATATCGAACAAAAAGTTGTTTATCAATAAAACCATTTTTGATCACATTATCGATATTTCTCCAAAGTATTTATTATAGTACATATTTTTCGAAAACAAATGTAACATCATTAGTTATTAATAAAAAGGGGCATTAATAAGGTTATTAAATCAATTTAATCACAATTAATCCAAGATTCAAATATTTAAAAAATTCAGATATTTAAATACAAAGTGTTCGAAATTCCAGATCATTACATTCTCCCCCACTTAAAATATTTAGTCTTCGAAATTCTGACATAACTAACAAACAAAAGAAACAAGCCTAAAACAATACTTAACAGTATTCAAAATCACTAGCAAACATAACTCACGGTTTGCCTAGGTTCAGAAACGCTCTCATCGCACAAGGACGATAAACAATCTACATGACTACCTTACGCTCAACAGCCTCAGGTCTTAGATAATTATTCATGATACATCTGAACAAATCGAAGAGTCATTCCCTAAACTCTTTATAAGCCAACATAACATAATATGCATTATATAACTAAAGCCCGTGTGATGCACATGGATCATCCGCATGCAATATCAAATCGATCATTTGCTCGATCACATAATTTCACTTCCCAACTAGTATAAATCACTTGACCTTTTTAGTGCAGACTTCGATCAAGTTTCTTGATTAGAAACTTATGTCTTCCTTACATAGCCATATACTATGATAGAAAACTTTGACATCATATCAAAAATCTGTACCAAATGTTCGCCGTCAAGAATCAAGTGAAAAATCCTCATTTGGACCGATGTAAACCACCTCGAAATCATGTACTCAAATACTAGATCAAGAACAGTCATGCGAATAAAATGATCTACTACAACTTACGTATTTTATTCCATTGGTTTCTTAACCATACCAATTTCTTTTCATTCATTATCCAAATAGATTTTATTCAAATTAAAATCATTTATGAATCATTTCATAAAACATAACTTCAAGTTTATAAACATTTTATAAAGAAATATCTTTATTTATAAATCATTTCATAAAAACTTACTTCACTTCATTACTCGTATAGTACTATACTACATCCTTAGAGTATGTACAAAATGTCAAATTCATTTTTACTTATTTTAAAATTCAGATGAAGGCCCAACATAAATCTGGGTCTTATAACCGAGTCAACCTTTTGCCATCTTTAACTATCAAATTAGGCAAGTAACTAGGACAGGTAGAACACTAGTATCCAAATTTAAGACTAGAGTCTACTTTCCTTAGATAACCCTAAGGTAAGACATTTATTAGTTGACCTAATAACATTGAATGTTTACTTAACTAAGATGTTCAAACCAATTTTAAAACTTGCTTTAACTTTTACTACCTTCTTCATTAAAGTGTTACCTAACTCAGCTTTATATTTTCAGAACACTTAACTTTAGGTTCTATAACAATTTGGAAGTTTCAGGTTGTCCAATATCATCGAAAGATCTGTTTCATTCTAGCAAATGAAAACTATTAAATAATCACATCATAACATGATGCAGATATCATACTGTCCTAACGCATAGGATGCATGTATTCATAAAATAACTTAACAAAGTTTCATTTATTTATTAGACACACTTTACTATAAAGAGAAGTAGAAGAAGGTTTCTTAATTATTAGGGTTATGCTACAGCCACCCAGGCACCCAACATATCATACATACAAATCTTTTCTACATAGAAAGCTTATTTCAAAAAATTTATTAAACTACTCTATATTTTATATCGACTTTCTTTAAAGAAAAATTTACAACTAAACACTGGGTTTTCTTTCAAATCAATTGACATAATAATATATACATATATCTTTTGTATATCAACTCATAGTTTCGGTATTAAATCAAAATCTGTTTTACCAAAACTACTTTGTACCAAACTACTATTGTAGCATCCCCCACTTTGAAATTTGAAAATGAACATCGATGATGCTGCAGTAATCATCAGAAATTTTTTCAAGCTACATGAATGAGTTCAGTAAACCCAAATCATGCATTTAGGACTTAATCAAAATCAATTTCAAAGTGATATCAAATACTTCGTATAATAATACTAAGTATCATGACCTCAATTTCATAAACCAATTTCCCAAATATTTGCTTTACTTTAAAATCCATAGAAAATATATGTATAGACCGAGTAACATAAAAGTAATACTATAGAAACATGTCCTACCAAGTCGTACCATATATCCCTTTACTTAGAAGGGTAATGCTCATGAGAAGTGCTTACCAACCGCATACATGTCTTGCCCACTTTTAGTCACTTTCGAGCCACTCGAACTAGATAACATAAAATTACTTTATTTCCAAACCAATTTGTCAATTTCAAGAGCAACCTCAAACTCGAACAAATCTTAAAACTCTTTTCAAAATATTAGTATTCACAAATAATTTCAAATAATACTACCATCATTTCCCAAAATCTTAGAAAGCCAATTTCAAAGACATTGGGATTTAAGTTCTCAAAATATTAGTTTCAATCCTCTTCATTTATAATGCATATTTACATAAAGTCACTTTCTTATATAGAGTCTTTGCACAAATGTTTATTACAAAATATCTTTTCCATCCTTTAGACTATAATAAACATCTTTTAGTAAATTTACCTTTTAACCCAACATTGTCTCCAAATGCCTTATAGTCAAACTGTGAAATTTAATTCACAATGTTTTCATTTCAATGCATCTACAAATACTATCTACCCAACCTATGTGGTAAACAGGTAAACTGCTCATAAAATGGTCGAGCGTAAATCAACAATCAATAGACAATGCTTATAAACTGGCCAAGCATGACTAAGCTCATCAACGAGGGATAATAGATAAACATCATTAATCCCTACATAAATTAGACTACACCATTAACTTTCTTATTGCTACTATATAACAATTACAAATAAGCTCTCATATGCATAATACACTCAACTCATGTTAAGGATATCCATAGCTTATCTCTTAATGAGTTATTCCCAACCAAAGCCAAGGTTTTCGTTTAACCTTCAGCTCAGATACCAAGTGTAATGATCCTCACCCATTCCGAGCTATGACTACAAATGGTAACCTCATATCTGATTTTAGGCCAGCCTCTCGTGTAATGCTCTGTAGTTTTCGATAATTAAAAATAGTTAATTTAATAAGGTTTTGTGATTTAATGTTGGAAGAAATGAAAATTTGTGGTTTAATAATAAGAGTATAATTAGAATGAAATGTAATAGTATTAATTTAAGGTAATTGATAGCTGCTTTAAATGTAATTCCAATTAATTAAAATGTTTAAAAAGTTATAATTGGTGGTAGATTGTAAATTAATTGTAATAATGTTTGTATAAATTGATAAATTGGACTAAAGGAGTAATTGATAATTTAAATGTGTATAAATTTATGAAATAGTATGTAATTAATTGTAATTGATAAAAGTAGTGTTGTGGTTGTAGTTATGACATCTGTGTGTGGATAACAAACTTACAAATGTTATTAAATTAAGAAAAGGTAACGGTTGTCATTTGTTATCAATTTATTTAATCTATTGAATTAAATTTGAAATCAATTGCAACTAAATGTTATTAAATATCACGTTAGTATGAGTTAAGACGATAACTGCAAATTGTGAGTGTAATAAATGTATAGAAATGTTAATTATATTCACAAGGCGATAATTGATTTAATAAAAAGTGTGAAACAAAGATAAATTAATTTATTGAGATTTTAAATTATAATAAAATTGACAAAAATTCAACGTAATTGAAATATTGCAACTAATACGGTAAGGATGATAATTGAAGAATATTAGTGTAATAAAATGTAAACCAACGTTAACTAGGTCCATAGAGTAATGATTGATTGAATAAAAGGATTGAAATCAAATTAAATCAATTTATTGAAATTAAATCATATTTAATTGGATTTAATTTCAGTTGAAATTGAACACTGTAACTGATGTAATAATTAATACTGAATTGATATGTAAATTTGTTTTAAATTATTGTAAATGTTTAAGTAACCAAAATGATAAAATTTGTAAGTTATTAAAAGTGGAATTAAAAAGTGATTTAATCAATTTTATAATAATTTATTTAATTAACGTGAAAATAGTCATTTTGGCCACTTACTCGAATTTCGACCAAACCAGTTTCATCGGATCTGTAATAGTGAATTGTTGTAAGGTTTCAAGTTTCGTAGCGATCAGACTTGTCATTTGATCGTACGGTCTCGAAACGCGTAAAAATCAATTTAATTAAATTCAATTGAAATCAATTTGAAATAAGCTAATTTTAAAGCTAACTTCTTCACACGATGGAATTAGGACTTGAAACCTGTTCCATTGAGTTTAAAAATATCGAAAACATCTATTTTGATATATAGGATGACCTAGTTTCGTTTCGGAGTCAGAGCGGGCTTTTGGAGTCGCGTAGTCCTTTCGATCGATTCAATCTTGTCCATTCACTTCTAATTCAGATCTACCTATATATAGACTGTTATAAACCCTAGCTATTTTTTATTCCATTATTCTATACGTACAATTCCTTCTCATCTCCTTTTTCCAATGACAGAAACCAAATTCAATTACAAAACCCTAAATCCAATTTTCAAAACCAATTTCAAAATTCAAACTCACCAAACCTTATCATATTTTATATCATTGGAAAGCTCTCGACAAGCGTAATTCACTGAAGCAATTCGTTTTCCGATTTAATGCATCGTTTGACCAGAATTTGTAGAAGAAGCTCGACCGTCTGTTGCTAGGGTTTCCAATTGGACGGTGGATCCTCAACTACAGGATGATCGGAGGGTACCATGGCGTAGAGGACGACAATTGGTGATGATCTGCGGTGGTGAACCATCGGAAAGTGGTCGCGATCACCAAAATTGGGTGATGTTGCTTGGCAGCGGTGCGGGTCTTAGGGGGAGCCGGAGATGGCGACCTTCTGGTCGAGGGTGGAGGTGAGTATGGCGAGTTCGGCGGTGGGGTCGGGTCGGGTCAAAGGTGAACGTGGTGGCGGCAGTCGATGGTCAACGTGCTACCTAGGGTGGCGGCTGCATTCATACTCGAACGAACGATGGAGGGTTTTCGCTGTAACGACCCAGAATTTTGAACGAATTAAATTGAGAATATTTAATTTAATTTAAATATTTGAACGATGATTTAATTTGAATCCCGAATATAACTTTGAATTTGGCGACTAAATTATAAAATTTAATCGATTGAAGTTGAATAAAAAAAAAATTTGAATCTTCAGTTTTAAGCTGAAGAAAAATATTTCAAAGGCTTTTAAAATTTATATTGATAACACTGAAGATAATAGAAACTTCAGAATTTTATTTCAAAGTGTTTCGTTCAGTTTTGAAATTAAATTGTTCGAATTGATATTTAAAATACAGCGTTCCGGGACACAGCCTCGGAATTCGACGAAACCAGTTCCATTGGGTCCGTAATACCGAATTATTGCCGGATTTCAAATTTCGTGGCATTTGGAGTTGTTATGTGAGAATATGACGTGTAAACGCATCGAAATTTATTCGAATTCGAATTTAAATTTAAATGGGTCAATATCATCCACTTTCGTTCCTAAAATTTTGCCTAATACCACGCAAGGAATCACGGAAGAAATCGTGCATCCCATGTCTTCTGTCTTCCTCCACTCTTTTGAAATCATTCCCCCCTCTTCAATTAAAAACGAAATTTCCATCTCCAGTTCGAAAAATTAAAACGAGAATTTCACCTCAAATTCAAACTCTTCAAGGCCGAAAATCATCTCGTTCCATCCCTCTTGAACTTAAAATCAAAATCGAACCCAGCTAAAAAAAGAAAAAAAAAGAAAAGGGATTTCATGGCAATCTCGTTTGCGAGTGTCATTCGCGAATTGGATCTGAGGCGCTCATCGCGGCGCATCGCAAGACACGCTCGCGTGAAGGCTGAGGTGGGGGGGGGGGGGTTTCGCGTGCTCGAGGACGTGGGGCATTGCGAATCACTCGCGACTTCGCGAGCACGAGGTTATTAGGTGGCTGTGGTCGCGAATGGCATCTCGATGGTGGTGGGCTCGAAGTCGTTGCAACGTTCGTCTGGGCAAGCGAGTTTAGGGGATTATCGTGCTGTGGGGGAGCGGTTGTCGAATCGGGGCGAGTTCGATCTCGCGTGCGCTGTCACAAAGCGTAGGAGGCATCGCGGCGACGTGCAAGTTTGGGAAGAAGGAAGCGGTCGCGAGTTCGATGTCGCGTGGAAATCTGGAAGGGAAGCTGGGCGCTCGCGTGGGCCTCAGGCAGGCAGTCGACTTCGTCGAGGGGTTGGCTCGCGTTTGGATGTGCTGATGAAGGTCGTAGGCGAGTGCGATGCTATTAAGGCAGAAATGGGTTCGTTTAAGTGGTGACGGAATCTGGTGGATCTCGAGCATGCGTGAGGTTAAAATTTGGAGAAAACAAACTGGAACAAAAATGGATGGCAAATTAAAAGCTAAGGTGAGATTTTCTCACTCGAAGGAAAAATTTGATTTTTGCAGTTATTGATTGCTATTGGATGTGATATTAGATATGGTAGGATATATCTATATATATAGCAATATATACATATTGGCATATGTATATATTGGATTGATGATTTCCCGCCTCGTATAGCGGATGAGACCCTATTGCGCCGTTAGTAAGCGGATTATTTTTATAAAACCCATATACCACGATAAT
Organism: Allium fistulosum; assembly: GCA_030737815.1. Classification (NCBI taxonomy): domain Eukaryota; kingdom Viridiplantae; phylum Streptophyta; class Magnoliopsida; order Asparagales; family Amaryllidaceae; genus Allium; species Allium fistulosum. The sequence goes on along the minus strand of CM060906.1, from coordinate 484,478,030 downwards.
TCCGTACTGGAGCGGAATTGGTATTGTGCTAACATCTGTGGATGCAGGGAAACAGGTTGGAGGGATCCGACTGGATTCCTCACCGTATTGATTATTTACAGATATTGATATATATTCTGTTATCATATTGATATATGATATTGACTGTTGTGATGGACTAATTGGTGTTGTTGCATCATCGGATTCAAAATTTTAAAGTTTAAAAATAAACGATTTTTACTTTAAAAGGGATTTTGAAGTGATTTTTGGAAAGTATACGATTTATTAAATTTTTGAATTTATTTATCTTAAATAGATAAATGCTATAGATTTAAAGTTATGAAAATTTTAAATTGTGAAATATAACTGGAAGGTGATTTTGAAATAAATAGTCAAGTAATTTATAAAATAGTTTAAGTTTGGATTTCTTTTGAATTATTAAAAATGATGTATATAAAAGATGTACAGAATTAATATTTATCAATTAAAAGTATTGGAATGTTAAAACGAGTTTTTATAAGTGTTAGAAATTTATAGAATTATAAATTGTGAAGACATGAGATTTATAGAATTATAAATTGTGAAAATATGAAGTTTATAGATTTATAAAGTATGAAGTTATAAAATGAATGAAATTGTATAATAAAAGATTTATAAGAGATTCACTTATAAATTGGATTTTTGCCTTTAAGTGGAATATTGATCGAATTGTTAATAAAGAAGATCTATAAGTCAAAGTTGTTATAAAAGAGAAATAGAATTTATGAACGTGTTGGTAAATTCGAAATAGATTGAATTGGATAAATTAAATATAGAAGATTTCTAAAGAAGATATATTCGCGATTTTGGATAGCGAATCTCTATTGAAATTAAAATGTGTAGAAATGATTGAAATTGGGTTAAGTGAATTATATTCACGATTTTGGACAGTGAATATATTGTTTAGTAAAATGGATTTATTTTTGAAGAAGAGATATTAAAAATGAAGTTAAACATTTTAAAGATGTTTTAAAATGTATTATGAATCGAAATCATAGATTTCAACATTCATTGTTGAAATAGATGTTTTCGAGAAATAAGGAAATGGTGGACTATAACACTGTTGTTATAGTAAATGATTTCCGAAAGGAAATGTTTTATGTAGTATTGGGATTTATATATCTATCTTAAATCCGAATCCCTATACTGGTGATTTTGAGTCGTCGTAACGATGTTTTACGCAACATTCGTTTTGACTCAAATAGATGTTAAAATTAATGATTTCCTTAAAGAATGAATATATACTTAATATTGATTTAAGTATATTGAATATTTTCAAATGTTGAAAATAAATAGATTTGCGAAATACTTATTTTTGAATAAGTATGGAAATACTTTTCCAAAATGAAATGAAACGTTTTGAGATTTTATCTTCTTAAAGATAAATTGAAATTGAATATTGAAAACGGTTTGAAAATCGAATATCAGTAGATATTTTGAAATATAAATTCAATATGGAGTTTATAAAGAAAAGGGAAACTGTTTAGAAAAATAAACGTTGATTTATTTTTGAAGTGTGGAAATTTTATATCTAGTAAAGATATTTTTGAAGATGAAATAATTTGGAAAAATTATTTGGAATCTGATGATGTCGCGCATCTTTATTGATAGTTAAATAACCGACTATCAATAATTACCTTGAATGGTATTTGTTGTGAATTGGATGAATTTGAATGCCACACTTATTTTTGAATAATCGCTCACTATTCGGGTTAACCGGGAAAGGACCATGGGGTCGTATAACCCATTCCGAATATGTGATACGTCGTTATGAATTGCATTCGAAGACCGGTGTTGAAGACCGGATATTTTTGAAAACGGAAGGATTACCGTCGAGTTACTCTACATCGGCTGATCTCCGATTTAGAGGTTTTATCACCCTTAGTGACGGGAAGTCCGGACGTGATTAGAAATTTATCCGGATATGCAAGGGCTTCGTGAGAAGTGCCTTCGGTTCTGTTCGATCCCGGAACAGACTTGCATGGATTGTGTGTCTGACGTTACAATTTGAGATATAAAGCTGATTTCTTTCAAATACATTTCTGTTGGTGGCGGAGAATTTATTCTCTTAGCTTAACACCCTTCTCTGAGACGTACGAGCTCAGAGGTTATGTAGTTGAAATTTATCAGCGATATATCCCAATTTGGTAACGTGGCATACTGAGTGTTGCTGTGAAATGATCAGTGTTTGATCATTTGCGATATGATCATTTGTGTGATCTTATATCTTTGTGATCATAGGTTGATCATTTTGTTTGACCCGAAGCAGGGCTTTGTAGAAAGCGTAGCTTTGTGGACGAGACTTCATCGAGCCTCACACCCCGGAAATGGTCGAAACAGGAAGGATGCGGCAAGGTTCTAGGGAGTAGCGCCCCTTAGTGTATGTCATTCCTTCTGGATAGAGGTGGTATCATGGTATGGAGCCCAGATACTTAACCTATGTGGTTGCTGCATTATTATCTATGTGGTTTGTTGGAAATCGGGGATCCTCGGGAAGATCGGTTACGATCGGGGGATGACATACGCGTGTCAGTAGTTACCTATTTTTGCAGAGGTAACCCGGCCTTGTGTTGGCAGAGATCCGGTTAGGTTCTCGGGTCGTCTATTCCAGGGACGTACCCATCGTGGATAGGAAGTTCCTTAGCCTGACCATTTGTTGGAAATCCAAACTCCAATACGTGACTTGTACGGTATTAGTTGTAGAACCTGCCATTTACGTACGGTGGGCACCACTGTTTAGATGGTAGCTATAGTAGGCATACGATACTGGTCGTATGTTGGCTAAGATTAATATTATACTTTCGAAATGTTTTCTACACTATGCACTAATAATAATATCAAAATGATTTGATTTTGCGTAGTAAGCATCTTTGACTATCATAAGAAGAAATCTCCTCCAATTCTGCGTTTGCATTGTGTGTGTGGTGGGAGGTCTTATGGTAGTTTCATTTTCCAAAAGCATTGCGAATTTACCTTAAAATTCTTCTGTTGTTTATTCTAAAGAATAACTGTTTTACGATCTCACACCAGTCACCATGACTGACTCGGAGTTTATTGTTCCCTTCTAAACTCTGGGTGCCCACCAATTTCCACACGGGCAGCCTAGAGTTATGTTATCAGGATATTCTGGATATTCTGGAGCTTGGAGATAAGCTGGATGACGAGACGTAGTATTTGTATCTGATAGTATTTATTCCGCTGTATATTCTGTATGAGGACAAGTTATATAACTGTCCATTGTTGTATTGAGTTGTATATTGACCCTGATGATTGATGTATGTAGAAACTGATATAGTTCTTCGTTTTAAAAGACTAGTGTTATCTATTATATATTGTTCCGCTGCGATATGTGAGATTCTAATATTGTTTTCTGTTTCTGTTCTGATGTGTTGTTCTTCTTTTCTTTTTCTACTCTCTACCTTCTGCTTTCTTCTTCTTCTACTTTTTCTTCTTTTTAAAAACCCTCACTATTGGAGTTTCCGGCACTCGATTGCTCGGCAGTCGATAAAGTGAGCATCGATGTCGAATTTTCGAAAGTCGAAAATTCCCGTACGTGACAGCGTGGTATCAGAGCATATGGTTAAGCGACAACCCTGCTCTGTTGGGTGTTACTCATTAGAGATAGAGTCAGTAGTACTCTAGAATGAGTTGAGTGTAATAATAGATATGAGCACGTATTTGTTAGTGAATATAAAAATGCTTTATATTGTGTTTGCTTATCCGTTGAGATGTTTGTGAATTTTGGTCGGTATGTGGGACGCCATATTATCGATAGGGATTTCTAAACACTTAAACGAGGCAAGACGACACAGTATTGTTTTAAATAGGGTGAATGAAATAATTTTACCCAAAACTATTTTTGTATATAAAAGAAATGATTTTCTATGAATTATCATAGTATATGGATGCTTGTTTGTTAGGAAAGTGATAATATTGAAAGTTATCATTATTGTATAAAATGGAATAAGAAACTGGAATCGTAACTCCAAAGTTAGGAAATAAATTCACATACAAATGAAATTTAAAGAATGTAAATTATAAATGTGATTTGTAATTTGAAACGGAATTCCAGAGAAGTTTTTGGAAAGGTTTTGAAAAGAATTTGAAAATTTTGGAGATTTGGAAATTTAAATTCCTTTTTGATTTGAAAATGAATTTCAAAGGTTTTGAAAAATGTTTTGAAGAAATGAAAAGCTCTAAACTCTTTTTGGTCGCTGGAAAATAATCCTGATGATGGTGGCCACATCATTAGAATTCATTTTCGGGTTTCCAAAAGAGGAATTGCTGCCAAATGGTTTTAAATAGAAGTTGTTTGAAAAATTTGGGTTTGTCTTGGAAATTCAAAGGATAATTTGAATTGTTTTCAAAATGATTTTTTTTGAAAAGTTGAAAAGACTCTGGAATCCTATTTAAAATATTTATGGAATAAGAAATGAGTTGATAACTTATACAAATTGAATCTTGATAGAATAAGTTTAACTTAAAAGAATGGAGTTAAATTTAAGAAAGTATAAGTGAATGAATTTGAATAAATGAAAGTGAAATTGAAAGTTGAGATTCATTTTGAATTTGTAAGTAAATAAAACTGCAATTGAATTTGATTTGTGGAAAACGAAGTGAACTATTAAACTAAAATTAGTAAGTAAAGCTAATTGAATATTAACCAAATGAATAAGGTTTGGAACGAATTAAATTCAATAATTGTAAAAGAAAGATAAATTGAATTCGAATTGGAAATCCAGTTAAATGTGAGTGGTTATAAACCAAAATAGCAAACTAAAAATAAATTTTGGAAATGAGTAAAAGGATAAAACTGGAATTAAAACTGAATATTGAAAATGAAGTTGAATTGTGTGAAATTAAATGAAGTTTTGAGATTAGTTTGAAGTGAACTAAAGTTAATTGATAAAATTCAATATCCAGAAGTAAACTAAATCCAAATTAGATTGGAATTGTGAATTGAATTCGAATGAGAATTGAAATGTAAAATTGAATGAGAATAGATATGTAACTTCAATAGTAAGTTAAAAATGTATAAGCAGTTTATATTGAAAATTTTGTAATAGAATTTGCAAATTGGATTGAATGCTGTAACTAGATATAATGGCTAGTAGGATATACAGGTGTATAAAGGGATTGGAAAATTTATTTCAAAGATGAATTTGAATTTGCTCGAAAAAGGTAAGTATTTGAGTTTCGATATGAGTTTTTGATGATTTCTTCTCTAGCCGCTTGGCTTTTTCTTTTTCTTTTTGAAATCTGAGAGTCCGTAGGGACGTTTTGTAGTTGTACCGTATTAGCCGCGCAAAGGAGACGCTGGCGAAATTTTTTGAAAATTTAGGGCGTTAGAAAATTTTTGAGAAATTTTGAAAATTTAAAATTTGGATTTGAATTTGAATTTAATTTGGATTGTTAAGAAAACAATGTTGTTTTGAAACTTATAACTGAAGTTGGAAAGTTAGATGAATTGATAACGAATCTTTAGTAGGAAGATTTGTTTTGATAAATTGATAAAACTATTGAATGTTGAAAAAAAAAAGTAGACGAGTTAAGGACTTTTTTCCTAATTGTAATTTCGAGGACGAAATTCTTTTAAGGGGGGAAGTCTGTAACGACCCAGAATTTTGAACGAATTAAATTGAGAATATTTAATTTAATTTAAATATTTGAACGATGATTTAATTTGAATCCCGAATATAACTTTGAATTTGGCGACTAAATTATAAAATTTAATCGATTGAAGTTGAATAAAAAAAATTTTGAATCTTCAGTTTTAAGCTGAAGAAAAATATTTCAAAGGCTTTTAAAATTTATATTGATAACACTGAAGATAATAGAAACTTCAGAATTTTATTTCAAAGTGTTTCGTTCAGTTTTGAAATTAAATTGTTCGAATTGATATTTAAAATACAGCGTTACGGGGCACAGCCTCGGAATTCGACGAAACCAGTTCCATTGGGTCCGTAATACCGAATTATTGCCGGATTTCAAATTTCGTGGCATTTGGAGTTGTTATGTGAGAATATGACGTGTAAACGCATCGAAATTTATTCGAATTCGAATTTAAATTTAAATGGGTCAATATCATCCACTTTCGTTCCTAAAATTTCGCCTAATACCACGCAAGGAATCACGGAAGAAATCGTGCATCCCATGTCTTCTGTCTTCCTCCACTCTTTTGAAATCATTCCCCCCTCTTCAATTAAAAACGAAATTTCCATCTCCAGTTCGAAAAATTAAAACGAGAATTTCACCTCAAATTCAAACTCTTCAAGGCCGAAAATCATCTCGTTCCATCCCTCTTGAACTTAAAATCAAAATCGAACCCAGCTAAAAAAAGAAAAAAAAAGAAAAGGGATTTCATGGCAATCTCGTTTGCGAGTGTCATTCGCGAATTGGATCTGAGGCGCTCATCGCGGCGCATCGCAAGACACGCTCGCGTGAAGGCTGAGGTGGGGGGGGTTTCGCGTGCTCGAGGACGTGGGGCATTGCGAATCACTCGCGACTTCGCGAGCACGAGGTTATTAGGTGGCTGTGGTCGCGAATGGCATCTCGATGGTGGTGGGCTCGAAGTCGTTGCAACGTTCGTCTGGGCAAGCGAGTTTAGGGGATTATCGTGCTGTGGGGGAGCGGTTGTCGAATCGGGGCGAGTTCGATCTCGCGTGCGCTGTCACAAAGCGTAGGAGGCATCGCGGCGACGTGCAAGTTTGGGAAGAAGGAAGCGGTCGCGAGTTCGATGTCGCGTGGAAATCTGGAAGGGAAGCTGGGCGCTCGCGTGGGCCTCAGGCAGGCAGTCGACTTCGTCGAGGGGTTGGCTCGCGTTTGGATGTGCTGTTGAAGGTCGTAGGCGAGTGCGATGCTATTAAGGCAGAAATGGGTTCGTTTAAGTGGTGACGGAATCTGGTGGATCTCGAGCATGCGTGAGGTTAAAATTTGGAGAAAACAAACTGGAACAAAAATGGATGGCAAATTAAAAGCTAAGGTGAGATTTTCTCACTCGAAGGAAAAATTTGATTTTTGCAGTTATTGATTGCTATTGGATGTGATATTAGATATGGTAGGATATATCTATATATATAGCAATATATACATATTGGCATATGTATATATTGGATTGATGATTTCCCGCCTCGTATAGCGGATGAGACCCTATTGCGCCGTTAGTAAGCGGATTATTTTTATAAAACCCATATACCGCGATAATTCCATACTGGAGCGGAATTGGTATTGTGCTAACATCTGTGGATGCAGGGAAACAGGTTGGAGGGATCCGACTGGATTCCTCACCGTATTGATTATTTACAGATATTGATATATATTCTGTTATCATATTGATATATGATATTGACTGTTGTGATGGACTAATTGGTGTTGTTGCATCATCGGATTCAAAATTTTAAAGTTTAAAAATAAACGATTTTTACTTTAAAAGGGATTTTGAAGTGATTTTTGGAAAGTATACGATTTATTAAATTTTTGAATTTATTTATCTTAAATAGATAAATGCTATAGATTTAAAGTTATGAAAATTTTAAATTGTGAAATATAACTGGAAGGTGATTTTGAAATAAATAGTCAAGTAATTTATAAAATAGTTTAAGTTTGGATTTCTTTTGAATTATTAAAAATGATGTATATAAAAGATGTACAGAATTGATATTTATCAATTAAAAGTATTGGAATGTTAAAACGAGTTTTTATAAGTGTTAGAAATTTATAGAATTATAAATTGTGAAGACATGAGATTTATAGAATTATAAATTGTGAAAATATGAAGTTTATAGATTTATAAAGTATGAAGTTATAAAATGAATGAAATTGTATAATAAAAGATTTATAAGAGATTCACTTATAAATTGGATTTTTGCCTTTAAGTGGAATATTGATCGAATTGTTAATAAAGAAGATCTATAAGTCAAAGTTGTTATAAAAGAGAAATAGAATTTATGAACGTGTTGGTAAATTCGAAATAGATTGAATTGGATAAATTAAATATAGAAGATTTCTAAAGAAGATATATTCGCGATTTTGGATAGCGAATCTCTATTGAAATTAAAATGTGTAGAAATGATTGAAATTGGGTTAAGTGAATTATATTCACGATTTTGGACAGTGAATATATTGTTTAGTAAAATGGATTTATTTTTGAAGAAGAGATATTAAAAATGAAGTTAAACATTTTAAAGATGTTTTAAAATGTATTATGAATCGAAATCATAGATTTCAACATTCATTGTTGAAATAGACGTTTTCGAGAAATAAGGAAATGGTGGACTATAACACTGTTGTTATAGTAAATGATTTCCGAAAGGAAATGTTTTATGTAGTATTGGGATTTATATATCTATCTTAAATCCGAATCCCTATACTGGTGATTTTGAGTCGTCGTAACGATGTTTTACGCAACATTCGTTTTGACTCAAATAGATGTTAAAATTAATGATTTCCTTAAAGAATGAATATATACTTAATATTGATTTAAGTATATTGAATATTTTCAAATGTTGAAAATAAATAGATTTGCGAAATACTTATTTTTGAATAAGTATGGAAATACTTTTCCAAAATGAAATGAAACGTTTTGAGATTTTATCTTCTTAAAGATAAATTGAAATGGAATATTGAAAACGGTTTGAAAATCGAATATCAGTAGATATTTTGAAATATAAATTCAATATGGAGTTTATAAAGAAAAGGGAAAATGTTTAGAAAAATAAACGTTGATTTATTTTTGAAGTGTGGAAATTTTATATCTAGTAAAGATATTTTTGAAGATGAAATAATTTGGAAAAATTATTTGGAATCTGATGATGTCGCGCATCTTTATTGATAGTTAAATAACCGACTATCAATAATTACCTTGAATGGTATTTGTTGTGAATTGGATGAATTTGAATGCCACACTTATTTTTGAATAATCGCTCACTATTCGGGTTAACCGGGAAAGGACCATGGGGTCGTATAACCCATTCCGAATATGTGATACGTCGTTATGAATTGCATTCGAAGACCGGTGTTGAAGACCGGATATTTTTGAAAACGGAAGGATTACCGTCGAGTTACTCTACATCGGCTGATCTCCGATTTAGAGGTTTTATCACCCTTAGTGACGGGAAGTCCGGACGTGATTAGAAATTTATCCGGATATGCAAGGGCTTCGTGAGAAGTGCCTTCGGTTCTGTTCGATCCCGGAACAGACTTGCATGGATTGTGTGTCTGACGTTACAATTTGAGATATAAAGCTGATTTCTTTCAAATACATTTCTGTTGGTGGCGGAGAATTTATTCTCTTAGCTTAACACCCTTCTCTGAGACGTACGAGCTCAGAGGTTATGTAGTTGAAATTTATCAGCGATATATCCCAATTTGGTAACGTGGCATACTGAGTGTTGCTGTGAAATGATCAGTGTTTGATCATTTGCGATATGATCATTTGTGTGATCTTATATCTTTGTGATCATAGGTTGATCATTTTGTTTGACCCGAAGCAGGGCTTTGTAGAAAGCGTAGCTTTGTGGACGAGACTTCATCGAGCCTCACACCCCGGAAATGGTCGAAACAGGAAGGATGCGGCAAGGTTCTAGGGAGTAGCGCCCCTTAGTGTATGTCATTCCTTCTGGATAGAGGTGGTATCATGGTATGGAGCCCAGATACTTAACCTATGTGGTTGCTGCATTATTATCTATGTGGTTTGTTGGAAATCGGGGATCCTCGGGAAGATCGGTTACGATCGGGGGATGACATACGCGTGTCAGTAGTTACCTATTTTTGCAGAGGTAACCCGGCCTTGTGTTGGCAGAGATCCGGTTAGGTTCTCGGGTCGTCTATTCCAGGGACGTACCCATCGTGGATAGGAAGTTCCTTAGCCTGACCATTTGTTGGAAATCCAAACTCCAATACGTGACTTGTACGGTATTAGTTGTAGAACCTGCCATTTACGTACGGTGGGCACCACTGTTTAGATGGTAGCTATAGTAGGCATACGATATTGGTCGTATGTTGGCTAAGATTAATATTATACTTTCGAAATGTTTTCTACACTATGCACTAATAATAATATCAAAATGATTTGATTTTGCGTAGTAAGCATCTTTGACTATCATAAGAAGAAATCTCCTCCAATTCTGCGTTTGCATTGTGTGTGTGGTGGGAGGTCTTATGGTAGTTTCATTTTCCAAAAGCATTGCGAATTTACCTTAAAATTCTTCTGTTGTTTATTCTAAAGAATAACTGTTTTACGATCTCACACCAGTCACCATGACTGACTCGGAGTTTATTGTTCCCTTCTAAACTCTAGGTGCCTACCAATTTCCACACGGGCAGCCTAGAGTTATGTTATCAGGATATTCTGGATATTTTGGAGCTTGGAGATAAGCTGGATGACGAGACGTAGTATTTGTATCTGATAGTATTTATTCCGCTGTATATTCTGTATGAGGACAAGTTATATAACTGTCCATTGTTGTATTGAGTTGTATATTGACCCTGATGATTGATGTATGTAGAAACTGATATAGTTCTTTGTTTTAAAAGACTAGTGTTATCTATTATATATTGTTCCGCTGCGATATGTGAGATTCTGATATTGTTTTCTGTTTCTGTTCTGATGTGTTGTTCTTCTTTTCTTTTTCTACTCTCTTCCTTCTGCTTTCTTCTTCTTCTACTTTTTCTTCTTTTTAAAAACCCTCACTATTGGAGTTTCCGGCACTCGATTGCTCGGCAGTCGATAAAGTGAGTATCGATGTCGAATTTTCGAAAGTCGAAAATTCCCGTACGTGACAGTTTTCGAACGCATTAAGGAAAATGTCGCGTGAGTGGGGTGACGTGGCATGTGAGGCTATTTCTTTTTTTTATTTGTTTTGATTTTTATCGTGTAACTTCTAATGTGTATAACTTTTGCATACGAACTCGGATTTGAGCGCCGTTTGTTTCGTTGAGATCATATCAAAATTCCAAACATTATGAAACTTGTTTGGACGAATTCTGAGATAGACAAATTTTGGGCCTTATTTTGGATTTCAAATTGATTTGAAATCAAAGGTGAGTGTTTTAACCCACGCACAACTACTGAATTATCTTATGTTAGTTAAATTAAATTTATGATGTGATTTAGAATTGATTGGTTGATGTTTGGTATATATAAATTTTCGTTCTAGTTAAATTTGACTTTTATTGCATTTAATCGTTGGTTAATTTAATATTAAATTTAATTGTCAATTTAATACCGGTTATTGATAATCAGTTATCTATTAATATTTATTGATTGATTTAGACGATGATTGTGATGGATGTTTGATTATTGATATTGGATGACTGGATGTTATATTTTTGTATTGTTATAACACTACAAGTTCCCTATGGGTTGAAATGATACATACCCGAACGATCCATAGATTAGGAAAAATCGTTATGGGTTGAAATGATAGACTCGAGCGATTTTATGGATTTTATTTTAATTCGGGATTGTAGGTTGAAATGATATATACTCGTAAAATTTTAAATTGCGGATTGAAATGATAAATATCTGTATCACTTGACCATAGGGTAGAAAATTATATACGGACACCGGATTGGTTAAATTAAATGATTTTTAAATCTTTAAATTTTGAATTTAGTTAACTGGTATTTTGAAATAGAAATTGATTTATATAAACTGAATTATTTTCGAAAATCCAAGTGTTTATGCTGAAATTGGAATTGATTTGATGAGTTGTTCAAAGGATCTAAATTGGAATTTCAAATTTAAATTGTCAAATTAAATGAGTTTATCGAGACTGAGTTATTGAGAATGTTCGGATATAACTTCGAAATCTATTTTAAACTAAATTTAAACTATTTTAATCAATTTAAACTATTTAATTTATTTTAATCTATTATAATATATTTAATCCAATTTAATCTAATTTACCTATTTTAAACTAATTTAAATTTATTTAATCTATTTCAAATCTATTTAATATAATTTAAATTTATTTAATCTATTTTAAATCTATTTAATATAATTTAAAATATATCTAATCTATTTTAAATCTATTTAAATCACTTTAAATTCAATTAAATCTAGTTTAAATCTATTTAAAATATTTTACTATTTAAACTATTTTAAGCTATTTTAAACTATTTTTAAACTATTAAAACTATTTATGACTATTTAAACCATTTTCAAAAATTTCAGACTGTGAAAAGTTGAAGTATTTACATTTAAATCCTTGATGATGATAAAATCGAAGTTGGGATTTGAAATTGATACCTTTTGTGAAATGACATATTTGAGTAAATATGATAATTTTGGAATGAGAATCTGATTAACCTATCTTATCGACAATTTCAAAAGTGAAGATGATTTTGAAAGTGAATATGGTTTTGGAAGTGAATATGATTTCAAAAGTGATATAGCTTGAAATCGAATATGATATTTTGATATTAATTATGGATTGACTTTTGAAATGTAAAAGAACCATCCGGTGTGAAATAAGCGTTTGTTGTTAAAGAAACCGGGATCAGATATTGTCATACTCCCTGCCAATACAAAAAACCACTTTAACAACTGTGTACGTGGTGGAGATTCCAGAAATGAAGTAGGATGATTTGGCGAACGATTCTGTATGTGGTAGTTACGTGACCCTGACTCTCGTGAGTCAGTTTAGATGTGACTAAAACAGGAGCCACCCGGGCCAAGTGAGGTCACTCCTCTTATCGGGCACATTTCTTCGATACCATTCTCTTACTTTATGATTGATTTGGTGGCCACCCCTTGATTTTGATTATGGGAGTGTGTTCCGAGGTGGGCGGTAGTAGCTGCTATGCATTACCACCAGTCTGGATCCGCAATTGGTATATCTACCCTGGCATTGCCTCGAGTGCTGTGTTCACATGCCCTATCGCGCCTTCTACGAGTTTGTTTTGTACCATACCTATGGAGTGCCCTCTGGGTAAACCTCACGAAGGAACGTACGGTACTGTATAGACTATGGAAATATATAAAATGTGTTAAGGGGGATATGGGTAACACCTTAACGCTATTTTAATACTTTACTTTACTGTAGACACTATTATAATAGCGTATTGTACTACATAGAAGATAGTTTAAAAGATCCTTAGGAGATGGAAATCCTGAACATCTCTTAAGTTATTGCACTCACGGTTGACACTGGATAGGAGATGTCAAAACCCCGTAAACATCTTTGACGCCGTTACACTCATATTTAATTATTGTTGATTTAACTTGCATAAGATCTTTTAGTTCTGACTCGAGTGTTTTGTCTTTTTAATTCGCTTGGGTCAGTCTGAGCTTTTCAGTTTATCGAAGACTGCTTTATGGAGGATGAAGACGAAGATTTTGTACTATTATTATGTATTATATTTATTCCACTGCATCATGTTGTTCCGCTGCATTTATTTATTATTTATTCTTGTTGTATGTAACTCTGATCTGTATTATAAATGTTTAATCAATGTTATTTGTAAACAGCTTCATGAATTGTTTATTTGATTATTATATTTTGTCATTCTGCTACGAGATTCTATATTCGTTTTCTTTCTTTCTCCGTTTTTTTTTCTTATTTACCCCATAACAATCTGCTCTTTTAATGGTTTGAGTCGGACGTGTGTGGTTTGTCGTCGATTTAATCCGTCCAAAAAGGCTGGTCGTTACATTTGGTATCAGAGCTTTGGTTTAGCGATAACCTTAGCTTTGTGGGGTCTGACTATTTAGAAATAGGGTAGTAATACCCTAGAATGAGTCGCTGAGTGTATATATATATGAGAGAGCGTATTTATTTGTGTTATAAAAGGTTTTTTGTATTGTGTTAATTTTTTCCGTTTTGTATTTATAAATTCTGGTCGGTGCATAGGACACTGGCATCGATAGGAATTTCTAAACACTTAATAGGATAGACCGACATAATATTGTTTTGAAATATAGGTAAATGAAATAATTTTTCCTATTATATATTTTGTATATAAAATTATAGATTTTATAAATGATATAGTTGGATGTAATATGTTGTTTGTTAGGTAGAAATATTTTATGAATATTGGTTGAAAAATAGGATTTACAAGTAAAGTAAATATAAATTGGAAGTTTAGAACTGAAATTCCAGGATTTTTGAAATTTCTTTCAAAAGGTTTTGGAATATAATATTAGTAGTATTTAGAAGTATTTTCTGATATGAATATTTCAAGTTGATTTGAAAGAAAGTTTTAAAGGGAACCTTTAAAGGAAATAAGTTCTATACTCCCCTCTCAACCGTTGGAAAATAATTTCGGTGATGAGTGCATGCATCATCGACGTTCATTTTCGAGTTTCAAAGTGGGAAGACTGTTGTAGTAGTTTTACTACACACCTGTTTTGATGAATAAAACCTTAATTTTGAATTTCTAAATATGATTTGATCTATAAAGGAGAAATATATATATTATTTTCTAAGTGACTAAAATGAACCCGGAGTTTAGTTCTTAAATTTTCTGATAATTAGTAGTTTTCAATTATTGAAATGAATGAAATCTTAATTATTTTAATAATTGGAAGTTTCTAGAATGAAGAAAAATATAAATAATTAGATGTTAAGTGATTAATGGTATATATGAGAAATTAGAAACTTGTAAACTTAAGAATAATGAAAATTTAGAAGATGAATTATTGAACTTTGAAAAAAAATGAACAAGATGAACTTGTGTAACTTTCAATTGCATTCTTAAGACATATATATTACCAAAATGTTAAAAGTTGTAATGTTAATAAGAATATGTAATGAAATATTATACAAGTAAAAATTAAATAATGAAAATGTTCAATGTAATTATGTTTTAAAGGGAGAATTAAGATGTATAAGCTTATTGCAAACCTAAGTAAATAATTTGAATGCTACTAATTAAAGAAAAAAAGGGGTGAACAATATAAGTAAATAATTATAAACTTAATTTAATGTTGAAACCATTTATAATTAAAATGAGTATTACGTTAATTGAATGGTTGTAACTTCAAAAGGCATTGAAATGATTTAGAAATGGATTTAATATTCAACAATACTATATATGGAAGAATGAATGTGAAAAAGAAATAATCCATTAATGGTGAATTAAATTGTAAAGAGATTTACATAATAAATAATATAATAATTGAAATGGAAATAACTTATGTAAGCAATGAATGTAAAGTAATGAAAAGAAAAATGGTATTGTATAAATGAATTTTGTAAGTGATAAATGTAAAGAAATTAAACAAGCATTGTATGAACAAATGAAAATGAACAGTGAATAATGTGAAAAAGAAAGAGTAATAAGAATAAAACTTAAATATTATTTGAAATTATTGTTTGTTTGGCTTATGGATTGGTTTGGAAAGGATACTTCTAACTGTATAAAAATGTGTAAATAATCTATTGAGTTTTATCTAAGACTGTTGAGTGTATGGTATACTTAGTAGTTTATTTATCATTTTATACGATTGAAAGTTTCTAAACCCGAACAAACCTTTTTTTTATTGCTATGGATGAATAAATGATTTCTTTCACTATATGTGATGATTGTATGATTTGTTTGTAAGTAATTGTTGTTATGTTGTGATGTTTTGTTTGTTATTAATTTAGACAACTTGAATATTTCTCTTTTATATAATTATTAACTCTTTTGGATTATATAAGTGAAATACAGGTTATGGAAGCAATAGCTACTACTTTTTGTTTCATAAATTAAGCGTTGTCTACCCGACAAATAGGTACGTTTTCGGATTATGGTTTTATAGCGATATTATATTATTTTCCCGTGGTTTGGGATATATTATTTTGAAAATATGTGATATATATTGCTATTATTGATATTATTATTTCTCCCAGACCTCTCCGTACAAAGGAGACTCTGACGAAATTTTTCGTGAATTTGGGACTTTGAAAATTTTGCGAAATGGAAATGTTTTCAAACTTTTATTTACTTGAATATGAAAAGATTTAATTGTTTATAAATTGATATATTTTATTCAATTATTTAATTATGTAGATTGATTGTTTATAAATTTAATATTTTAAATAAGATATATTAATTTTTGATTGCTTCTTTCCCTTTTTGAGGACAAAAAGTTTTGAGTAGGGGAGAGTGTAACGACCCGTAATTTTCGATAATTAAAAATAGTTAATTTAATAAGGTTTCGTGATTTAATGTTGGAAGAAATGAAAATTTGTGGTTTAATAATAAGAGTATAATTGGAATGAAATGTAATAGTATTAATTTAAGGTAATTGATAACTGTTTTAAATGTAATTCCAATTAATTTAAATGATTAAAAAGTTGTAATTGGTTATAGATTGTAAATTAATTGTAATAATGTATGTATAAATTGATAAATTGGACTAAAGGAGTAATTGATAATTTAAATGTGTATAAATTTATGAAATAGTATGTAATTAATTGTAATTGATAAAAGTAGTGTTGTGGTTGTAGTTAAGACATCTGTGTGTGGATAACAAACTTACAAATGTTATTAAATTAAGAAAAGGTAACGGTTGTCATTTGTTATCAATTTATTTAATATGTTGAATTAAATTTGAAATCAATTGCAAGTAAATGTTATTGAATATCACGTTAATATGAGTTAAGACGATAACTGCAAATTGTGAGTGTAATAAAATGTATAGAAATGTTAATTATATTCACAAGGCGATAATTGATTTAATAAAAAGAGTGAAACAAAGATAAATTAATTTATTGAGATGCTAAATTATAATAAAATTGGCAAAAATCCAACGTAATTGAAATATTGCAACTAATACGGTAAGAATGATAATTGAAGAATCTTAGTGTATTAAAATGTAAACCAATGTTAACTAGGTCCATAGAGTAATGATTGATTGAATAAAAATATTGAAATTAAACTAAATCAATTTATTGAAATTAAATTATATTTAATTGGATTTAATTTCAGTTGAAATTGAACACTGTAACTGGTGTAATAATTAACACTGAATTGATATGTAAATTTGTTTTAAATTATTGTAAATGTCTAAGTAACCAAAATGATAAAATTTGTTAGTTATTAAAAGTGGAATTAAAAAGTGATTTAATCATTTTAATAATAATTTATTTAATTAACGTGAAAATAGCCATTTTGGCCACTAACTCGGATTTTGACGGAACCAGTTTCATCGAATCCGTAACAGTGAATTATTGTAAGGTTTCAAGTATCGTAGTGATCAGACTTGTCGTTTGATCGTACGTGCTCGAAACACGTAAAAATCAATTTAATTAAATTCAATTGAAATCAATTTAAAATAAGCTGATTTTAAAGCTAACTTCTTCATACGATGGAATTAGGACTTGAAACCTATTTGATTGAGTTTAAAAATATCAAAAACATCTATTTTGATATATAGGATAACCTAGTTTCGTTTCGAGGTCAGAACGGGGTTTTGGGGTCGCGTAGTCATTTCGATCGATTCAATCTTGTCCATTCACTTCTAATTCAGATTGCCTATACATAAGCTGTTATAAACCCTACCTGTTTCTTATTCCATTATTTTGTACATACAATTCCTTCTCATCTCCTATTTCCAATGATAAAAACCAAATCCAATTACAAAACCCAAAATCCAATTTCCAAAACCAATTTCAAAATTCCAACCCTCCAAACCCTATCATATTTTATATCATTTGAAAGCCCTCGACGAGCGTAATTCACTATAGCAATTCATTTTCCGATTTGATGCATTGTTTGACCAGAATTTGTCGAAGAAGCTCGGTCGTCCATTGCTAGGGTTTCCAATTGGACGGTGGATCTTCAACTATAGGATGATCGGAGGGCACCATGGCGTAGAGGACGACAATTGGTGATGATCTGTGGTGGTGAACTATTGGAAAGTGGTCGCGATCGCCGGAATTGAGTGATGTTGCTTGGTGGCGGCATGGGGCCTAGGGGGAGCCGGAGAAGGCAGCCTTCTGGCCGAGGGTGGAGGCGAGCATGGCGAGTTCGGCGGTGGGGTTGGATTGGGTCAAAGGTGAACGTGGTGGCGGTAGTCGATGATGAACGTGCTATCTAGGGTGGCGGCTACATTCGTACTCGAACGAACGATGGAGGGTTTTCAAATGCGTGAATGAAGATGTCGTGAGAGTGGGGTGACGTGGCAGGTGAGGCTGTTTCTTTTTCTCTTTTTTTTATTTGTTTTGATTTTTATCTTGTAACTTCTAATGTGTATAACTTTTACATACGAACTCGGATTTGAGCGCCGTTTGTTTCGTTGGGATCATATCGAAATTTCGGACATTATGAAACTTGTTTAGACAAATTCTTAGACTGAAAAATTTTAGGCCTTATTTTTGATTTGAAATTGATTTGAAATCAAAGGTGAGTGTTTTAACCCACTCACAACTATTGAATTATCTTATGTTAGTTAAATCGAATTTATGATGTGATTTGGAATTGATTGGTTGATGTTTGGTATATATAAATTGTCATTCTAATTAAATTTGACTTTTATTGCATTTAATCGTCATTTAATTTAATATTGAATTTAATTGTCAATTTAATACATGTTATTTATAATCAGTTTTCTATTGATGTTTATTGATTGATTTGGATGATGATTGTGATGGATGTTTGATTGTTGATATTGGATGACTGGATGTTATATTTTTATATTGTTATAACACTGCAAGTTCCCTATGGGTTGAAATGATACATACCCGAACGATCTATTGATTAGAAAAAATCATTATGGGTTGAAATGATAGACTCGAGCGATTTTATGGATTTTATTTTAATTCGGGATTGTGGGTTGAAATGATATATACCCGTAAAATTTTAAATTGCGGATTGGAATGATAAATATCCGTATCACTTAACTATAGGGTAGAAAATTATATACGGACACCGGATTGGTTAAATTAAATGATTTTCAAATCTTTAAATTTTGAATTCATTTAACTGGTATTTTGAAATAGAAATTGATTTATATAAACTGAATTATTTTCGAAAATCCAAGTGTTATTGTTGAAATTGGAATTGATTTAATGAATTGTTCAAAGGATCTAAATTGGAATTTCAAATTTGAATTGTCAAATATGAATGAGTTTATCGAGATTGAGTTATTGAGAATGTTCGGATATAACTTTTAAATCTATTTTAAACTAAATTTAAACTATTTTAATCAATTTAAACTATTTAATTTATTTTAATCTATTATAATCTATTTAATATAATTTAAAATCTATCTAACCTATTTTAAATTTATTTAAATCACTTTAAATTCAATTAAATCTAATTTAAATCTATTTAAATTATTTTACTATTTAAACTATTTTAACCTATTTTAAACTATTTTTAAACTATTAAAACTATTTATGACTATTGAAACCATTTTCTAAAATTTTAGACTGTGAAAAGTTGAAGTATTTACATTTAAATCCTTGATGATGATACAACCGAAGTTGGGATTTGAAATTGATACCTTTTGTGAAATGATATATTTGAGTAAATATGATGATTTTGGAATGAGGATCTAATTAACCTATCTTATCGACAATTTCAAAAGTGAAGATGATTTTGAAAGTGAATATGGTTTTGGAAGTGAATATCATTTCGAAAGTGATATGGTTTGAAATCGAATATGATATTTTGATATTAATTATGAATTGACTTTTGAAATGTAAAAGAACCATCTGGTGTGAAATAAGTGTCTGGTTGTTAAAGAGACCGATATCGGATATTGTCAAACTCTCTGCCAATACCGAAAACTACTTTAACAACTGTGTACGTGTGGAGATTCCAAAAATGAAGTAGGATGGTTTGTCGAACGATTTTGTATGAGGTATTTACATGACCCTGACTCCCGTGAGTCAATTTAGATGTGACTAAAACAGGAACCACGCCGGGCCAAGTGAGGTCATTCCTCCTATCAGGCACATTTCTTCGATACCATTCTATTACTTTGTGATTGATTTGGTGGCCACCCCTTGATTTTGATTATGGGAGTGTGTTCCGAGGTGGGCGGTAGTAGCTGCTATGCGTTACCACCGGTCCGGATCTGTAATTGGTATATCTACCCTGGCATTGCCTCGAGTGTCGTGTTCACATGCCCTATCGCGCCTTCTACGAGTTTGTTTTGCACCATACCTATGGAGTGCCCTCTGGATAAACCTCACGGAGGAGCGTACGGTACTTTATAGGCTTTGGGGATATATAAAATGTGTTAAGGGAGATATGGGTAACGCCTTAACGCTATTTTAATACTTTACTTTACTGTAGACACTATTATAACAGCGTATTGTACAACATAGTAGATAGTTTAACGGATCCTTAGGAGATGGAAATCCTGAACTTCTCTTAAGTTATTGCACTCACGGTTGACACTGGATAGGAGATGTCAAAACCCCGTAAACATCTCTGACGCCGTTACACTTATATTTAATTACTGTTGATTTAACTTACATAAGATCTTTTAGTTCTGACTCGAGTGTTTTGTCTTTTCAATTCGCTCGGGTCAGTCTGAGATTTTCATTTTATCGAAGACTGCTTTTTGGAGGATGAAGACGAAGATTTTGTACTATTATTATGTATTATATTTATTCCACTGCGTCATGTTGTTCCGCTGCATTTATTTATTATTTATTGTTGTTGTATGTAACTCTGATCTGTATTATAAAAGTTTAATCAATGTTATTTATAAACAGCTTCATGAACTGTTTATTTGATTATTATATTTTGTAATTCCGCTGCGAGATTCTGTATTCGTTTTCTTTCTTTCTCTGTTTTTTTCTTATTTACCCTATAACAATCTGCCCTTTTAATGGTTTGAGTCTGACGTGTGTGGTTTATCATCGATCTAAACCGTCCAAAAAGGCTGGTCGTTACATCTCGACTGCCTACCAACCCGTAAAGCGACATGTAGGGGTAAGAGTATAAGCTTTGCCACATTTTACAAAGCGAGAACCCCCTATCATATGTGCCATACACACATCAAGTACAATAGCATATAATATCAAAAGACAGTACAAACTGTCACTTTAAGACACATAGCATTTCAGAGTTACTATCCTAAGTAGTATCATAAGCCTGGATAGTTATAACAGTCTATCCTCACAAATGTTGATATATAAAATACAATAGTAATGAAGAAGAACCAAAAATACTGTGGTAGTTGAATAGATCATCCAGCTCATCTTTAGAAGCTCTAAAGAACATCAACGAAGACCTACCTTTCCCAGACTACTCGAAAGAGCACTCATGAAAATAAGAGAAATATAAAACTATGAGTCGGACACAAGTTTAGTGTTAAAAACTCAAAAAAATAATATCCAACATATAATAGTAAATTTTAAGACCGTATGAATTATCGTACAATTTTCCTCTCGAAAGAAACCAAACCATCTTATAAGTACATAAGGTGATATAATATATATTGTATAGGGTGTCGAATATAAATTAGAAAACAATTGTGCCGCTTGCATCACATTATAGAACAATATTGAAGTACAACTAAAACCGCTAAGGTATGTTCACATATGGATTTTCTGTAGAGACGCTGTTGAATCGACGAGTTTTCTATCGGTTATAAAATCATTGAAAAATTATAATAAAAATAACCGCAAGCGCACAACGTACAAGCACGTGGCGAATACGGGTCGATCCGTAGGGAATTGAAGTAACTTTAAAATTCTACTCAATCAAATTGACCAAAGATTTTGAAACTGTTTTAAGCTAAAGAAAATGTAAAAACTAACTACAAGCAAAAGTGAATAAAAATATGAGAGTAGAAGGCAATTTAGAGGCAGTTCCCTTCTCATGATCACATAAATCAACATGATGAAATTATGATCTCTCTTTTTTGGTCATTAGTGAACTTTAGTTGATGTGTTTATTATAAGTATGGTCTATTTGTGCTATTAATAAACCCAACATAAACCATCAAACTTTAACACACCCACCAAACCACTTGTTGATTCTCATGAAAATGATAATGAAATCAAAAATAAAATCTATTCTAAGCATAATCTATTTACTACTGGTTAGCAATATAGATCATCAAATTTTGATTCCAAAATTCACTTCATTACCATAATCATATGTAGATGAAGAGGTAATTTGTGTTTATGTTTGTTTACGCATAGTCTATTTGATGTCAACAACATAGGCTATCAAATTCAAAGTTAAACAACAAAAATTTTACTACATCAAAAATTCCATTAGGCACAAAAGAGATCAAATGAAATCACTATGTTGAATCTACATGATTAGAAGAGCTTCATTACCCTTAAATTGAATGGGTTTAGCTTCTCATATTTGTTATCATTTCAACAAATGTAGATTTCAATATAAACATAAATAAGAGGAAAAAGGGAGCTAATTGAAATGAACTAAAAGCTAATCTACTTGCATAAAAGAAAGAGATCTAAACTACTAACATAAGAAGAAATAAACAAGAAAAGGACATGAATTAAAAGTGCATGAATTAAAATTGCATATAATAAAATTACATGAAGAAAAGGCTAAGAAGCCAGTAAAAAGAAAGCGAGTTTTTGTTTATATTTGTTTCTACCACAATACTAACTAGAAGGTGGTGCTAAGAGCATCATTACATGAAACATAAGGAGTATTTATACATGCCTAAAATTCTAATCATATTTTAGGAGACCACACAAATTACCCCTTAGGAAGTGTGGCCCCAACGTATCATTAGCGTCTAATTAATCCTCCATTAAATATGCATGTAACTTTAATCTCCACTAACATGTGCATCAGCTCCTAATTGTAGATTAAGGTATGTGGGTAGGTGAGGTCCTCCATGTTGCATGAATTGATTTATTTCTTCATTCTTTTGTTTCCTTCTCTTGTACATGCATATTTTCATGAAGCCTCTTCCATTTTCCATCCAATTTCCTATAAATAAAAATAAAATATGAAAATAAATATTCTCAAAATTAATACATGCACAAAATTACCATTTCCCCCCTATATGAAGATAATAAATGATGATTTGAAAATAATTGGGTTAAATGGATATATATATATATATATATACAGATATATATATATATATGATTTCAAAGTTGATTTGAAATAAATATTGGGTGTTGAATTCTGGAATCCCCCTGAGAATGAGGAGTATAACCCAAAAGGAAAGGCAAGTTTTTGAACTTATAAGTGGGAAGTGATATTAATAAGAAATTTAAATTTGGGAGGTAAAAAATTAAATTGAGAAGGTTAAATGGATTGAAAAAATTGGGAATCAACCCAGGCCAAGTTAAATAAGTTTTGAACTTATAACCTGAAGTTGAAAATTTCAAGGTGAAATTAAAATTTAACTTGTGGAAGTTAAACAGGTTAAATTGTGAAAGAAAAGGTATAGATTTTATAAGAGGTGCAAAAGAGGTGTATAAATGATCTCAAAATGATTTTTGAAATAAAACGGGTTTCGAATTCTGGAAATTTGTGATGGATGCTATTGATTGATGTTTTAGATGATTTGGATGTTTATTTATTTGATATATCCTGCTATCATCCTGTATATTATTTACAGTATATATAAAACTATAAATCAAATTATTTCGAATTAATTAAGAAATTGGTTGAAATGATATATACCATCTCTGAAATTAAATAGAAACAAAATCGAATTTATGGAAATGGAATCATTTTGAACTTAAATTTGAAATGTTAAAAATGAACTTGTCAACCGGAATTGTTTAAAGAATCAGGTTTAAAATTTTGAAGTTATGATTGGGAAATCAATTGAATATTGAAGGTTAATTTGATTAAGTGATTTAATCGATATTTTGAAAATTGAACTCAAATTTATTTAAATTGCAATCGTTAAAATTGAGAACTGAATTGAAATTAATTCAAAATTGGAATTGCATTGAATTAGTTGGATGAAGTCAAAAATTGAATTAATTTGGAATTGGAATTGAATCAATTTAAATGGGAGTGAAAATTGAAATTGAATTGAATGGGAAGATTGGGAATTGAATAAGTTTGACTTTGAAACTATTTTCAAATAAACTATTTTAATATAAACTGTTTAAATCTACCTTCTTAAATATTCAGATTATTTTGGTTTTCAAGCTATTTACTATATAAACCATTCTTTTTGAAAACTCAAACAATCTTACATTAACTATTTAACTATTTTAAAACTATTTAAGCTGTTTTCTAAATTCAAATTGGTTAGAGTGGAAATTTTTTATATTTAAATCATGGATTTAAATACGAATTTGGGATAAATTGAAGTTATAAACCAAATGGAAATTCGAAGCAATTTTGAATTGGAACTGAAATCGGATATTAAGGCAAAAATGATTTGAAGTGAAATAGTATATTTTGAGTAAATATGATGATTTTAAAATGAAGACTTAGTAGTTACTATAACTGGAACTTACTTTATAAGAGGTAAGAAATAACTTTGTAAAGAAATCGAACTAGGAAATGTTTGATTTGGCATAAATGGGATTATATATATTAGTTATATATTCAAACTCCCCTTATTGAATTTATAACCAAAAAGAAACGATCTTTGAAAGATATTTGAAATACTAAATGGAGTATATATAAGTATGAGGTGGACTCAAAAATTATTGATTCGAAAGTTATTCGAGTTGAAAAGAATGATCTTATATGTATATGAGAATGAAACTGAAATAGTTTTGGAACCCATTGATTTTTAAAGACTTTTGATTTTGGCAAATAGTCAATTTTGGAAATTGGGTAAAACAAATTTTGAAAACTACCGATTTTGAAGATATCGATTTTGTATAGATAAAGTTTATATGTGATACATATAAAGAGTATGATTTGAAAGGTACTATGTATATAGTATGATATGTTTTGAGGCAAAAGCATGGAAAGGCACTCCCACGAAAGTCAGAACTTAGAGAAGGAGATCCACTGGGTGATTCTGCATAGGAATCCACAGGGTGGGTTCAATGAGAATTGGGATCCTAGAGGATGTACGAACAAAACTCATGAGTTCCTGGTGATCATTTGTTGGGTAGCATAAATCGAGTGGTGCTGATACCTACAGTTACTTTGGGTTTTGCTGGAATGGCAACGTAACCTTTGTGTAACTGCGATCTATTGCAGTTCCATAGCGTAATTCGGGTGGCAGTGATTTCCTACAATCTACGTTTGATTTCGCTGGGATAGCGACGTAACATCGGTAGATTGAGATCTATGTGGTTTGGTTCCATAGCGTAATTTAGGTGGCAGCGATTGCCTACAGTCTACGTTGGGTTTCACCAGGATAGTGACGCAACCTTTGTGTAGCCTGCGATCTATGTGGTATAGTTTCGTTTAATAGCGTAATTCGAGGGGCAGTGATTGCCTACAGACTACTTACGGTTGTGCTGTGATAGCAACGCAACCTTTGTGTAGCTGCGGACTATGGTGTTTCCATGGCGTAAGTTGGGAGGTGTTGATGCCTACGGTTTTCTTATGATTTCGCCGGGATGGTGACGCAATCATCGGGTTAACTGTGATCCATGGTGGGAAAGGGAGGTGATACTTTCCATATCATTTTTGAAAAAGGTTTTTCAAGTATTTTCACTGGATGTTGAAACGAGTCTACTAAGTACTTATAGATTTTCAGTCCTACGCCTGATCAACGTATGACTAAATTTCTGTAAGAACAAGGATGGACTTGTTAAGACAGCAAGTTATGAAAAATGTTTTTAGTATAAAATTAGCTTGGTAATATTATGTGATTTAAAGTGTATGTATTTTTAAAATGTATAATAAAGGAGTGAGGAGTTAAATGTTAAAAGACGATTATTTAATAAAATACATCAAAATTAAATTCTCGTTTCGTTCCTTTTTTAGGATGAAAAGTTCTAAGGGGGGAGGAATGTAACGACCTGGATTTTCAATCACCTATTATTGGGGTAATTAACTGATTTTAATTATTGGAATATTAAATTTTATTTGTCAAAAGATAAATTTTTGATGTTTAAAATATCTGAATATATAAATTGATTAAAAACTATATTAATTTTAAATTATAAATTTCTGGATATGATAAATTTTATAGAAATATTTATATAAAGTCCACCATCTAAATTTAAGATAAAATATCCATAAATGTATATATATAAGTATATACAAGTTTATGATGTTTAAAATATATAAGTATATATGTGTGTATGTTTATAAAAATATTGTATATGTAAAATATATATATATATATATATATATATATAAATGTATATATAGGCTTAAGGGACCATCATCATGAAATATATCAAGTCATGCATATAATAAGTCACACCATAAATCAAAATCAAGTCACATGAGAAATAAAAATCAACTTTATATTTAAATCAAGTCATATAAAATCAAACTTTTCATATGAAATCAAATCAAGAAAAGAAAATTAAAATAAGGATCAAATGAAAAGGAAAATCTCAACCTGCAAACAATCCTACCCCTTTTCTCCCTATATATATATATATATATATATATGCCACTGCCTTGTTTACCTTCATGTTTAACATCCTCACAAAAAAAAAAGGCTAAGCACTTAAAGCTCCAGGAAGGAAGAGCAAAACAAAAGACAGTGTTCATTTTCTCAAGAAGAACAGTGAGTAAAACATTCCATAATCTATTATCTGGTTATCCTACTGATACTTGTATATCTGCAATTTGGATAGATTATTGATGTGTGTCAAGTATAGATGTGATGTTATAATGTATGTGCTTGTATATGTGTATGTAGTAGTGTGTTCAACATAAATGGTTCCATTGTAACCTCTGTATCTTTCCCCGGTTTTTTTTCTGTAGTGAAACAGTTTAAACCCTCCACTTTAAAAATCAAAAGCTCATCATCCAGTCAGTCTTAACCTTCAATCCCAAAACCAAAGATGCTCGTTTTTTAGTGTAGATTATTTTAAAAATGGTTTCACTAAAATCTATCAAGTAGAAAACGAGAAAGCAGCATTTAACAGTGAATGGGTTAAGTATAACCGAGATTTGACTATCGTAATTTAATCTATGGATTATACATATGTGTTTGTCATCGAAAACTAGATTTTTAGAGGTGGTTTGAATTTTTTCCATGTTGCGGGGAGGGAGAATTTAGTAGATGATCGAAGTTGGGTTTTGCATCGAATTCCGACAAGGTGATGGGTTTCGAGGCGAGGCGGTTGGTGTGAAGGATGCTGGATTGATGGGCCACCAGGGAAAATGGCATGGAAATTTTTAGACGTGTGGTTGGGCGAGGCGACGTCAAAGTAGGGTTTTGGGGTTGTTTGAGGTTGGTATCAGGTTTAGCCAAATCGCGATGAAGGGTGGGAAAGATGGGGTTGCGCAGCAGGGGGAAACTGTAGAGAAGGGAATGACGGAGCTCGATGTTATTTTTAGTGGGTGGATGATGGCCTAAGGTGAAGCGGCGAGGGGTTCAACTAGCACGACTGTCGTTTCTGGTTTGGGCTTGAGTTCGAATTTTGGAAGTGAGGCATGGCCGTGGGTTTCAGGTGATGGAACATGGTGGTGTAGTCAAACGCGACTGACGTGGATGGTCGGCGGCGAGGGGTAGGCCGGAGGAGGCATGTACATGTGCACGGTGTCGTGCACATTTGGGTTTGTACAGATGAGAGTGAGGGAGAGAAAGAATACTAGGAGGAAGAAGGAATTGTTAGGCATGGGTTTGAAATTGTGGGCCGGGTTCGAGAAATGTATGAGCCGATTGTTTTCTTTAATATAGTAAAATTAAATTTGTTTTTTTATCTAACAAACTTAAAATTAAACATGTTTTCTTCTTCATTTTAAAACCACTGACGAGTAGATTTTTGAGAAGAGTTCCTACCGTAAGATATTTTCATAGGAACTAATATCGTCGAGTTTCTGCAAAAGAAAAATTAAATGTTTTTGTTAATAAGTAAAGTAGATAAATAAGTAACTTCTTATTTAAATTAATTATAGGATAATTAATAAATTATTAAATGATATGTTTAAATTTATTTAATTAAGAAGGAATTATTTTGTTTAATTCCTTTGATTAACAGTAATTTGGGTTAAAATATATAATTTGACTCAATTGTTGAATCTAATTCAATTTTGAAGTGTAAAGTGATTTAATATCAATTATTAATCATTAATTAAGTTAATGATTTATACTTTGCCTTGTATTTGGATATAGATTTCAAATTGTCTGTATCATTAAGTAGCCAAACCAGTTTAAAAGTTAGAATAAAATGTTGACACGTTTTATTTGAAAATAACGTATGTAATGAATTTCCATATGTGTAAATTGACACCCTGATTGTAGAATTGTTTATTTTAAACAACTTTCCCTTTTCAAATTTACCGTTTGGAGTTCGATGAGATCGGGATCGGATATCAGCGTATCCGGAACCACTTCGACGCAATATCCACCACGAACCTTTACGATGTTGATTGTAGAACCTAGTATGCGGGGATTTAGTTAATTTAACAAATTCAGCTATTTTAATAAATATTTCATACTTAGACATTATTATAATACCACCGGATTTTTCTGTAAAATTTTTTTGGTTATAATAAGATAAAAACTCATCGTGTTGTACGAGTTACCTTAGTTTTTGAAGAATTTTTATAACTTAAGTATTTCAAATTAAGTGTGTTTACTCACGCTAGTTTCCAGCCTGACTCGGGTGTTACTTTATTGAAATGCTCGGGTCAGATCGAGTATTATAGTTTTCAGGTTAGGACGCTTTGGAGCTTAGGAGACGAGCTGGATGGTAGAGACGTATTGCACGTATTTGATTATTTTCGGCTGTATATTGTAGGCTGTATACTTAGCATTTAGGGACAAGTTATTATAACTGTCCAGATATATATGTTGATGATTGTACTCTGATAACTTGTATATATATTAACAGTTACAGTTTTCCTTTGCATAAATGATGTTATTGTATATTATATTTTGTTCTGCTGCGATTGTGAAATTCTGTGTTGTTGTTATTTCTGTTTCTTCTTCTATCTCTTTTCTTCTTAAACCCTAACAACCTGGTATTTTCGGCACTCGATTGCTCGGCACTCTATACATTGAATGTATTAGTGTCGATTTTCTGGGGTCGAAAAATGCCCGGTCGTTACAAGAAGAGAATGGAGGGTTAGGTCTGAATTTATAAGTGTTAGAATCATCCTTAACCGTTCGATTTTAAAATATTAAATCCGGAACGTTGTGGCCTTGGGTCGACCGGTCCTAATGACAAGTCGGCATGTGGGCCCAAACGATTAATTAATAAAAATTAATTTTATTTATTTATTTATTTTCGTTTCAAATTCGTTTTTGCTCCGTAGTTTCTTCATTTGGACTCTGATCGCAAAATTTCGAATATGAAAGTTGCTCTAAATTTCACCACGAACGCAATGGTGCAAGTTTCATGGTCAAATTCCATCGTTTGCACAAATTCCATTTTCTGAGCCTAACTAATTAAATAACTAATGCCAAATTATGGGGTGTTACATTCTTCCCCCTTAAAAAGAATTTCGTCCTCGAAATATCACCAATGACCAAGTCAAGGTATTGATTCCTAATTATCCTAAACTGAATAACTAATGAGTGTACAACAAATTTTGCACCTAAACGTGTACAAGCACATAGTGTATTACTGTATCACCACACAAAAAATATGAATGCAGAATAATTCTAAATCGGATCCTCCAATAAAAATGCATTTCTTTTGAAAACGTTTTTGGAAACATGATGCAAACAACCTGCATATGTACTAGCAGTTCTATATGTGTACAGTTTTAGAAAAAAAGTTTCAATATAAACCCCCTTACTCCTACAAATAGAAGTATGAAACAACCAATTTTGCATCCACTTCCTACCATCCAATAATCTAACGCATGGAAAAATCGCTTTCTAAATTTTACTCTTATGCCAGAAAAAAGAATTTAAGTGGAGAATTTAACATTCTTATCATTCTATAATCTTCCTATTCTCGTGATACAGTGGAAATTTCCTTGCTGCCCCGGATTTACTCCAAAATTTTCACGCACAAAATGCATAAGAAGGCTTATTTTCAAGCAATAAAATAGAATTAATTCTAAAAATATACTTATGTGTCGTCGACAAGGTATGAAAATAGAAATTTCAAGGCTAAAACAGCTTTTACCTTATTATCGCTTGCATTTATCGCATCATCGATCCTAATGCATCGCTAAATTCACAAATTCTAACTATATTTTCCTTTCTTTTGCCTAACATGTGGCCTTCAAAATCAAAGATTTCACAAAAATCTTTCTCGCTTTTCAAATTTGTATGTCATTTGGAAAATAAATCCTAAAATATTTAGACGCGCATTTTCCCTTGAAATAAATTTTTGAACAAAAACTTTAAACATAATTTAAAGTAAAAAATAACTAAAACACAAAACTCTTTTTTTTCAGAGGGAACTTTTCAAATCAAGGGGAAATTTTTCAAAATATTTTCCTTCTCAAAATTTTTGATAAATCAAGCCACACTTCAACGTAATCGAAAGTTGGTTATGCGCTAAACTCACAAACTGAATTCCAAAATTCTACAACTAACTTTACCCATAAAACTTGACATTTTACATAAAAGAAAAATGTCAACACATCTATTATTCAAAAAATTTAGCTTTTAAGGAACATGAGCGATGACCCGTGATACCATAACAACTTTATCGTGTCATTTGCTAAAATTTCCAACTATTCTAAATTCCAGTCTTATATTGTATTTACTGTTAGTCAAGTGTCTTTATGAGATTTCCATATATATGCTGCTTCTTTACTATGCATATATAGGAGCAGTTTGCATGTCCAAAAACAATAAGGAAGTAATTAAATAGGAACTCATAATATCATATGTGTCTTTTATAAGAGACAGCTAACAGTTTTACAACCCAAATAACTTAAAAGAAAGGAACAAATGCTAGAAGGGAAAAGAAAACAACACCATAAATCCTAAAATAATGCCTACAAATTAGGAGATGCCTTGCTCCGTAGCTGGAGCTCGATCCATTACTACAACCCTTGAATGGTCATAACATGATGATTATACACCCAATCTCGTGCCGCTGACGCTACTGGTGTTGCTGACGACTTCGGAATTACCATCTTATTATGGAAAGATCTCATGATGGCAGAAGGAACCTTCTACTAAACTGCCTCTTCAAGGAGATTCACCCGTATTACCTAAAGACGAGAGTGGCTAGGTGAAAATATGGAAAGTGACTCTTCGGAGTGCTAATCCTTGATCAACAAATTAAGTTAAAAGGGTACAAGTCCAGTTAATGGCAGTGCCGCCAATAATAGCATAGGTGGTCACCATGGGATAAATCCAGTCGTAACTTCCCATCTTAGGGATGATGTTGTGCCGAATGATGCATATAATCAGACGGGCAGTCGGACATAGATTCCATCTTCCAAAAACCGACATCCTGGGAAAAAATATGCTGCAAAATATTTGAGTTGGTCGCTTCAAAATCATCCAAGTATGCGTCCTTCGTAGATGCCTCCAAAACCTCAACGAAATCATCATTAATCAGCTCAATCAAGACACCCTTCACCTTCGAACGAATCAAACTATTGCATCCATCGAAAAGGCAGATGCAGCACGGGTAACATTCTCGCTCAAAAGTCTCGAAGTAGAGGATTGATCAAATCCTACCGTGACAAATAGCACTTCTAGCCCAAAAGCGGCAAAACCTTCTGCTCATTCAGGTCCAACCAAAGGGGCTCTCGAGGGTTGAGACCATAATGGTGTGAGGAAAAACCAACAGTGTGGAAAGGTGTCTTGGCCTGAGAAGATCGGAGGGAGGAAATAGGGTTTAGATCTGGAGTGATGGTGAGGCGGTATCTAACATGCAAAACCAGCATGAAAGAGAGGCGAGGCTGCTACCCCTAGGGAAAAATGGCGTCGCGTAGGAGAGGAACAGAAGAGAGTGACTGATACATGGATGAGGAGGAGGATGGAGATTGGGTTCAACTTGCCGAGGAATGAGGAACTAAAAAAGGCAACTGGGGAAAATCAAACGCGACTTTTATAGTATCGTTCCAGGTTCAAGTTGTGCCAAAACTCGTTAACTCGTAGACCACTATAGGATTAACGCTAGATGGTCAATCGCTAGATGTGCATTAGGAGTTAATACAAACCTAGACCCAATTAGAATCGGATTAAATAATAATAATCGTTTCGCGCCGTCTCCGTCGATTCAACGCGATCCAAAATATTCCTGTCCTCATCATGGCAGTGTCAAAGCCTACTGCCTAGTCCAGAATCATGCTTCAACAATACATAGTAGTCCCAACAAATTTGTTGTGACAAGCAACAATTCTGAAAGACCAAAAATATTCCAGATGTTATTTCCTGCCTACTTTGCATGGAAATATTCTTCCTATAGCTGGTGGGTATAACAACACTTCAAACTACATACCCTAATATAATTGATTATCATTTCCATTTTTCTACACCTTAAAGAGATAAAATCTAAAAACCTTGAATTTATGAATAGAAAAATCACTAAGTTAAATATATGCTCCTTTATACTTGTTTTTAAATAGTAGAAACAATTTCATACCAAAACTTCCCTTTTGAAATCAAACTTATATATATATATAAATATTTCAAGGTTTCCAAAAAACCCTTTTTAAGATACAAATTTCCCAAATTGGAAACCTATTTCCTTGCCAAAAATCAAAATCAAGCCTTTACTGATGTAACGACCCGGTATTTCGATCCATTCGCATCCACACATGTCGGAATTGAATTGCTCAAAATATCAGATTGTTAATTTATATTTGGCAAAACTCAGCATATACAGTAAATAAAATCAATCACAGAATCACGGACACAAAGTATTACAATAATAAGTAGCGGAATAGATAAATAGTAGTTCATGAAGCTACTATAAAACATCAGAGTCTGAAATAAAATACAACAGAATATCTCAAATACAATGTAGTCTCGAATACAACAGATGACAAGTCTGAACAAACAACTGGATAGCTGAAAGCTGAATAGATACAGATGGATATCTAAGTGAAGCTCCAACTCCAAAGGTAAGTCTCACATGCCGTGACACTCAGTCTGACCCGAGCGTTAAGCAAAACACAAAACACTCGAGTCAGGATTAACATTCTTATATTAATAAATTCAATGAAATGTCAACTGAAATATAAGAAACTTAAAGGGTGTTTGGGATTTCCATCCTCTAAGGATCCGTGGAACTATTTACTATGTAGTAATATACGCTATTATAATAGGTCTATAGTAAAGTAAACTATTAAAATGGCGTTAAGGCGTTACCCATATCCCCCTTAACACATTTTTATATATTCCCATAGTCTGTACAGTACCATAATTCCTCCGTAAACTGGACGGCTATTAAAGGGCACTCTATAGGTATGGTACAAACCAAACTCGTAAAAAGCACGATATGGCATGCGACAAGGCACTCGAGGCAATGCCAGAGTAGATATACCGTTTGCGTATCCGGACTGGTGGTTACGCATATCAGCTACTACCGCCCACCTCGTGACACAATCCCAAATCAAAGGGTATACCCAATCAAATCACAAAAGCAATAGAATGGTATCGAAGAAATGTACCCAATCGGAGGAATGACCTCACTTGGCCCGGCGTGGCTCCTGTTTTAACTCCATCAAGCTGACTCACGGGAGTCAGGGATACATAAATACCATATACAATCGTCACCAAACCATCCTACTTCATTTCTGGACTCTCCACCACGTACACAGTTGTTAAAGTGGTTTTCGGTATTGGCAGAGAGTATGACAATATCTGATCCCGGTCTCTTTAACAACCAACCGTTATTATAACACCGCGGTCATTTCATTTCAAATCATTTTCAAAACCAAAATATCATATCTATTTCAAAACCATATCAATACGATATCATTATTCACTTAAAATAATATTCATTGCCAAAATCATAACACTTTCCAAAATTATAACACTTATGAAATTATAACATTTTTTGAAACCATAACACTTAGGAAATCATAACACTTGGAAATCATAACACTTTGAAATCATAACACTTTGAAATCATAATACTTTCCACTCAAATAGTTTAGATATAGAAAATAGTATATGTAATAAAATAGATTATAAAATAAAAATGGTTTATGTAATAAAATAGTTGTATATTAAAATAGTTATAAATTAAAAATAGTTTATATTAAAATAATTAGTATATTAAAATAGTTTTATATTAAAAATAGTTTATATTAAAAATAATTCGTAAAGTAAAATATTTTTATATATTAAAATACTTTATATAAGATAAAAATAATTTCCTCAAATTTCACAAATCGATTCAGATCAATTCGAATTCCAAAAATTCAATTTATTTTAATCTCAATTCACCAATTTCAATTCAGTTCAAAACCATTTAAAATTTATATCGATTTCAACTACACATATATAAACTACAATTTAAACCATTTCAATTTAAATAGATTTCAAAGCTTAAATTCATTTGTATTTCAAATTCAGCTTTACCATTATTTAATATTGAAAAATTCACTTAGTCAATCCAATATCATTTAAATAAAACCTTAAATTACAATTTATATAAACTAAATATTCCCTTCAATTTATTTACTTGAAATATTCATTTAATCACTTTAAATCAAAAATCAAGTTATAATCATATTTTAAAATCTCAAATTTAATAAGTTTCAAATCGGTTTTATTTAAGTAAATTTTAAATTAATTTCTATTTCTCTTTCCAACTTAATTTATTAATTTTTTTATAAAATCTATATTAAAAATATAATATCTTAAAATCAATATTTATTAAAACCATATATATTTCTTTTCAAAACCTTGGAAATCATTTTCAGTATATATATATATATATATATGTAGACCAATGTAACAACCCGTGATTGCAATTGCCAAATAATAAATTAAAATTTTGATTTTTATTTAATTGGAGCTATTAATGAATTTTTTTTAAGATAATATATATATATATATGTATGTACACTCTTTATACATATGATCGATAGATCCACAGTTGAAACACTTCCGAATGGAAGGTGTTCCACTAAGCTGAGCAATAGACTGAGGCTGAGTCTGAGAAGAAGAACTGCCTGTCTTCTTCTTCTTATGCCAAGACTTGGACTTCTGAAATGGGCCCCGCTTCTGATTGGGATTTTTGGAGCCCTCACCATCCCCATCACTGTCTCTCTCACGCTCAACCGCTTCAAGGTGAAGCGCTGCGTCAACTAGCTCATCAAAAGGGAGCTTAAGCTGGAGCATAAGTTGTTTCTTCAAATATTTCTTCAGGCCTTCTACAAACTTGAGATTCTTCTTATAAGGAGAGCAAATGAACTCGAGGCCATACTTGGACAGGGCCTCGAAAGATGATGAATAGTCTGCAACAGAGGCCTTCCCTTGCTTAAGGTCAATAAAGCGGCGTGCAAGGGCTATCTTCTCGGATTCGGGGACAAACTTGAGCAAGAAGCGCTCTCGGAACTGGTCCCAAGTGAATGAGGCCTCATCGGTCTCGGATACAAGTAGCTCGTACCAATCCAAGGCACGACCGTCAAGATGGCTAGAAGCAACAAGAACTCTGTCGTGGTCGGGGATAGCCATGCGAGTAAAGTTACGCTCGCAAACTCTGATCCAAGCCTGGACCTCCAGAATAGTCTCGGAGCCACTGAACGGCTTCCCTCCGAGATGAATAAAGTCGCTGCATAGATGCGCAAAAGCAGACTTGCGCGGTGCATCAAAAACTTGTGTAGGAGACTGAGAGTGTGACTGAGAGTTATGAACCAGCTCCATGATCTGGTCCGTGGTCATGTATACGCCCTCTGGGTGAGGGTTGCTGGACTGTCCAGCATCAGCAGAACGGAGGTTCCTACCTCTCCCAACCATACTGAAAGATAAGTTAAGATTTAGTTAAGCATGATTCAAAGATAGATAATTCATTAAGAAATATTACGGAATATAATAGATTCCTACACATATTCCTAACTTATTTATCTAAAGGTGGATATGTTTAATTTTTGATCGTATTATAACGTATTGTACTACGTGTTTGTTCTGTGTTTGTTATGCTTAATTCTGAACCAATCTCCGATACCAAGATGTAATGCCCCACTCCAAGACCCTCATTAGCAAAGAGAATCACGGAGGTGATTCCATCTGCTAATGCGGAGAATAGAGTATAATAGGAGCGACCAAATGTAATTATGCTATAACTATCTACCGAATACGTCAAAAGGTGGAATCTATTTAAATTTTTCTCAATCAGGTGGTTAGACATATTCGATAAATACTTATAACGAAATTACAAATGGCTAAAGATCTATCAGAACAAAGCATAATAACATAATGAAATAGCATCACAGAACAGTATCACATAACAACACAAAGTCTCAGAACAATACATCGTCAATACGGATCTAAATATATCATAAGGTTGGTACAAAGCCACCACTCACACAAGTGAGTCAAAAATATGTACATAAGAGACTGAATAATCAGAGTATCAAAATAGTGGACAAATATAAAGAGCTATCTATCAGCATAGCAGATAATGTCCAAGCGGAAGCATAGAAAGCTAAGTCCAGAGGCCTAACCTGAAACAACTCGATCTGACCCAAGCGAAAAAAACACTCGGGTCAGTCTAGCTAAACAATCAGTTAATAAACTGAGATAAACATGATAGATAATGAGGCGATATATAACATAGTACTATAGACCACAAACTCTCACATAGAGAAGAAATAAACATCTAAGTAGAGATGTATAGCAAACCTTGTCTCATTGTCATAACATAGTCACAAATGTCAAAACAAAACATCTAAGTAGAGATGTATAATAAGCTTCATATCATCGGCATAACGTAAGCACAAATGCCAAAACAAAAACATCTAAGTAGAGATGTATAATAAGCCTCGTATCATCGACATAACGTAAGCACAAATGCCAAAACGAAAACATCGAAGTAGAGATGTCAAAAATGATACATCTAAGTAGAGATGTATAACAGGCCATCTAAGTAGAGATGCCAAAAACGATACATCTATGTAGAGATGTATAACGGCCATCTAAGTAGAGATGCCAAAAACGATACATCTATGTAGAGATGTATAACGGCCATCTAAGTAGAGATGCCAAAACGATACCTCTAAGGGAGACAGTCCGAAGACACTATCCCAAAGGTAATAAAAGGAATGTGTCACGAACTATTAGCAAGGAACCCGTAAAGTGTTAACGTGAGTCCCATACCCCACGTTCGCACTAAACGGTTTACTAACCAATCGTAAGCTTCCACACTGAAAGCAGTACAAAGTTCACCTCATGTCATCGGTAAACTAGGCCAAAATACCAAAACGATCAATCGAATAGGTCGGGGATTAACCAGAAAGGAAATACACACGGTTTCATAGGCCGGAGTTTTTCCCAACCGTTTAAGCACCTTTCCACTTCGCTCGAAGTGCTAAAGTGTGAGTGTGGGATTTTATTATAGAAAATAATTACGGAAAACAGATTTATAATTGGTTTGAAATCACTTTAAAACGGCCTTTGAAAACTCTCCTATTATGGAGTAATTAATTTATTAATTAAAAATAATATTATATAATAATTTCGAAAGCCATTTCGGAGTGAAAAATCCTTTTAAAACATTTTTATAAGGCCCGTGTACGAAATCCAGTGACCAATCTCAAAGAAATCGATAAAACCTGAAAATCACTGAAAATATTCCAAGTGTTGGAAAATAGTTCAAAACTGACGCGAACCCAAGTTCGGAAAATTATTCGGACCAGAAAACTGAATCCAAATGGCATGAAAATTGGTAGGAACGTAGTCCGACATTCCTACTTCAGAACGCAAAAAGAATTACTCGATTCCGACTTGAAACGAAGTCGAAGCGATGCTCCAAAGTCGCACCCGAAAACAGTGAATACACTATTTCAGGCTAAGATCCGAGTCCCTCTTCGACAGCAATTTCGAAGAGTCAAATGAACTCGGATACTAATCAAACTTTCTAGAGATGGAGTTCGGAACTCCAACTTTCCAACGAGTCCAAAAACGTTGGATTCCGACAAAGGATGTGACCATGGCAGTGTCAAAAAGTTTCAGTTTCAAAACTGGAAACAGGGAGTAAGAAATCGATAAAACCAGAAAATCACTGAAAATATTCCAAGTGTTGGAAAATAGTCCAAAACTGACGCGAACCCCAGTTCGGAAAATTATTCGGACCAGCAGACTGAATCTGAATGGCATGAAAATTTGTAGGAACGTAGTCCGACATACCTACTTCAGAACGCAAAAATAATTACTCGATTCCGACTTGAAACGAAGTCGGAGCGACGCTCCAAAGTCGGACCCGGAAACATTGAATACACTGTTTCAGGCTGAGATCCGGGTCCCTCTTCGATAGCAATTTCGAAGAGTCAAATGAACTCGGATACTAATCAAACTTTCTAGAGATGGAGTTCAGAACTCCAGCTTTCCAACGAGTCCGAAAACGTTGGAATCTGACAAAGGATGAGCCCAGGATGGCATCGCAAAGTCGGGGTTCTGTACTGAAAACAACGGGAGAAAAGGGACTAAGGCCTATAGTTATGCACTAACAGACCAGAGATGAAAAACCATAATTTTGGCATAGTAAACTTCCAATTCTGACCAAATGAATAAAATAAAAGTTGTAGCTTAGTTTCTAAGCTTTCCGGAATGACCAAGATCGTCAAATTCCGATCGAGGATGAAAATTTTATGACTAAAACAATTCTCAGATTTAAATTCTATATCACTGTCAATGTGCTCTCGGGACAGTAGTAAGAATGCACTGTTTTGACCCAATTAACTTCGAAATTTCATGAAACTCAAAACATGAAAGTTTTAGCCCTAAATCTAAGCTTTCAAGAAAATCAAAAATTATTAGATTTGGATAAGAAACGAGTAACTTATGACCAAATCAATTTCAGAGTTTTATTTTATCAACCCTGTAGTTTGTTGTGAGGTCAGCGACAAACAAACGTGATTTCGACCATTCAAACCACAAAATTAGGCAAAGCTCAAAACATAAAAGTTATATCCTACAGAATAAGCTTTCCAGAACATCAAGAAAATCTTAATTCCGATTTAAGATG
Organism: Allium fistulosum; assembly: GCA_030737815.1. Classification (NCBI taxonomy): domain Eukaryota; kingdom Viridiplantae; phylum Streptophyta; class Magnoliopsida; order Asparagales; family Amaryllidaceae; genus Allium; species Allium fistulosum. The sequence goes on along the minus strand of CM060906.1, from coordinate 484,438,953 downwards.
AATGAGATATGCCTAATTTACTAACAGTAATAAACTAATTATAATTTCAGCTAGCATATATTACCTCTTTCCCAAGCAAGAAAAATATGCACAAACACTTGATGTGCACTCCAAAAGCTAGAGAGAGGAGGTCAAGAGGCTTCATAACAAAAATAAACCAAAAAACATGTATTAAAAATTAATTTCAGAAATTAGAATGAAGATTAGAGAGTGATTAGAGAAGGATTGCTTTACTTTTAACTTGTATTAACCTAGATTAGCTATGTGGAGAGGAAAATGGATCTTCTACCAAATGGAGGCCATTAATTAGGTTTTGCTCTAAGTTTTAAGGGTTGATGGAATGAGATGTTGGCTGAAACAAATGGGTAGAAGATGGTTTATAGGCTAATGGAAGTGGGTTAGTGGGCCTAATACCCATTAGGACTTGGAATATGTTCTATATCTCAAGTTAGCTAATTTTTCTAAATACAAACTACACATTATTTACCCATAAAATTTTAAAATATGTTACCAAAATAATTTAGCTATAGTTATAAAATTTTACATCACAATATTTGCCAACTTACAATTTAACCCCTAATTATTCCAAAACATCTTTTAGTCAAAATTGCCCAAAAATCACCGTTTTGCAATTAAATTGTAAATTAAATTCCCAATTCAAATATTGCACTATTTTACACATATAAAATTTTGCAAAATTATAAATTTCCATTTACCCTAATTAATTTCCATTAAATTCTCCATTTTACACTTAAGCCCAAAATATTAATTTATTCAAAATTACTAACTTTTGAACAAATTAGCCACATTAAAAATTCATTAATAGCTCCAATTAAATAAAAATCAAAATTTTAATTTATTATTTGGCAATTGCAATCACGGGTTGTTACAGACTCCCCCCCTTAAGAAAATTGCGTCCCCGCAATTCCTTAAGATGGATGTCGTCTATAACGTCTAATCCACAAAAGAAATGCTAGAAGATCAAATAGAGATTCTCACCCGTACTAGAAGATGGAAGAAAGCCAGGATAAGAACGCTTGATAAATTCTCTGGTCTCCCAAGTGCAGTCCTTAGGATTCGGTGACCATTGAATTTTCACAAGCTGAACCTCTTTGTTGCGAAGGCGTCTGACCTCCGAATTAAGAACACGAAGAGGTTGCTGCTCCAATGATAAATCAGGTGAGATCTCTAAATCAAGCACGATATGTGGCTCAATAATAGAATCAGGATCGCGCACACACTTGCGAAGCTGAGACACATGGAATACGTCATGCATTCCAGAAAAGTGAGCAGGTAAAGCCACACGATAAGCAACGGGGCCGATGCGTTCCGTGATAGGAAATGGTCCAACATAGCGAGGAGCCAATTTCCCTATGAAGCTGAAACGCACAACCCCCTTCATGGGAGAAATCCGAATAAAGACAAAATCACCAATGGAGAACTCAAGAGGCTTCCTACGGTTGTCCGCGTAGGATTTCTGGCGGTCCTGTGCCTCTCTCATTCTCTGACGGATGAGAACAATCTTTTCAGAAGATTCCCGAACTGAATCTGGACCAAGAATGAGCTTCTCGCCAGATTCTAACCAACAAGCAGGAGAGCGACATGGCCTTCCATATAGAGCCTCGAAAGGTGCCATGCCAATACTAGACTGATAGCTTTTGTTGTAGGAGAACTCTACGAGAGGTAAGTGATCCTCCCAACTACCCCCGAAATCCAGAATACAACAGCGCAAAAGATCCTCCAAAACACGATTCACCCTCTCAGTCTGACCGTCAGTCTGAGGGTGATAAGCAGTAGAGAGATTCAGCTTTGTGCCCAAAGCTGACTGTAGGCACTTCCAGAAGTGACTAGTGAAAATGGTGTCTCGATCACACATGATAGAGCTAGGAATGCCATGAAGTCGTACGACTTCCTTCATATAGAGCTTGGCCAACTGAGGTGCAGTCCGAGTGGACTTAATCGGAATGAAATGAGCCAATTTGGTCAAGCGATCAACAATAACCCAGATAGAAGTATGGCCTGACCTCGATCGATGCAGACCGTCAATGAAATCCATGGATATCTGATCCCATTTCCATAATGGAATCTCTAAAGGTTGAAGAAGACCAGATGGACGCTGATGCTCGGCCTTGATCTGTTGACAAGTCATGCAACCGCTCACATAACTTGCAACATTTCTCTTCAAACCCTCCCAATAATATAGCCGGCACATATCGGCATACATCTTACTCGAACCGGGATGTATAGTGTACTTAGTGCGATGGCACTCGTCTAGGACGTCACGCCTAAGTGATAAATTAGATGGTACAACAATACGGTTCCTCCTACGAACACACTGATGAAAATCAAGAGAATAATCCAGCAATGTCTCATCACTGGATCCCGACTCGAGAAGATGATTAAGATGCAATAAGTCTGGATCCTGCCGCTGAGCATGGGCAATGCGATCCAATAAGATAGGACGAGCTTCCAAGCTGAATAATAAGACCGGAGAATCAGACGATGGAGCTCGATCTCTAATATCACACAAAGATATGGTCTCAAGAATATCCCACTCGGCAATCATCATAGAAACTACCGCCGAGTGCCTGCGACTGAGCGCATCTGCAACACGATTACCCTTGCCAGGGGTATACTGAATATCTAAATCATATGAGGCGAGAAACTCAAGCCATCGCTGCTGCCTCATATTGAGATCCCTTTGACTGAATAGATACTTCAGCGACTTGTGATCGGTGTACAGAATGAAGCGTTCGCCTAATAGAAAGTGACGCCAAGTCTTCAAGGCAAAGACGATAGCTGTTAACTCAAGATCATGAGTAGGATAGCGAACCTCATTCGGACGCAGTTGCCTGGAAGCATAAGCACAACACCTAGCCCGCTACCACAGGCATCGGTGTAAACAACAAGATCATGGTTACTCTCTGGAACCACTAGAATAGGAGCATGAGTGAGAAGTTCCTTCAGTCGCTGAAAGGAAGCTTCACACTTATCAGACCAAATAAAGCGAACACCCTTACGAGTCAGCGTCGTAAGGGGAAGTGCAACTCGAGAGAAATCCTTGATAAACCGACGGTAATAACCCGCCAGACCAAGGAAGCTGCGAATATCATGAACGTTCTCTGGCTGCTTCCAATTCTGAATAGCTTCAATCTTGGCAGGATCGACAGAAATCCCCTCAGATGATACAATATGGCCCAAGAATGACCTTGCTCTCCCAAAAATGGCACTTGGAGAGCTTGGCCTTAAGTTGATGCTGACGAAGAGTATCCAAGACGATCCGCAAATGATGAGCATGCTCTGCCTCAGATCTAGAATAAATAAGAATATCGTCGATGAAAACTAGAACGAATCTATCGATGTATTCCCGGAATACTCGATTCATAAGATCGACGAAGAAAGCCAGTGCGTTCGTTAAGCCGAATGGCATGACCAACCACTCAAAAGAACCATAACAAGTGCGGAAAGCGGTAAGAGGAATGTTATCTTCCGCAACTCGGAGCTGATGAAATCCGGTGGCAAGGTCGAGCTGGGAAAAGACCTTCGCACCGCTCAACTGATCAAACATATCGTCTATCCGTGGCAATGGATAACGATTTCTGATGGTCAACTCATTAAGCTTGCGATAGTCAATGCAAAGCCTAAGAGAGCCATCGGGCTTCTTAACGAAGACCACAGCAGCACCCCATGGCGAAGAACTGGACCGAATGAACTGCTTCGCCTCAAGCTCTACTAACTACTTCCTAAGTTCCTCATTCTCTTTAGTAGACATCCTCGTGGGAGGATGCCCAACTGGGTGGGAGCCTGGAATGAGATCGATGTGGAACTCAATGGCCCGCTTTGGCGGCAGGCCTGATACTGGCTCGAATATATCGGGGAAATCCCGAACAACAAAAATACGGGATATGTCCACATTCTCATCTCGTGAATCCAGAGCAAATAAAGTAATATCCGAAATCCCAACATCCTGAAGAGCAATAGCTAACAGAGCAGACGAGTCAGGATGACGAAGAAATAATATCCGCTCCGAACAAATGATTTTGGCGTCGTACTGAGCGAGCCAATCCATGCCAAGAATCATGTCAAAGCCCAAATACTCCATAACGTGCAGATTCGCACAGAAAGAAAATCCGCAAAGATCGATATCTATATCCTCACAAAGCAAGCTAAGGGTCGTGGATCCGCCGATGGAATTCACAATCCTTAGTGAAGAAACCAAACAAGTAACATCCAAAGATAAAGTATCAACTAGTTCCTTTGATACGAATGAGTGAGAGGCACCCGTATCAAAGAGAACTCTACAAGATCTACCATGAAATAAAATAGAACCTTCGATAACGGAAGGATGCGTACCTCGAGGCTGAGCTGAAGATGTAGGAGCCTTGGCAGCATTAAGCTTGCCACATCTAGGAGGTGCAGTGGGACAAGTGGAATTAAGATGACCCTCCTTCTTACAATAGCGGCAGAAAAGAGGCTTGGGACACTCTTTATACATATGATCGATAGATCCACAGTTGAAACACTTCCGAATGGAAGGTGTTCCACTAAGCTGAGCAATAGACTGAGGCTGAGTCTGAGAAGAAGAACTGCCTGTCTTCTTCTTCTTATGCCAAGACTTGGACTTCTGAAATGGGCCCCGCTTCTGATTGGGATTTTTGGAGCCCTCACCATCCCCATCACTGTCTCTCTCACGCTCAACCGCTTCAAGGTGAAGCGCTGCGTCAACTAGCTCATCAAAAGGGAGCTTAAGTTGGAGCATAAGCTGTTTCTTCAAATATTTCTTCAGGCCTTCTACAAACTTGAGATTCTTCTTATAAGGAGAGCTAATGAACTCGAGGCCATACTTGGACAGGGCCTCGAAAGATGATGAATAGTCTGCAGCAGAGGCCTTCCCTTGCTTAAGGTCAATAAAGCGGCGTGCAAGGGCTATCTTCTCGGATTCGGGGACAAACTTGAGCAAGAAGCGCTCTCGGAACTGGTCCCAAGTGAGTGAGGCCTCATCGGTCTCGGATACAAGTAGCTCGTACCAATCCAAGGCACGACCGTCAAGATGGCTAGAAGCAACAAGAACTCTGTCGTGGTCGGGGATAGCCATGCGAGTAAAGTTACGCTCGCAAACTCTAATCCAAGCCTGGACCTCCAGAATAGTCTCGATGCCACTGAACGGCTTCCCTTCGAGATGAATAAAGTCGCTGCATAGACGCGCAAAAGCAGACTTGCGCAGTGCATCAGAAACTGGTGCAGGAGACTGAGAGTGTGACTGAGAGTTATGAACCAGCTCCATGATCTGGCCCGTGTTCATGTATACGCCCTCTGGGTGAGGTTGCTGGACTGTCCAGCATCAGCAGAACGGAGGTTCCTACCTCTCCCAACCATACTGAAAGATAAGTTAAGATTTAGTTAAGCATGATTCAAAGATAGATAATTCATTAAGGAATATTACGGAATATAATAGATTCCTACACATATTCCTAACTTATTTATCTAAAGGTGGATATGTTCAATTTTTGATCGTATTATAACGTATTGTACTACGTGTTTGTTCTGTGTTTGTTATGCTTAATTCTGAACCAAGCTCCGATACCAAGATGCAACGCCCCACTCCAAGACCCTCATTAGCAAAGAGAATCACAGAGGTGATTTCGTCTGCTAATGCGGAGAATAAAGTATAATAGGAGCGACCAAATGTAATTATGCTATAACTATCTACCGAATACGTCGAAAGGTGGAATCTATTTAAATTTTTCTCAATCAGGTGGTTCGACATATTCGATAAATACTTATAACGAAATTACAAATGGCTAAAGATCTATCAGAACAAAGCATAATAACATAATGAAATAGCATCACAGAACAGTATCACATAACAGCACAGAGTCTCAGAACAATACATCGTCAATACAGATCCAAATATATCATAAGGTGGGTACAAAGCCACCACTCACACAAGTGAGTCAAAAATATGTACATAAGAGACTGAATAATCAGAGTATCAAAATAGTGGACAAATATAAAGAGATATCTATCAGCATAGAAGATAATGTCCAAGCGGAAGCACAGAAAGCTAAGTCCAAAGGCCTAACCTGAAACAATTCGGTCTGACCCGAGCGAAAAAAACACTCGGGTCAGGCTAGCTAAACAATCAGTTAATAAACTGAGATAAACATGATAGATAATGAGGCGATATATAACATAGTACTATAGGCCACAAACTCTCACATAGAGAAGAAATAAACATCTAAGTAGAGATGTATAGCAAACCTTGTCTCATTGGCATAACATAGTCACAAATGCCAAAACAAAATATCTAAGTAGAGATGTATAATAAGCCCCATATCATCGGCATAACGTAAGCACAAATGCCAAAACAAAAACATCTAAGTAGAGATGTATAATAAGCCTCATATCATCGGCATAACGTAAGCATAAATGCCAAAACAAAAACATCGAAGTAGAGATGTCAAAAACGATACATCTAAGTAGAGATGTATAACAGGCCATCTAAGTAGAGATGCCAAAAACGATACATCTATGTAGAGATGTATAACGACCATCTAAGTAGAGATGCCAAAAACGATACATCTATGTAGAGATGTATAACGGCCATCTAAGTAGAGATGCCAAAACGATACCTCTAAGGGAGACAGTCCGAAGACACTATCCCAAAGGTAATAAAAGGAATGTGTCACGAACTATTAACAAGGAACCCATAAAGTGTTAACGTGAGTCTCATACCCCACGTTCGCACTAAACGGTTTACTAACCAATCGTAAGCTTCCACACTGAAAGCAGTACAAAGTTCACCTTATGTCTTCGGTAAACTAAGCCGAAAGGCCAAAACGATCAATCGAATAGGTCGGGGATTAACCGGAAAGGAAATACACACGGTTTCATAGGCCGGAGTTTTTCCCAACCGTTTAAGCACCTTTCCACTTCGCTCGAAGTGCTAAAGTGTGAGTGTGGGATTTTATTATAGAAAATAATTACGGAAAACAGATTTATAATTGGTTTGAAATCACTTTAAAACGGCCTTTGAAAACTCCCCTATTATGGAGTAATTAATTTATTAATTAAAAATAATATTATATAATAATTTCGAAAGCCATTTCGGAGTGAAAAATCCTTTTAAAACCCTTTTATAAGGCCCGTGTACGAAATCCAGCGACCAATCTCAAAGAAATCGATAAAACCAGAAAATCACTGAAAATATTCTAGTGTTGGAAAATAGTCCAAAAATGACGCAAACCCAAGTTCGGAAAATTATTCGGACCAGCAAACTGAATCCGAATGGCATGAAAATTGGTAGGAACGTAGTCCGACATTCCTACTTCAGAACGCAAAAAGAATTACTCGATTCCGACTTGAAACGAAGTCGCAGCGACGCTCCAAACTCGGACCCGGAAACAGTTAATACATTGTTTCAGGCTGAGATCCGGGTCCCTCTTCGACAGCAATTTCGAAGAGTCAAATGAACTCGGATACTAATCAAACTTTCTAGAGATGGAGTTCGGAACTCCAGCTTTCCAACGAGTTCGAAAACGTTGGATTCCGACCACGGGTGTGACCGTGGCAGTGTCACAAAGTTTCAGTTTCAAAACTGGAAACATGGAATAAGAAATCGATAAAACCAGAAAATCACTGAAACTATTCTAAAGTGTTGGAAAATAGTCCAAAACTGACGCGAACCCCAGTTCGGAAAATTATTCGGACCAGCAGGCTGAATCCGAATGGCATGAAAATTGGTAGGAACATAGTTCGACATTCCTACTTCAGAATGCAAAAAGAATTACTCGATTCCGACTTGAAACGAAGTCGTAGCGACGCTCCAGAGTCGGACCCGGAAACAGTGAATACACTGTTTTAGGCTGAGATCCGGGTCCCTCTTCGACAGCAATTTCGAAGAGTCAAATGAACTCGGATACTAATCAAACTTTCTAGAGATGGAGTTTGGAACTCCAGCTTTCCAACGAGTCCAAAAACGTTGGAATCCGACAAAGGACGAGCCTGGGATGGCGTCGCAAAGTCGGGGTTCTGTACTGAAAACAACTGGAGAAAAGAGACTAAGGCCTATAGTTATGCACTAACAGACCAGAGATGAAAAACCATAATTTTGGCATAGTAAACTTCCAATTCTGACCAAATGAATAAAATAAAAGTTGTAGCTTAGTTTCTAAGATTTCCGGAGTGACCAAGATCGTCAAATTCCGATCGGGGATGAAAATTTTATGACTAAAACAATTCTCAGATTTAAATTCTATATCACTGTCAATGTGCTCTCGGGATAGTAGTAAGAATGCACAGTTTTGACCCAATTAACTTCAAAATTTCACGGAACTCAAAACATGAAAGTTTTAGCCCTAAATCTAAGCTTTCAAGAACATCCAAAATTATTAGATTTGGATAAGAAACGAGTAACTTATGGCTAAATCAATTTCAGGGTTTTATTTTATCAACCCTGTAGTTTGTTGTCAGGTCAGCGACAAACAAACGTGATTTCGACCATTCAAACCACAAAACTAGGCAAAGATCAAAACATAAAAGTTATAGCCTACAGAATAAGCTTTCCAGAATATTAAGAAAATATTAATTCTGATTTAAGATGAATGAGATATGCCTAATTTTTTAACAGCAATAAACTAATTATAATTTCAGCTAGCATATATTACCTCTTTCCCAAGCAAGAAAAATATGCACAAACACTTGATGTGCACTCCAAAAGCTAGAGAGAGGAGGTCAAGAGGCTTCATAACAAAAATAAACCAAAAACCATGTATTAAAAATTAATTTCAGAAATTAAAATGAAGATTAGAGAGTGAGTAGAGAAGGATTGCTTTACCTTTTAACTTGTATTAACCTAGATTAGCTATGTGGAGAGGAAAATGGATCTTCTACCAAATGGAGGCCATTAATTAGGTTTTGCTCTAGGGTTTAAGGGTTGATGGAATGAGATGTTGGCTGAAACAAATGGGTAGAAGATGGTTTATAGGCTAATGGAAGTGGGTTAGTGGGCCTAATACCCATTAGGACTTGGAATATGTTCTATATCTCAAGTTAGCTAATTTCTCTAAATACAAACTACACATTATTTACCCATAAAATTTTAAAATATGTTACCAAAATAATTTAGCTATAGTTATAAAATTTTACATCACAATATTTGCCAACTTACAATTTAACCCCTAATTATTCCAAAACATCTTTTAGTCAAAATTGCCCAAAAATCACCGTTTTGCAATTAAATTGTAAATTAAATTCCCAATTCAAATATTGCACTATTTTACACATATAAAATTTTGCAATATTATAAATTTCCATTTACCCTAATTAATTTCCATTAAATTCTCCATTTTACACTTAAGCCCAAAATATTAATTTATTCAAAATAACTAACTTTTGAACAAATTAGCCACATTAAAAATTCATTAATAGCTCCAATTAAATAAAATTCAAAATTTTAATTTATTATTTGGCAATTGCAATCACGGGTTGTCACAACCAACGGTGTCTGTATATAATTTTCTATCCTATGGTCAAGTGATACAAAAATTAATCATTTCAATCCGCAATTTAAATACCTACGGGTATATATCTTTTCAACCCGCAATCCCAAATTCAATTCAATGAAAATCGCTTGGGTTTATCATTTCAACCCATAACGATTTTCTCCTATTCTACAAGATCGTTCGGGTATGTATCATTTCAACCCATAGGGAATTCTAGACTAACAGGGAACTTGCAGAGTGAGAACAGATATGATAATAATTTAATATATCAACAACAGGCATTTAACATCAATAACAATAAAATATAATATAAACAACAGGATATGGTGTCATAACCCACAGGTGAACAATTACAGATAAAAGCATCTCATATATAATAATTAAATAATTAACTGTTCAAATTAGCAGCATATTTCAATTGTCGTTTCAAGTGAAATCAAACTTAATAAATATAAGAACGTTAATCGTGAGTGATTTCTCACCTTTGGAGGCTAGAAAGATGAACGAGAATGGAATGAGTTACAAATCCAAGCACGAATTACAAAGTAAAGCTAGAATGGCACGAATTCGACGAACAGAGCTGATAACTGGAATCGATGAAAACAAATTGAATCAGTTTTGATATAAACTGAAAATATATACATGGTTATTATATATATATATATATACACACACATATATATATATATATATATATTATTTATTTCCTAAAATATATTCCAAAACATATATTTTCAAATCCATATTTAGTTCGTGCACATATAAAATAAATTTCCATATATATACTCGAACCAAGCCCATATATTCTTATATATAGACGAATATTTTTAAACAAATGTGTATATATATATATATATAACTATTTACATATATAAAATGTATTCTAAATTCAAACACATTTTACATTTAAATATACATATGAGACAACTTGTATAAACTTATATATATAAACCGAGAGTCACATAACGAATATAAATTTACACATACCATACCGAAACAATAGAAAATCTAGATAAACAACATATTATAAAATTCATATATACTGACATACGTAATCTATATATACAAATATCATATATACAACTTGCACATATACATATGAAAACAATATACTCTATATGATATAATTAAAAATTCGTGTTATGTAAACATATTATTTAACTAAGATATATATACATTAACATATATTAACAGACATATATATATAACCCGAACTAGATTATACTTATATAAATACAATGTATATGTGGAAGAATCAACTCACGTATACAATATATGTCCTATATATATAATGTATAACAAATACTATCAAATAATATAATATACTGTAAGTATATTACAGCACACGCAACATATATAACATGCATATATATTAATCCGACATGCACAGTAAACTATTTATATTTTCATATATATATATATATATATATATTGAAATATGTACAACCTTTATACTATAATACTCTGTGCTTTATACCAACAGCACCTCAGACTCTAATAACTCATATATATTTATATATAGACTAAATATAATACTGTTTGAAACTTTTATATGCGTAACAGCAAATCAAAGCTCATAAATCCTATATATATAATAACATATATATGTGTGTTAAACAATTATACGCACCTTGTTTTTATATTTGAAACCAAACTTAAATATACTTATATAAACTAATATTTATATAAACTGAGCTAATAGATAACTCACGTAAATTTACACGTATATACAAATAGAATATTAGCTTATAAAACTATACATATTCATACAATTACACTTACACAAGCCTTTACATATAAAAGGAAAGGCACGCCGGCCGACAGGAGAGGGAAAAGGGGCACTGGGTGGTAGTCTGGAGATGCTCGAGGAATAGACGTGGAATAACAAAGAGGAGAGAGGCTATGGCTGAGGTCGGCTTGACTGCGTGGAGAAGTGGGAGGTTGTGGATCTGGCACCTTGGGATTGTCTTGGTGTGGGAGGGTGGTCGGTTGGTCGAGATGCTGATGGTGGTTCGGCCATGAGGGTATGGGTTTGGGAGGTGCGGGTAGCGGCCGAAGGTTATGGGGTCGGTTTTTGTGGTCTGGGTGGTGATCGCGGGATAGTGTGAGGTGGTTTTGGAGTTTGGCTCGGTGGAGTTCGTGGCTGCGGGTGGTGGAGTCGGCCAGTGGTGGTAGAGAGAGGAAGTTGGAATGAGGGGAAGAGGAGAAGCAACTGAGAGCAAGGAACATGTGAAGGATCGAAATGGTTTGAATGGAGGTGGAGGATGAAGAGGGTGTACGGGTTGATGGAGAAGAAAGAAAATGAAGAGGAAAATGAAGAGGATGTTCAATAGTGGCTTCATATAGCTTTATTTAATTGATATATTTATTATATACAGCAATAGAATGAATGAACTTACCTATTTTTGTGAACCGTAGAATCAAACAGCTGGTAGAAGACTAAATGTAAAGTGAAAGAAATGGCAACGGTCACACAGTGATTAAGCTGAAAAATTTAAAGCAATTTATTTTTGGTTTGGGCAGCACGTTTAAAATTTGAAAAGGCACGGGAAGTAAATACCGAAATTTGTTGTACCGATACGAAGTACCGTTTTATCGTTTCCGTCGCGTATCAGACCTCAAAATACATAAATAAATATACTACGGAGATCAGCACGATGAGACGATCAAAATGGTACATATATATCAACGATACGACCATCCTATCAAAAGTCGATATTCGGTACTAAAAATGCTGCAAATTCGCTGAAAATAAGATAAACGAAGCTAGAGAAGTCCAAATTTGACGAAACGAATTATGATGTCTCACTCAAAAGATGATTTACAAATTTATTATATAAAAATATTCAGGTTTGGAAAACATTTTATTATCATCAAATATTAACTGATTTAAATTTCAATAAAATTGCACAATAAAATAAACTTCCATATTATCAGATGAAAATTTACCACCAGCTATGTTTATATGGACGTATTCCAAATATCAAATTTTTATTTACAAATTTAATTATTTAAAATTTCACAAAATTTCAGTTAATTATGTTATTAAAACTATTAAAATTTTTGGGTCGTTACACTCTCCCCCACTCAAAACTTTCCGTCCTCGAAAAGGAAGGAGGTAGGAGAAAAATAACAGAAAGGAAAATATAACCAGAAAGAAAAATAGATTTGAATATAAAATAAAACAATTAATTTAAACCATATAAACTATATTTATTTTAAAATTGGTTTATATTCAATTAGTTGATTCCAATTTATTTTATTTAATCAATCAAATTTATTGTGTTCACATTTAATTGATTTCAATTCCATATATTTTCATTCAATTGATTTGTTTCCCATTTATTAACATTTATTACAAAAACTTTCACAACAAAATTTGTTTTATTTTACTCATCTATTAAATCTATTTGATTAACCATAGTTAATTCCACCTCGACATTCAACTTTAACTATTCAAAACCATATAGATTTCAATTAATATTCAACAAATTTGGTTTAATCCATTTTATTCAACTAATAGATAGTCATTCAATTTAAAATTGATTTTCTTCCATTTTATCAACATTTCATTCAAACAAATTCATTTTTAAATTACCTCATTTATTTTATCCATTTATCTTCAGCTAAGTTGATTCCACAAAAAATCACTTTCAACTATCCTTAAGTCTATATTTGGTCTCTTAACTAGCATTCTCCTTTATTTATTAAATTTATTTCACTTAACATATTTTTCCGCATATATTAAGTGTAATAAACATATTATAACCATATATTATTTAACCAATTAATTCTCTTTTTATTGTTCAATTTATTATCCTATTTATTATTTATAAATTCCCTTTACAAAATATCATTTTGATATCCTATTGCTCACATTTATTTTTGTATATTATTCAATTACCTATTCACATTTAACTATTTCTAGGTAAGTTATATTAAGGTTCTGGGTGTAATTAAATACTATACAAATTTTCCTTTATTTACAACATTTATATTAAGCTAGATTTTGGTTTGAACAATTTATTACCTAAGTTTTCTTTTGTATAACCTCAATTACACATTCACCCTAACATTTTAACTTTTTGAATATTTTAGGCAAGTCATATATATTAGAATGCAATTTAGTATTATACAAATAAGTTTTTATTCAAATTCAACTATTTCAAGTTGGTTTAATTTCATTTATCATTTTAGATATTCCACTTATTCAAAATTTCACTTTATTTCAATAATCGAAACCATTTCTTAATATAAACTTGAGATTCAAATTTTCGGTTTCACTTCAAACTACTTTGAAATAATTATATACATATATATTTTATAAATCAACTCATATTCAAGAAATTCAAATTAATTTTTTTTTGCCAAAACAAAAGTGTAGCAAAGCTACTAAGAGGCCTCTCCACTACGAGACTTGAAAATGAATGTCGATGATGCTGCAGTCATCATCGAAATTATTTCCCAGCGACAAAAGAGAAGAGTACTGATTTAAAACTTTTAAAATTCTTTGGAAACGATTTCTATTCGAAAATACCTTTAAATAATATACTCTAAAATTCAAAAGCTAAATTTTCAAAAATACTGGAAATTGAGTTCTCAAATTCTTAATTTAAATTCATTTCAATTCCAAATCAATTTATAAACCATGTTTATAATTTTATTTATTTATATCATGTTGCAATAATTAATGGTTTACAAAACCATAAATTAAATCAAATATTATCATTTCTAACAACCAATTCAGTTAACTATAAGATTTCAGAAAATTATACTTTCATAGATAATATAATCATACAAAATTTATTTCATTTACCAAATTGAAAATAATATTGTGTCAGTTTGCTCTGTTCAAGTGTTTTGGAATTCGTATCGATAGCGTTAGCTAGACGAATCGATCGAAACTCAAAATTCAAACTTAACAACTCAAACAACACAATATAAAACATTTGTATATTAATTACAAATACACTCCCTCACTCAATGATTCCAGAATGTATTTCAAAACAAGGATAGAGATTCAAATTAGGAGAGATCCTAATCAAAGGAAATTCTAACCAGAAGATAGGCCTGAAAGGGAGATAAGATAATTAAATTGCAAAATAGGAAGATGAATATACTAATATTAATCGCGGGCGACCTTAACCGGTCAACCATGACTTTAAGAATAAGACCGATCATAAGAGAATAGCAAGAGATAGCAGCATCGTAAACCAAGGATACAGAAATCTCCGGTGAATCTATGCCTGTTGTAAAGGAGTTTCACCCCTTTATGAATCATACAGTAGAGCTATGGGATGCTCCAGAATCAAGAAAACACGATTAGAGAGAGACAAGAATGGATTTCAGAACGAAGGGGAAAGTTCCAAAAGTCAAAGGAAATTTGAATCAAAGAGGAAGGAATTCAAGCTCGACCGTAGGTAATTCTGTAATTAATTCTACTACATATGCTAAGTTTTGCCTAAAACCAGATCTCTGATACCAACTGTAACGACCTGGTATTTTAAACCATTCGCATCCACACATGTCAGACTTGAATTGCTCAAAATATCATATTGTTAATTTATATTTGGCAAAACTCGGCATATACAGTAAATAAAATCAATCATAGAATCACAGACACAGAGTATTACAATAATAAGCAGTGAAATAGATAAATAGTAGTTCATGAAGCTACTATAAAACGTTAGAGTCTGAAATAAAATACAAAAGAATATCTCAAATACAATGTAGTCTCGAATACAACAGATGACAAGTCTGAACAAACAACTAGATAGCTGAAAGCTGAATAGATACAGATGGATCTCTAAGTGAAGCTCCAACTCCAAAGGTAAGTCTCATATGCTGTGACACTCAGTCTGACCCGAGCGTAAAGCGAAACACAAAACACTCGAGTCAGGATTAACATTCTTATATTAATAAATTCAACTCAAGTGAAATGTCAACCGAAATACAAGTAACTTAAAGGATGTTTGGGATTTCCATCCTCTAAGGATCCGTGGAACTATCTGCTATGTAGTAATATACGCTATTATAATATGTCTATAGTAAAGTAAATTATTAAAATAGTGTTAAGGCGTTACCCATATCCCTCTTAACACATTTTTATATATTCCCATAGTCTATATAGTACCGTAATTCCTCCGTAAACTGAAGGGTTATCAGAGGGCACTCCATAGGTATGGTACAAACCAAACTCGTAGAAGCCGCGATAGGGCATGCGATAAGGCACTCGAGGCAATGCCAGGGTAGATATATCGTTTGCTTATCCGGATTGGTGGTAACGCATGGCAGCTACTACCGCCCACCTCATGACACACTCCCAAATCAAAGGGTGCACCCAATCAAATCAAAAGAGCAATAGAATGGTATCGAAGAAATGTGCCCGATCGGAGGAATGAATTCACTTGGCCCGGCGTGGCTCCTGTTTTAGCTGCATCAAGCTGACTCACGGGAGTCAGGGCTACGTAAATACCATATAGAATCGTCACCAAACCATCCTACTTCATTTCTGGAATCTCCATCACGTACATAGTTGTTAAAGTGGTTTTCAGTATTGGCAGAGAGTATGACAATATCTGATCCCGATCTCTTTAACAACCAACCGTTATTATAACACCGCGGTCATTTCATTTCAAATCATTTTTCATAACCAAAATATCATATCTATTTCAAAACCATATCAATACGATATCATTATTCACTTAAAATAATATTCATTTCCATAATCATAACACTTTCCAAAATTATAACACTTCTGAAATTATAACATTTTTTGAAACCATAACACTTAGGAAATCATAACACTTGGAAATCATAACACTTGGAAATCATAACACTTTGAAATCATAATACTTTCCAGTCAAACAGTTTAGATATAGAAAATAGTATATGTAATAAAATAGATTATAAAATAAAAATGGTTTATATAATAAAATAGTTGTAGTTGAAAATAGTTATAAATTAAAAATAGTTTATACTAAAATAATTAGTATATTAAAATATTTTTATATTAAAAATAGTTTATATTAAAAATAATTCATAAAGTAAAATATTTTTATATATTAAAATACTTTATATAAGATAAAAATAATTTCATCAAATTTGATAAATCAATCCAGATCAATTCGAATTCCAAAAATTCAATTTATTTTAATCTCAATTCACCAATTTCAACTCTGTTCAAAACCACTTAAAATTTATATCGATATCAAATACATATATATAAACTACAATTTAAACCATTTCAATTTCAATAGATTTCAAAGCTTAAATTCATTTACATTTCAAATTCAACTTTACCATTATTTAATATTGAAAAATTCACTTAGTCAATCCAATTTCATTTAAATAAAACCTTAAATTACAATTTATATAAACTAAATATTCCCTTCAATTTATTTACTTGAAATATTCATTTAATCACTATAAATCAAAAATCAAGTTATAAATCATATCTTTAAAATCTCAAATTTAATAAGTTTCAAATCGGTTTTATTTAAGTAAATTTCAAATTAATTTCGATTTCTCTTTCCAATTTAATTTATTAAAAATTATTATAAAATTTATATTAAAAATATAATATCTTAAAATCAATATTTATTAAAACCACAAATATTTCTTTTCAAAACCTTGGAAATCATTTTCAAAATATAAATATATAGACCAACGGCGTTTGTATATAATTTTCTATCCTATGGTCAAGTGATACAGAAATTTATCATTTCAATCCGCAATTTAAATATCTACGAGTATATATCTTTTCAATCCGCAATCACAAATTCAATTCAACGAAAATCGCTTGGGTTTACCATTTCAACCCATAACGATTTTCTCCTATTCTACAAGATCGTTCGGGTATGTATCATTTCAACCCATAGGGAATTCTAGACTAACAGGGAACTTGCAGAGTGAGAACAGATATGATAATAATTTAATATATCAACAACAGGCATATAACATCAATAATAATAAAATATAATATAAACAACAGGATATGGTGTCATATCCCACAGGTGAACAATTACAGATAATAGCATCTCATATATAACAATTAAATAATTAACCGTTCAAATTAGCAGCATATTTCAATTGTCGTTTCAAGTGAAATCAAACTTAATAAATATAAGAACGTTAATCATGAGTGATTGCTCACCTTTAGAGGTTAGAAAGATGAACGAGAATGGAATGAGTTACAAATCCAAGCACGAATTACAAAGTAAAGCTAGAATGGCACGAATTCGACGAACAGAGCTGATAACAGGAATCGATGAAAACAAATTGAATCAGTTTTGATATAAACTGGAAATATACATGGTTATTATATTATATATATATATATTTTATTTGTTTCCTAAAATAAATTCCAAAACATATATTTTCAAATCCATATTTAGTTTGTACACATATAAAATAAATTTCCATATACATATCCGAACCAAGCCCATATATTCTTATATATAGACTAATATTTTTAAACAAATGTATATATATAACTATATATAACTACTTACATATATAAAACGTATTCTAAATTCAAACACATTTTACATTTAAATATACATATGAGACAACTTGTATAAACTTATATATATATATATATAAACCGAGAGTCTCATAACAAATATAAATTTACACATACCATACTGAAACAATAGAAAATCTATATTAACAACATATTATAAAATTCATATATACTGACATACGTAATCTATATATACAAATATCATATATACAACTTGCACATATACATATGCAAACAATATACTCTATATGATATAATTAAAAATCTATGTTATGTAAACATATTATTTGACTAAGGTATATATACATTAACATATATTAACAAACATATTTATATAACCCGAACTAGATTATACTTATATAAATACAATATATATGTGGAAGAATCAACTCACGTATACAATATATAGCCTATAAATATATAATGTATAACAAATACTATCAAATAATATAATATACTATAAGTATATTACAACACATGCAACATATATAACAAGCATATATATTAATCCGACATGCACAGTAAACTATGTATATTTTCATATATATATATATTGAAACATGTACAACCTTTATAATATAATACTCTGTGCTTTATACTAACAGCACCTCAGACTTTAATAACTCATATATATTTATATATAGACTAAATATAATACTGTTTGAAACTTTTATATGCGTAACATCAAATCAAAGCTCATAAATCCTATATATACAATAACATATATATGTGTGTTAAACAATTATACGCACCTTGTTTTTATATAGGCTAGTGTGAGGCGGTTTTGGAGTTTGGCTCGATGGAGTTTGTGGCTGCGGGTGGTGGAGTCAGCCAGTGGTGGTAGAGAGGGGAAGTTGGAATGAGGGGAAGAGTAGAAGTGTAATGCCCCACTCCGAGACCCACATTAGCAAAGAGTATTACTAGGTAACACCGTCCGCTAATGCGGAGAATAGAGCTGGATAGGAGCGACCATCTATAGCCTTGTCTTAATTATCTATTGAATACGCCGACAATTGCCATTTCTTACCTAAATGGGTCGACATATCCAATAATTACTTAATACAAAGCCATAGGTGGCTGAAGGATCTATCAGAATAATATATAACAACTCAAATGTAATACAGAACACAGAACAGTGGATCATCATACATTTTCACATATACAGATACATTACAGAGTATACAAAATAATACATGTCAAGTGGTAAAGCAAACCACAATATACAGGTGAGTCAAAAGAATACATATCAGAGTTACAGCCAAAAAGTACTTCACAAAAAGCTATAACAAAAAGGAGCTAGCGGAATAGTCCATGCGGAAGCAAAATAGGCTAAGTCCAATGTACCTAACCTGAAACATCTCGGTCTGACCCGAGTATAAAATATACGGGTCAGTCTAGCTAAACAAATCAGTTAGATATACTAAATGATAATGAACATACAAAGTCATAAAGTACCACAAATATCTCCAAAAGAGATAACCAAGTCATCTAACATAAGATGATTCATAACAAGCCTCATATCATAGGCAACTCCAATAAACCAAGGATATCATATCCCAAAACAAGCCAAAAGGCAAATAACAAATACCAATAAAGGTAGCACAAGTTTCCACAAGGAAATCGCTATATATCGTGTGGTTCAAAGAACCTACCCCGGAAGGCGATACACTAGGGAAATGTAATTGTCAAAGAAACAAAAGATGCTCGAGCTCAGTACTGTATAACAAGGATCCACAAACCCGAAGGCACAAACCCTGTAACAACCCGCATATCTATCGATTTTATATTTAAATATTTTATTTAAATATTTTATCGTTAGACGGATGTTAGTCCGAAAAGCTACTTTTTGCATACGGTCAAATTAGGACTCGAGACCACTTCCATTGAGTTCAAAATGACGTTTGCGATCTTTTTGAGTGTAAACTTCGATATGTTTGGAGATAGTGGAATTTTCGTCACTTTTCCCGCTTGTGACTTTGGTTGGGACTGCACCTTCTTAATTCAGCCCAACCCTCTTCCTCACTTTATCAAACGCTTCTAGCTTTGTCAAAAATGGTGGTGGGAAAGAAAAATCACTACAACAGTTTATGGGTTTCATAGCGTTTGAAAAACGCTATAACAGGCTACCATAGCGTTTCAGAGAACGCCGTGAAACGACAAGCTATGGTAGGCCGGCAGCATTACATAGCAGGAAGGAAAACGCTACAATATCTAATAGCGTTTACAAAAGGTCATAGCGTTTGCAACCTACAATAGCGTTTTTTCTCTGTTATTAAACTTAAACGCTATAGGGAATTATAATCCTTCATTTAACTTCTATAGCGTTTTTGAGCTTATTTTATAGCGTTTCATCAAACCATGTTATAGCGTTACAATGTTTTCCGATAGCATTTCTTGTCATGCTTGCATAGCGTTTTTATTTTCTACTATAGCATTTTTGATTCTATTATAGCGTTTTTGGTGGAAAAATCTTACATCTCATATATAGCGTTTGATGAATCAATAGCATTTTTCAAACGCTATTCTATATAATATTAATTTTCAGCATTTGTTTCAATTTTCATTTTATTATATTACATATATATATATGCACACAGATAGATATATGTATACACATTACACACACAGATATATATATATATATATATATATATATATATATTAAAATGTGGATCCCAAAAATAACAAATCGAGAAGATGACAACAACTATATGTAACAATGATAACGTTGCAGTGAATTCTAATTTGGAAACACACAATCAAACCAGTGGAAAAGTTTCAAATAATTCTGCTAATATTTCAAATACTACAAGACATGGTCGCATGATAATAGTTCAAAATAGTCTAACAAATGAACACAAATACTACAAGACATGGTCACATGATAATAGCTCAAAATAGTCTAACAAATGGACACAAATACTCAGTTATGGAGACTATGATACGGAAATGGCTGCTACAGAAGATTCTTGCAAGGATCTAAACATTGCTCCAGGTTGCTTCAGTGTTAACCAAGTTCCTGCATTAAATGACAAAGTAGACAAAGTATAAAAGTGCTGAAGCTGTTGATTTAGTTACCAAAGAGCTTGGAGGTAAAATCACTAGACAGCCAGGACCTATTCCTGGAATTAATACCAAGATCACCTCTTTTCTTTTTAAATACACACACAATATGCATGTTAGGATTGTTAGCATTTTCGCTAACCACTGCCATACTTTTCAAAACTGCTGTCAACTGAATATTGCATTAGCCACTGCCCCTTCTACATTCAAACACACTGCCACCTTCTGAACTGACACTCACCAACACTACTACCACTGTCTCCACTTACACTTCACCTTCTTCCATCAACAAGATCAACTGCTATTGACAATCAACTTCCTCCCCCATTACATTGCACCAACCTCTTCCCCGTATCATCAAGCTGTACACCTGCAACTTCATACACAACCACCACAATATTGTCATCTCAACCATCCATGCCGACAACTACTATCCTACTACTCACAAACTTCACTGCTTCTTGCCTGCAGCTTAACCACCATCTCCCTCTCAAAACCACCAACAACATCATCTCCAAAGACTGACCACTCGACTGCAAGACCATCACTACAACACTCAAAACTGCCTACATTTCAATTCAACTACTTCAACCAAATCTACCCGACAGCCCCGCCATTTCATCACTGATCCACAACTGCAAGTTCACCCAACCTTGCTAACTGTCCTCTATCCACTTCCAACTCTACAGCCAGAACTGCTCCTCACTTGTCTGTAGCCTTCCTAATCACTAATCAACTTACTTCTACACTTTCATAATCTACAAACATCGATCAATACCATCACCATACTTCTACATTTTCATAATCACTGCCTCACTGTTACAACTGCAGCATTCAACCTTGCTCACTGCCTCTTCCCACAAACATTTCTCAACTTACCACTGCAAATCTCCAACTTAACTCACACTAATCAACTTCCAAATCCAAACCAACTACTTCATCATCCCATATTTCATCAACACTGCAACCACACTGCTGCCTCCAAAATACTTCATCCCATACAAACTTGTCATAATCACCCGGTTTTCCATACAACTTGCACACCAATTACTGCAAACCACCCACCAAACCAACAAAACTGCCATTCTCCAAAAAACAAAACTTCATTGTGCATTGTAATGAAGTTGAAGTTTTTATGAAAAATACACATTTCACATTTCTTTTTTACATTTCACATTCTCATTCTAAATAACTCACAACCTCGCCTCTATTTCTTCCCCTGACTACATCCAAGCACGGTCCACCCAGCCTGCAAAAACTGCCACACCATCTCCAATAGTCATCCTCTTGCATCACAAAACTGCTCCCACCTTGCTTCATCATAGTGCACGATACAGTGCACGAAACTGCTGCACCATCCCACTGCATCATTTCTCCATAGCTACAGCAACTCAAATACCATCACATTGCTTCACTTAGTTTACAACAACTCCATAGCTACAGCAACTCAAAACAGTCAGTACTTCACTGCTGAAACATCCCTACCTCTGCCCCGACGACCATCACAGCCAATCGCCTTCATAGTCTTCACTGCACACATCGAGCAGCTTGCATCTATTTTTTTTTAAGTGGGCTATGCCAGCCGCTAGGCATGAAAAAAGATTGGTTGATATATATTCAATTAGTAAATTAGATAACAAGCTGCATCAAATTCATTCTGATATGTGTATGCACTAAATTGAATACAGAAAAGATTGCTATTGTTACCAAGTTTTCTTGTAGTGAATAGTAATCGAATATTACACTGGAAAGAGACTTGTTACAGTTAGTACCAATATGCATAAGATTTCTGAAACTTAATACATCCATTTTGGAAGAACTATCTATAACTATTATGAATGTCAAATGTCAAAATAGTGAAATGCTGGTGACATGGCGTCACTTTTGTTTGAAGTAAACTAAAATCTAATCTTAGATAGGCATTTTGTATGGAACTATGTTTCCAACAAGAGAAAGTTTCATCAACTTTATCTGGACTATTGTCCACTGAAAGGTGGTCGAAGGACTGCACAAAAATAATTATAATATTGATAGATAGATAAATGGATTAGTATCAAAAATACAAAAGTGTACTTCATCTATGAGGTCAACATAACTCCACTAGTACCAAATTCTTTTGTCCTGCCAAGCTTTATATGCACTTTGAGTTTCAAGTATTGATTACTCTTCCAATCATTAATAAATATGAAGTAGTTCATGCATAGTTTATGGTAAAATTGAATTAAATTACACAGTCTTGTTCTCAATAAAAAGAATTGATACATATGTTAATAGATTAATTGTTAAGCTATTTGGTATAAAATATTTCCATTTATTTTGAAAGATTATAAAATGAACAAAAGTCGTAAAACATAAATATATTCTGCTAAAAGCAATTTCAGCAGCTATTTTAGTAGAAGCTGGTATAATGAGGTGGATACAAGTTCCTTTTAGTTATTCACAAATCCCACCTTTTTATGAAAAAACTAACAATAAATAGTATCTAAATACTGGCTCAAAAAACGAGAATATATACAGATAAATAGCAGAGCAACAGATCCAAATGTGAAGTGCAAATCTACTCAATTCAAAATCTTTCATCAACAATTTAACAAAAAAAACTAAATATAGAAAAAGTATACTCTTCATATATACCTAATTTTTTTTAAATAAAATCTTAGATGCTATTTTTTCTACCCTTCATTGTAGATATAAAAATTATGCTTAGATCAAGGTCTCGGATAGATCTACATGGGCAATACTACTTCATGTATGAATTAGCATTTAAGTTATTTCTGAATTGGAATTAGATATACATAAGCGCATATTAAACGAGAAAATGAAATAGGGTAAAATGAGCAAGTATCTACCAATCTTAACTAAAACTACCATTAATCTGGTACTGATTTACAAAGCATTTAAAAAGTACTACCAACAACAATTATAATTATCATTGTTCATGAAATAATTAAATAATACATGACGTTTGCAAAAGAGGTTTTAATTTTCCAATGCATTAAATGATAGTTATGCATTTTAAGCACAATTTTGTGATTAATTTGGCTGCTGTTCAAACCTGAAGAGAGAAACAGAATTAAAAAGCATTTAATGCATGAGCTGTGCATATAAATGTTACCTTGACAATTAGTTATTTTGCTTAAATTTCTCTCTATTATGTCTTAATTAGCAGCTCTTTTTCATTCTATTCCATAACAGCAGTAATAAAATAGAACCAAAAATGAAGAATGAAAAGAAACCTGAAACTTGATGACTCTCATGTTATTCAGATTCTCATTCATTGCTTTCATCCCCTTATCTTTCATCCCCATTATCAGAAATTCATATCCATTACTCTTTTTTATCCACACAACAATAATCCATAATGTGAAAGCTACTCCAATTACTGCCGGAAGAACAGAAATGCCTAGATATAAACAAAGCAATCCTCCACTACCACTTGCATTGGTGTCAGCCATAAGTAATGAATTTACAAAGACAAGTGTACCACCATTTGTTCATCCACTTGCATGTTGAAGGTTCTGATAACAACCCTCTTTTGATATTTCCAGAAGGAACATGCGTCAACAACCAGTACACTGTCATGATTAAGAAGGGATGTTTTGAACTTGGTTGAGCTGTTTGTCCAATAGCTATCAAGTACAATAGAATATTTGTGGATTCTTTTTGGAACAACAAGAAGCAATCATTTACGATGCATTTAGTTCGTCTTATGACATCATAGGCTGTTGTTTGAGATGTTTTGTATCCTGAGCCTCGGTTTCTAACACTTGGAGAAACACCAATTGAATTTGCTGAAAGGTAATACTTTTTTTTATACTATTTTTGGTTTTGCCTTTATATATAATGTAATGGTTGCATGGTTAAAAGGAAGTAGATATTATTCTTCTATCGTGTAGGGTTAGAGATATGATAGCCATTTGAGCTGGTCTGGAAAAGGTCCTGCGGGATGGATATCTTGAAATACTACCAACCAAGCCCGAAATTTATAGAGAAAAAGCAGCAGATCTTTGCCGATTTTGTTCTCAATAAGCTGGATGAGAATAAATAGCTATTAAATAATAGCTCTAATTTTGATTTTGATTTTGGTTTTATTTTTATTTTGTTATTTATCTTATTTAACCTAACATTTATTGTTTAGTTTTTATTATGTGTATGATCAATAAAATAGCTTATTAAAAATACAATAATTCCAAGCACCTGTAACTGCAAGTAATGAGAATTACCATTAGTATTACATGTATTATGAGTTGTATATTTCTTTGTGTACGTAAAATGTGGTAAACAGTGTGGTTTGTCTATGTTGCTATTAGTCTGTGTTAAATGATATATAAAAGAATTGTCTGATTTCTAATATACTAGATTTGCCAATAATAACACTGGAGTGAGACACGTATATGGTCTCCATACCCTTGATTCATTCCATTGCTTTTGAACCTGATTAAACCTTTAAAATACAGTCAAGGTACTCAAGAAGGAATATTTTGTCTTTGCCATTGGTGTCAGCCTAAAGTAAACAATGTCATGTTACACCTTAAAAAACAAAGGTGCCAAAATTCAGATGGATCCTAGAAGTAAACAAAATGAATGGGTAGATACCATCGAAACTAAAGGACTCTACAAAACAAAACAAACAAAAAACAAGCAAACAAAAAACAAAAACAAAAAATTCATAAAATTCCTGCTTTTATAACAGGGTTATAAAATCGTTCTTGGACACAAATATATTAAAAATACTAGATTATAACACTTAGTTGTATGTAGAAACATGGTATTAAAAGAAGACAAAACGTTGAATTCTTCTCAAAGACCACTTGGATTATTTGTAAAAAAATAAAGTCTAAATTATGATCCAGGAGCAAACAAATACTGAATAATTTGTATGCATTTAGAATACCATTATACGTTCAAACTCGTTGTATAAATCTTGGATTAACCACTGACCTCAATTAACTCCATTAACTCCACCTTTTAATAAACACTTCCTAGAATACAATAAATAAATATTGGTGGGAACTGGTTGTGGTTTTCCTCGGGTATTTTGGCATGATGGAGTGCCAATAATAATCAAAGGTCAGGATGTGGAAACTGAAGGTTGAAAGACATTTGTAGTACTCAATTATAATATTTTACCTTGTATACCCACCCACACTTCCACTTGCATGAAATTTGGTAATCAAAAAATTGTCGAATATTCAAATCTATTAATGGTACAAATATTAATGGCATGAAATTTAGCAAGGGCGGGTCACAACTTCCATAAATCAGATCAGAAAAATTAGGGTTAGGGCTCACGCACAAAACCAGAAGACACTGAAAAAATCTTTAAATTTACCTATGAATTCCCACGATTGACTATTGTGCTGAGATTAACGAAGAAGCCGATGACGAGATTGATGATGGCACTTAGATTAGAAGAAGCCGACGAGTTGAAGAAGAGGACAATTAGGGTGAATTCACGCTTTAAGTTGACAACGAAGACATTAACAAAAGTCAATAAATTTGGGATAGTTTTAGGGTTTTAGTGGGAATGGTAAAGGGGATGAAGTTTGATAAAAGCGGAATGGAATGAAGAAGCGGGATGGAATGAAATTTTGTTAAAAGCACGCGGGAGTCACCGCTCTAAGTTTGACTTAGCATTTAAACCTTTTTAGTGCATCTTATAGTGTTTTTAACTTTATTAATTTTTATTAAAAAAATAACTTATAGCGTTTTCTACTGAAACGCTATCATGCACTGCTATAAAAGCCTCAGTTTGTTGTAGTGAATTAAAACTCCAAACTCAAATTCTATTTCAAATTCGAGATTCAACTCCAAATTCAACTAGAAGATAGTGGGTTCAAGCTTTGGATTGCTTCTCCTTGCTTCCAAGCTTTATCTTCATCCATTTTAGTGAAAAGGTGAGATTTTTGATCTCACATCTTGCCTATAGATGTCATTGGGCTGTTGGGAATGATCCCCTATTGCATTTATATGAATATCTGCATTTGGTTTGGATTGGATTGGCGAACAACTTCAATTTTTGGTGTTTTGATGATTTTCTGGCTCTAGGTCGTTCTGGCCTTCGCTAGGTCGTACACGGGTTAAGACTTTAGGTCGCTGCGTTGAAAAGTCGCACAGGGATAGGTCGTTCCAGCCTTAAGAATTCGCTCTGAATCACTAGGTCGCGTGGCGCTAAGTCGTAGGTCGCCTCCGACCTAAGATCCAGTTAAGTCGTTCGTGTGTTAACTCGTAGGTCGCTCGCGGGTTAGGCCTTAGGTCGTAGGTCGCGTCCATTTTAAGTCGTAGGTCGTTTCCGACCTATAATCCCCCAGGCAAATGTTAGGTCGCTCGCACTGGCTTATCTCGTAGGTCGCATGGCCCCTTTAGGTTGTGAACCTTGTTAAGTCGTTCACCCTCCATTTCGTAAGTCATAAGTCATTACCGACCTTAAATCTCCTCTGCTAGTTAGGTCGTGTGCTTTTAGGCTCGACTCTGTTAAGTCGTAGGTCGTTGGACCTTAAGTCACTCGCCTCCCTTAACTCCAGTTAGGTCGCTCGGCCATTGTCTTAGGTCGCGTGAACCCTTAGGTCGTATGACCTACTTTTCCTTAGGTCGCTTGACTAGCTTGCCTTCACTAGGTCGTACCGTTTTGGTCGGGGCGCTGCCCCCTGGACCCCCGCGACCTGACCGGGCAGGTCGAACACCGTAGCAGGGGCGTTGCCCCCGCACCCTCACCTAGGGGGTTGCCACCCCCCTAGACCCCCCCTCCGTAGGCGATCTTATATGAAAAACATTCAACAGAACTTCCACTTTGATGCATTTTGAGCTGATTTCCTTGGATTTTGTTCACATCTTCGAATGTGAATTCTTGTGATAGATTGTTTCAACAATCGTTTTATGACTTGTCACTTTAAAGATATATGAAAGTTTCAATACTAGTAGTAAATATCAAAACTCTTTCATCAAAGTGATTTCAACACTATTTTAAATATCAAAAGTTCGTTTTCTCAAACCGATTTCCAATCTACTAGTATATACAGGCCTTTACTTCACTCGAATGAGAAATCGACTTAAACGACTTAGTAAAACGAGTGGTATGAAACGCTTGCGTTCACTTCGTCGATTAGCTCTTGGACTTGTTTGATTGAACCCTTTTTGTGACAATTTCCTAGTAAAGATCTACAGTTTGTTCGTAAATATTTAAGTTAAGCTAGTGGTTATGGGACATGAAGCTAAACTCATATATTTACTGGCTTAGTGTAATTGACACTTTCTTATGATCATGACGATCATTTTTGTGATTTAGACTAGCGATTGAGCGATGTCTCTTTGTCTGCAAGGGAGACTAGACCCCGCTTTTGTGATGTTTCGCCATCACCTATATGGGGTAGCACCCCATGGTCTTCGGGCCATTCCTGTGTGAAAATTTAATGGATAGCTTCCATGAGATAGCTTCTCGTCATGTTTTTTACGCGTAGGTGAGTTTTCATGCTCCCATTCATGTGTTAGGCCTCCCCCTTTTATGTGTTTTCTGGATTTCTTATGATGATTTCTGGAATTTATGCTTCACCAATTTTCATGATTTTCATTGTTATGATATCAGTTTTTGTGCATTGGTGAATTTATGTGTTATTGACTTGTTATGAATACAAGTTTAGGGTATGATACCCTACTTTATCTTTGAGAAGATTTTTGTGATATTGATTAATCTTTTGTTGATTATCATTTACATACTTATAGTAGTATGCCTTTATGGTTGTTACCTGTTCTTGCCATATTATTCATCCTATACCTTATCATCTGATATTTATAGCTAGACTGATCCGTTTATTATTTTCTTATAAATAATACTCGGGTCAGACCGAGATGTTACAGGTGCTTCTGCTTGACTTCTCTTCAGGATTATTCTGACTTTTGGCTAACTACTTAGATTAGTAGTTTTTGATTGTACACATTTGAGATATAGACTCATTGATGTATTCTTTTGTTTAGCACTTGTTGTTGCTCCTTTTGTATTATTGTGGATCTTTCTGACCACTACTCTGATGTACACTTTCATGTGTTATATATTTATTCATATCTTCTTCCGCCTTTGTGATATGGATGTCTGTGACTGATTTATGTTATGATTATTTCTATGTTTGTTTCCGAAGATTATATATAGCCACCGTGTGATAGCTTTGTGTTTGTATCGGTATGTCGGATTTCCTCTTTAAAAAGATATGCATTCTATTCTATCTGAGATATCGGTGCTCGCACAAAGAAGTTACATGGATGGTCGCTCCTCCACAGCCTTATCCTCCGCGCTAGTTGACAGCATTACACCGTAGTGTTCTTGGCTAGCGTGGGTATAGAGGTGGGGCGTCACAAACCCAATATCACTCGAGCGGTGACGATGGACCAACTCCAAAAGTGATACTATAGGGCAACAAACCCGAAGGCACAAACCCGAAGGTACAAACCCGAAGGCAACATACTCGAAGGCAACAAACCCCGAAGGCTCAAGCCCGAAGGCAACAAACCCTGAAGGCAACAAACCACGAAGGCTCAAGCCCGAAGGCAACAAACCCCGAAGGCAACAAACCGTAGTGGTAAAGGTCCGAAGGCCCAGTACTGGACACCACTAACTCGCGGGATGTGTCACAACTCTCAGGAAGGAACCCGAAAAATGTTAACGTGAGTCCCATACCACACGTTCGTACTAAAAGGTTTACTAACCGTTAGTCAATTTCACACTCAAAGCAATACAAAGTTCACCTCATCTCATCGGTAAACCAGACCCAAAGGTCAAAACGGTCAAACGAATAGATTAGGAATTAATTGAAAAGATAAACGCACGTGTTCATAGCACGCGTTTTATTTAATCATTTGATTCTCCTCCCTCTTCGCTCGAAGTGCAAAATTGTGTGTGTTTTAAATAGAAATTAGAAGTTAGAGAAACAAGCTTTTAATACAATTTAAAGAGATCACTTTATAAAAACCCATGTACGAAATCTAAAAAAAGAATCATCAAAGTCAAAGAATGCAATAACAACTAATTGGATCAACACGAATCGATTAAACAATGGAAATTCAATCAAGAATAGGCAATTAGGAAAAAATAGGCAGATCCAGACGTCTTACCACCAGCTATGTTTATATGGACGTATTCCAAATATCAAATTTTTATTTCCAAATTTAATTATTTAAAATTTCACAAAATTTCAGTTAATTATGTTATTAAAACTATTAAAATTTATGGGTCGTTACAACTGATATATATATATATATATAATATTTAAGGATTTTAAATAATTAATCTTTTATAAATTAAGAATTTCTTAACACGACCAACTTAGTGTTATACGTGTTTCTTTGAAAATTAAAATTTAAAACTTTCCCAAAACAAAATTTCCAAAATAAATATTTGGAAAAAAATCCTTAGAAAACCCTTTTTTAAAATCTAAGGCATTTCCAGAACATACTTTATAAAAATTCTCTTATAGGTTTTAGACTAAGGAATTGACATTAATATTCAAATAAAAATCCGGTTTGCCAGCAAAGAGGTGATCAATAAATGCACCATAGTAAAAACTAGCCTCCAGATAATTGTGATATGCATAATCTAATTTTCTTCCCATATGGAATAAATGTGTGTCTTCAACGAGAACTAAAAATCCAAAATCACAAGGTAGCCATAATCTTAACCATCAAGTCGAACACTTCTAGCTTTCGGGATATATGTCGTACTCGTGCTCTTCATCAACAGTGCTTTACGCATCGTCAGCCCTCCGTGGGGTATTTCGGAGTTGCCGTGAAAATCTTTACTCTAAGATATTTTCAACCCATAGTTGCTTTGTCCAGTCCTTCAGAGTGGAACTACAACTACTAGTATAGTCAGAACTCTTAGAATCCAGTGTAAAAATATAATAATACTAGATAGGAAAGTACGAATATGTTCTCTTAATTCATCTTAATTCCTCTAATCTACTAACTAAGGTTCCGATACCAAATGTAACAACCCGTACCTCTATGGGCCTAAATTTCGAAAAAAATCAAAACCCAAGTCCATCAAGCATAGATCGTTGGATTTGGTACCTGCAAATAAGCATGAGCATTATCAGAGATTGATAGAAGTCTAGACTTACAGCGGAAACAATAATAGGATAAGAATACTGACTATGACTACTACCTTGGTAGCAATGGTATTCCTTGGATAGCAAATTGTCACATCAGCATCGAGCATGAGAGAAAAAGAAGACTTCTCCAATACAAAGCGTATCCAGGTCCAGTGACCCGTTTCTCTAAATCTATCATGTCGGTTGTAATGAGGAGGGAGTCAGAACAATGTTCTGGTGATTGAAACATCTATAAACTATCCATAACATAAATTTATACCGATTGGTTTCCATTTAATTGTTATGTCCATTAAGGTTAGCAATTCTGATCTACCTTGCATTGCATACACGATTACTTACTTACCCCTTCAAAAGGTACAAAATACTGATGAAGCCTTATCAACCACCTAATACTTCCAAAATTATTTGCCACTTAATACTTCTAAATATGAAGCGGGCT
This sequence comes from Allium fistulosum, assembly GCA_030737815.1. Taxonomy (NCBI): domain Eukaryota; kingdom Viridiplantae; phylum Streptophyta; class Magnoliopsida; order Asparagales; family Amaryllidaceae; genus Allium; species Allium fistulosum. Next base: position 484,407,327 of record CM060906.1, on the reverse strand, counting down.
TCTATAATACATTTAAAAGAGAAATAGGCAGACTCTACCATTTAAGACCACAATCAAGATAGCCTACGTCATTTAAACCTAAATCAAGGTAAATCCCATCATTTAAGACCTATTCCCAAGGTGGTTTCCTAACAATGTTGCCAATGGTTGGTGGGTCCTAGCTACAAAGACTTCTAACCACTATTTAAGGCTTCCAATATTTAATGTCCAATTATTACCGCATCTATCGTCGATAAAATCATAGCCATGTAATAAATAGTACCCAAGCCACTTAATATATTTAAAAAGGACTAGGCAGACTTCTAACCATTTAATACCTATATTCTAGGCAGGTCCCCATCACTTAATACCCATCCCAAGCGGACTCCTCACTAGTACTATCGTTATTACGGCCTTAGCAATATGAGAGACTGTACCCAAGCCACTTAATACCTCATTAATAAGGACTAGGCAGACAAATGACCGTTTAACACTTATTTATAGGTAGGCCTTTGTTATTTGATACCTAACCCTAAGGCAGACTCCTCACTGGTACTATCTAGCTGACATTTCTTGGGAACCTCATTGGGTTACTTAATACTTCTTTTATAGAAAAGAGGCAAACCCTATAGTCACTTAATACCTTAAACCTGAAGCGAATCCTTCCCGAGATATCCACTATCACTCTTAATTATAAATATGAAATCTCATTAGGTTACTTCATTCCATAGGTTGGCGGGCCCTACAGCCACTTAATACCTCAACACTGAAGTAAACCCTTTTAGAGACATCCTTATTTATTTTGAATCTCACTAGGTTACTTAATACTTCCATTTAGGAGAGAGGAGGATCCTACAGCCACTTAGCATCTCAAATTAGAAGCGAACTCCTATAGAGATATCCCTCACTGCTCCTAGTTTCCATTTTGGACCATTTGATACTTTCCAATTAAAAAAGCAGGCCCGATCTTTCACGTCGTCACGGGTAAGTACATCCGACTGCTAGTAGCCTCAAAGTGAAGGGCAGTCTTTCGTCGAGCGACTCTACTGACCCCGCAATACTAACCTACTAAATCTAATTAACCATCCTAAGTCTTCACTATATTATCTTAAGTAGACATTTGATCTAGCTTACTAATTCCCTTTTTTATTTAAGGCAATAAGGCAATTTGATATACCTTAAATACTTATTTACCCATAAATCCCCGTTTATGCTCATAAATGTCAATTTGTCCATAAAATCCTAATGGACATTTCCTAAGACATTTATGCATGACTACTAATTTCAAATTAATAACCTTTTATATCTATTCCATTTTTATCAGTCCCATTAATCCATTTACCCTATCAAATTATTGTAACTTCCATATTTATTACAATTTATTTTCCATTTATTGGAGTTGCAACTTTTTAAATTCCTTTCCAATTAACTAGTTATCCTAAACGTGAATATTACGTGCAAGCGTCGTTATTAGCTAAGTTTTATTTTAATTACTATAAACGTAGTAAATTACGTAAATATTTAATTTTATCAAATATATTCCAGTTATGTATCTTCACTAGAATATTCTTTATCATGTTAAATTGTTGGAATCATATCTAAAAATATTATCAGCTATAATTTCCATAAATTAGTCTAAAGAAAACGACTTAACTTTAAAATATAAAAGATTAACATCGTTTGAAATTACAAGGAATGATCAATTCTTTTTATTATAGAAATTGACAATTTAAACTACAACGAATTCATACATTACACATCTCTTTCTCCTTCTATTTTCATCCATTCCTTGTTAGATCAATTGCTGTATTTTTTTATAAAAGGGAAAGAAATCAAACTAATTTACAATATTAAACGGATCTAAATTCCAAGAATTCCAAACATAGAAAAGTTTACATTCCAATAAGATTAGGGTAATAATCCAAATTTAAAACATTATTATACAACCTATTTCAGATTTGGAATAAATTTCATTCAAATCAATATTCTAAATTCATGCTTTTGGGACTGATTTCCAGATCAAGTTGTAAATAATTCTAAATCAATTCATAAATAAGAATATGTGGGCGATATTTGTTATATTCATATCATATTTAATTCGTTACCTACAACTCATATACAGTTATCCAGTTAGGCATAATAATCAAATAAACACTAAGGAGATAATTATTATATTACAACAATCTATAAAATTTCCCACTCACCTTTTAAAAGGGATCCAAATCTTCAAATCTGAAGTAAAACTTTTGATTCATCTCCAAACCCTTTTTAATCGAAGAGATATATATAAAAGGGTATATACATACATTAGAATTGCATATTTGAGAAGAGATTTAGGATTGGGAGAGAAAATTGATACAAATATACATAAATATATAAATTACATCAAATACACGTATAGTTGATTCTCTTCTCTTCTCCTTTTTATTAGACTTCTATTCTTATCCAATTTGCATGAATATAGATACAAATACCTTATTTTTATTATTTAGAAAGAAAGTGGAGAGGAAGAAATGGCAGAGCTTCGCTACAGCCTCTAGAAAAATATGAGAAGAGAAGGAAGGGTTAGGCCTAAATTTATAGGCGCTAGAATCAACCTCAATCGTTCGATTTAAAATATTAAATCTGGCCATTGTGGCCTAGGCTAACCCTAGCCGCTTGAACGCGACCGGCCGACTGCCCATGGAGCATTGGTCGACCATTAGGGTCGATCGGTCCCAACGACAGGTCGGTCCGTGGGCCCGGGCGATTAATTAATAAGAGTTGATTTTTCTTATTTATTTATTGTCCTTTCGAATTTTTTTTTCGTCCGTAACTTCTTCGTTTGGACCCCGATCGCAAAACTCCAAATATGAAAGTTGCTCAGAATTTCATCGTGGATGCATGGGTGCAAGTTTCATGGTTAAATTCCATCGTTTGCACAAATTTCATTTTCAGAGTCTAATTAATTAACTAATTAAATAACTAACGCCAAATTACGGGGTGTTACAATGACTCGTATGGCCTTTCCCATGCCAGTGACTAATGGAAATCTCGGTTTTAAGTGTACTTGTCTTTGGCCAGAAGCTGATACTAGACCCTTTCCCATGGTCCATGGTATACGGATCCTTTCAAATGATCAGAGGTAGCCTTTTGATATACCCACGAGTGCACTCATAATACCCCTGCTTTCGAATATACCAGAAAACACTCCAAGTATCAACGATTCCTTAGCACGTGTATCTGATCCCTTTCCCTTGCTCCATTTAGTTTCCATTATTCTCAAGGAACCATTCTACATTCCTCCATTCCATGGTAGAACCATTCTAACATTCTATCCACATGCACTCTTCCTAGAACCCACCCTTTTTGTGGACAAATATTCTCACGACACCTTTCCACATCGAGCCACCGTCATCGGAAGCTAACTCCATTCACCGTCGAGTTACCATCATAGAAGTCCCGAAGCTATCATCATACTATTACATCGCCATCAAACCCCAAGCGAACGAATGAACACCTTCTGCATGACCTATAGAGCCTTCACTCCACTCCTAGAAGTGCCACCTCGATAGCATCAAATTAGACCTCTCGGTACCGAGAGGTCCACCAATAGGACGTCTCAATACCGAGAGGTGTACTTAACGAATTTGGTTAAGTTTTCTTGCCTCTCATCTAAAGCTCCACCTTTTAAGTGCTTGGACCCTGGCAACTCCATTTAAAGGCACTCGACATTAACTCCAAAGCTCTTGGTGCTAACTATAAAAGCTCTTGTTCCTATGCCCTCCAAAGCTCTCAATACTGAGTCTAATACTTAGCCAAATTCTTGCATCTGGCCTTCACTCATCAAACAAAACCCCAACTTGATAAACCACCACGCACCGAGTCAGCAGTAAACATGATCACTCAGTACTGATTCATCTAGTTGACTCCAGTCTAAATGCAACTTGAATCACGAGCTCCCCTAATGCTCCAGAGCTTCTCCTTCAAGTTTCATCTAAATCTGACCATCTTTGCCTTTAATTTGCCAATTTGACCACCTCTTTTCGAACTACCTAAAAGCACTAGCCGACCACATCAAAGAACAACACATAAACATGGGATATCATACATATACATCCATTCATGCATGCAATACATAAGAACAAGATAATCAATCAAATCCTAATCTAAATGTAACTTTTACATTAGCATATGAATATGAAAAAAAGGACTTGTAAAACCATTTAAAACCCACTTTAAGAATTTAGATTTTGGCCACAAACAGTTAGGAAAATGCAATTAAGGTATGAAAACAATTTAGGATTAAAATCATGTTAAAAACATCATTGCTAACTATATAAACATGCATAGTAGAGTGAGAGGTCAAGAACAACTCACCAAATACCTAAAATACCAATCCCTTCCCTTAGATCTGAAGTGGACAACAAGGAAGAGGAATGAAAATCAGCAAAAATGATAATCTCAAGCTCCTATATACTAATCACCCATTTAGTTAATGATTTGGTTAAGATTAGTAAGGAAAAAGGTAGGCTTTTTGATGAAATTAGGATTAATGGAGGTATAGAGCTATTTTGGGAAAAATGAAAATGACTTAAATCGGTTCCTACAGCCTCACCTTAGCATAATTTTTGAGAAGGGTTATTGGACCTAAGCACGGGCCTAGTTAATTACCTACTAATGTAGGCCAGCAGCATCCAAAACTTAAAATAGCTATAGCTTTCAAATGGTAAGTCCGTTTTTCCGTTATGAACATTTTATGAAATGGGAAACCATCATCCTAAAGTAATAGAAGTGGTTTAAGACCCTAACTCGACTCACATCAAAAGTTATAATCCAAACAAAAATTTCCGGGTCAAATTGTCACATAGTAATCCGGCAAAAATCATGGATGTGGAAAATGTCCTTAAGAGTTATTTACCAAAAGCTTAGAGTCATACGACCTCATATGAATAAAATAAAAATATTTTACGATACTCTGATATGTAAAATACGGGTCGTAAACGTTTATAGCGACTATCGCTATAAAACCACTTTCAAATCAAAGTCCAACCAAACCCTATGTGCTTTATTTCAAGGCTATGAAACAAGCCATAGAAAATCATACAAGTTTAAACACATCATTACATATGCCATTTGTTTTTTAAAGTAAGAATTAAAACAAATATCACAATATAAAGTCAAGCAACTTATAATAGTTAAAACAATCAACATATATTTCATATTCCTTTAAGCAGTGAGTTAGCTCACCCATCAACAAGTAAACAACCAAGCATAAGCCTCACTTCCTACCACAACCTTGCAAACACTCAAAACTTCCTTCCATCACTTCCATTTGCTTACGGCCTAACCCAAATCTCCCTCCTTTTGCTCACGGCCCTAGATGGTTGGGCTTGGGTTCTTCAAACCATCTACTTCCAGGTTGCTAGAAGGTGTTGTGTTGTTGCAAGCCTTATACTTGAGTTTGAGTTGATTTGGAGTTGTTTTGAATTGATTTGTATTTAGGAATTTATGAAGAAAGAAGAGGATGATGAACTATGGTTTAACTTTGTAAAAATATAAAAGGGTTTACATGAAGTGCGCGCACTTATATAGCTTTAAGTTGTGTGCTCAGCCCCTCCTCTCACCTCTTTGGTGAGCCAATGAAGGCTCAACTCACCCCCACCAAAATGCCTCCATGTGCTCATCATCTCGCATTTCCACCTCGTTTTCTTAAGCCTTAAGCATTCCCAAAATACCCTCTCCATAAATATCTTTCTTTTCTTCTAGAAGTTTTCCTAACTGACTTAGTGAAAAATATATTTATTAGCTACTAATGATTTTCTTAGTTATTCAGTGCATGTAAAAAAAATTTGAACAACTTATATCAAATAAAAAGCTTTTTAATGATAAAACGATTTTCGGTCGCATATCGATATTTCTCCAAAGTATTTATTTTTATAAACATTTTTCAAAAACAAGTTTACCAGCATTAGTTATTAATTAAAAGTGGTTAAGAAGGTGATTAAATCAATTTAATAACATTTAATCCAAGATTCAAATATTTAATACAAAGTGTTTGAAATTCCGAAATTCTGAGTCGTTATAAAAGACAATACACAGTCTCCGGCAAGTAAATTCGTAAGTGACCAAATTACAGACAAATTTAGTGGTTGCATAGTTAAGCGCTTTCATGGGTCAACATGCAAAAATTTATTGGTAAATATATTTTATATTTCATTTGTCAATACTAATTCGGTTCATTTGTATATTTTAATCGATAAACATTTCATCGGTTATATCAATTGCTCAAATTTATTAGTATAGATTATTGTAACATTATATAGCAGATGTTCTTATAAAATTAGAAAGGTTAAATGTTACTATTTTTTTTTCTAATAAGGCTTCCACTAATCTTTTATGTTTCCTAAAACCTTAAAACGAAACATACAAGTGTTTCGACTTAACTAATGTATGTTAGGACTCGTTTGTCTTAGGATTCTGATCTTGAGTTTGCTCAACAAGCCATAACCCCATAAATGATATATCTCTATCGGTTGTATCATATACAACTCCTAACCCATATTTCCTTGTCCTAATATTATTTTGACCTTGAGTTTGCTCAACAAATCAAAAAAGATATTCACTCATACCAACCATTTTGCGACGACCTAAGTACAGTATATGTACCATGAGTTTGCTCAACAAATACATATAGTTATCTTACCTCTTCTATTAAATATATTGATAATATTACACATACCATCTCTAACTTGAGTTTGCTCAACAACCATAGAGTAAGCAAGTAATTTATTAATATATATATAACGAGGGCAACACTTATATTAATGATTCATAATCTTTAGTATATTTAATCAAGTTATATCTTTTTGCAGGTAAAACAAGTATTATTATTTTGCACGAGCAAGTCGGATTATAGTGGCTATTCCACTAAATTACAATCAAGATAGGTGTGAGGTAAAATTGCCTCAGCAACAATAAGAAAGAAAGTAAAGACGGGTGTGAGGCACTCAGCAACTGTACGAACATAAGTCCAAATTACAAACTACATATATACTAATCCCCCTACGCATAGGAGGAATCAGTGTCATCCTCAGACAAATCAGTTCTAATAACATTAACATACTCACTAAACAACTCGGCAATGCTAGAATCGTATTCCAATGACTCCTTGGAGTAAATGTAGTTCCTATCCCATGTTTCATCTTGTGGAATCACACGATTGCATTCCCTATATTTCTCATCCCCTATAAGTGATATCGACTTATGAAAAAAATGTATTTCTTAAGAAATACCCTCGCAATTCAAGTGTCAAACACATCGGAAATCACAATATACGTACTATACGAATGTATTTATTCCTCAAGTCTGTTTAGGATTTCTTTAATGTTCATCTTCAGTTTATACATTTATATTATATAAATTTTATTATTATATCTTTTATTTTATTTAACTTATATAATATTTTATGTATAAAATTATATTAATTAAATCTTATATAATTAATGAACGCTTTAATTAACTATTATACTATTCAGTTATAACATATTATATTGAATATATATATAAACCTTTATAGTAATACACATATATCATATATATATATATATGTATGTATGTATTTTAATTTATAATTAATTTTATTTAGTTAAACAATTTTAATAAAATTTTATAATTTCAAAAATTCTTTTATACACATGTTTACTTATATTATCTTAAACAATTCAAGACAACATAACATATATTATTTTACATATTATACATGTGTATATATTTAATTGAGTATTTTATTAATCTTATTAATAAATAGTATTTTCGAAATTAATTTTTATAACATTTCCAATCATTTTGAAAAATTATATTATTACTTTTATAATATGACTTTTATTTTAAATTTAACTTTTAAATTTAAAACTTTTATTTTAATTTTCAAAACAATTTGAAAATCTATATTATAACATTTACAATATTTATCTTATTTTAAATTTAACTTTTAAATTTTAAACTTTTATTTTAATTTCAAAAAAACTTTGAAATTAGCCCAAGGTCTAATTCAAATTGGGCCTTTTCTATTAGGGATGACCTTCGGGCTTACCTCATCCTTTCAGGCTAGGCCAGTAGTCAGGTAGAGCAGAGTATTTCATTGCCTAAACCTAACCTTAAACACTAGTTTTCTAGACATCTTACTATATGGATAGCCTTTAATAAGTTAGCCCTAATGCTGCTAACTTAGACCGCATAGGTTATTTGCCACTGATGCCATTGTTGGAACTAGGCCAGCACGCAGCGGGTAATTGGATAAATTTTAATTTTTTTACCTTTTTGGATCTTTATTGGGCCAATGTAGTCTAATTTTATTTAGAACTTTTCGAAATTTCGAATTTAGTATTTTAATTAAGTTATAAATAAGAGTTTATTTTGTATATTTTTGTATGTTATAATATATATATATATATATATATCATATACACATACGTGTGTATGTGTAATATAACAAAATGCACATGATATGACATGTCTGTGTGTAGATGCTAGGATTTACACCGCAACGAACATATTAGCCCCTCTCATATAAAAATATGTTGTCTAAATGTATATATATGTATATATGAATAATATATACACACACACATAATACACACACATTTATATATATATATATATCATAAAATACTACTTATAAAATAATATTTAGCAATGCACATGAATGAATACACAGACACATAAAAAGCAAATAATTATATTACAAAATGATTATAATTTAAAATACAATAAAAGTTTATATGAATATATAAAATTATTATACACATAGTTCGAAAGCTGTTTTTTTAAACAAACACACACATATATAATACGTATAAACATATATATATACACATACATACATACATACAAAACATTATAATATATATAATAATGATTAATATTTATATATATTGCTCTCGGTCTAGAAGTTAAAAAAATTAGAATTAAGTTATTAAATAATTTATTATTATTAATTTCCATATGGAAAAACTTAAAATTAATTTAAATCTTTTTAATTCAAAAATTGTTGATATATTTTGTATAAATTTTTATACTTATATTTTATATCATATATATATGTATGTATGTATGTATGTGTGTTTATTAGTTGCATAAACAAAATTTTATGTTAAACAAATGGTACCTAAATTATGTATGGTTTAAAAAAAAGAGTTTTTTTTTAAATTAGAGAGCATTTTTATGTTAATAAAAAAATTATTTTACTTTATTTTTATTTTTAAGTATAGAATATGTATTCTATGTAGTATTATATTTTGTATACTAGTTTTTAATTAAAATAGAAATTATTTATTTATATATATATAATTTTATTTCAAAATAATTTTTTTAATTAGGCCATGAGTAATAAAATGCATTATATGTTAAACAAATTAATTATACACATACATATATATCCAACCATCCAAATGTGACAACATATTGATATATGGATTTGTTATACTTGCTAAATAACACATATAAATAAATTCAGCATTGGTAAATCAAAAATATACCTTTTGCCAGTGCCTAGTGCATACACATAGAAACGAAGAACAGAACGTCTTGAATCCAGTTCCAATTCTGAAGTTGCTAGCTCCCGAATTGTCTTACCACCGACGATCGAAAAGCTCTAATTTAATTTGATTTTGGTGTTTGTAATTTTGGTAGCTCCTAGGGCTATGGCTGGCCTATAATGGCTATTACAAGAGAGGACTAAGAGAAATCTCAAGTGAGACACAAGTGGAATAAATAAAAGATGGATAAGCGAGTGAAAAATGGATCAAGATCTACCTTTTTTCTCTTTACTAGTTCTTTCATTCTAATTTTTCAAACCACTTCACCATGTACATTACATGGTCGACCTCCCTTGCGCATGCCTATAGCCGCCCATTGAAGCTTACAAATAGGCCTTGAAACTATTCCAAGCCCGAACAATAATTGTTGCATTTAAATCCAATTTAAACGTGTACCGATGTCATATATCGATCAGTATATTTATAACTACGATAAATACACTGTTTAATATTGTTCAGCACATCAAATATAATTTCATAATTCATTTAATTAATTTATAATAATTACAAATTAATTAAACCGAATGGAAAATGGATTATTCAACGTTTCGGAGGTGTGACTCTTAGTTGTAAATTTGGTCAGCGATTAATATCGAATAGTTCGAATATTAACGTTCACACTTCACTTAGCAGGTAGTGTGACATTATGGCAAAATTTATTGCTTACTTGGTATCAGTAAAATCTAATTTTACTTTATTAAGTGTTATCCGGTAGTGACAATTATTTACACCAGTTTTCTTCGTCAAAACTATATCACTTTGGACTTATGAAATTTGTTAATGGTAAAATTTCCAATATCTTCCATATTCAACTATATAGTCGAAACACAAAGTCCTTGGTTTAATAATAACAATTATTATTAATTGAAATATTCTGGTCAAATACTTTGACTTTGAGTTGACTTCATTTTACCGTGATACTAGCCTCATATAACTAAGGAGACAAATCTTCTCTTGAATAGTGTTTCACTTTCAATGCTTCCACTCAACCAAACTATAGTCGTTCGACGGACGTCGTACCATGATTTAACTATAATCAAAGTGTAAATAAGTAGTTCTGTAATGATTTCTGTTTTACTGGAAGCTTTACTATGTGATGTTCTTCAGTGTTTCAAGTTTCTGAGCAAAGAAAGTAAAGGAAAACTAATACTTCTTCATATAAACATTTTAAACTTAGGAATTTAAAACTAAATAAGTTTGTTTAAGCTTAAATCATGGCCTGGAAATTTGTTCAAAGCTTGACAGTGTAACATAGATACTGTATATTAAATTTTACAGTAAAAAGGAAAAGGAATCTATGTGTTAAATTTGAATATTTTGATTCATCGATTTGATTATATATTTGGAATAAACATTCAAAGATAGGGTTTTTAAAACAAGAGTGATGATTTTTAGATAAGCATACAAGGTATAGTTCATAAATGAACCAAATATGCTCTTTTATCAATTCCCGATGGTTTATCAAATCTTAGATGCTGAAAATTGTTGTGAAGCTAGCTTGATGGTTTTCGAATCCAGGAAAAATGAAAAAAAATTATCTATTGTATAAATCGTTGGGTAGAGACGAGTTTAGGGTTTTGGTTCGGGTTTTGTAGTGGTCTGTAAACTTGATGATTTTGTCACCGTGGGATGATCGAGCTGCACGAATTTCTAGAGGATGGTAGAAGGGGGTATGGCCGAGGTGTGGGCGGAGCTACGTCGCTTCTGGTGGCCGGCGTTAGGGGTCGAGGCATTTTTCTTTTGGGTGTGTTCGCATTGCAGGTCGAACGGCTGGGTGTATTTTGATCTCGAATTTTTCGCGTTGAATCGAATTTGGGTTTCGCGAGTGGTGGCGTTTTGTGGTTTGCCGGAGGGGTAGTGGTCGGTCGGAGTTCGCCGACGTGGTTGTGCACGTGTACGACAACCTCGTGTATCAGGTGGTTTCGCGTGGGGGACTCGGAGACATTCTCGTGCGATTGGGTTTGATACTCGGGGTCAAGCTCGAGTTTGTAGAGGGGTTCCTGTACCAGTTTTGTCTTTAAACTTTAAACTGGAAAAAGAAAAAGAAAGGGACAGGAAGAAGAAGAGTAGATGGGGGAAAGGAGATAGGCTCGGGGAAGGAACAAGAGAGGCTCGAGTAACACTCGAGTGAGAACCTGGGTTTGCTCGGGTTTTTATAAGTTAGTAATTAATAATAAATTGTTTTCAAAAGTTAAAGAAATTCCTTTAAATTGTTAATTAAGTTAATTAATGGATGATTAATAGTCAATTAATTAAGTAATTTAATTATGGACAAATAAATGATTAACTAAATAATTAATGTAAGGTAAACATTAAAGTAAATTAACATTAAAGTTTTTGTAATAGAAATAAATCGATTTCGAAAAGCTTAAAGAAGATTTTTAATGTTAATTTAGGGGAATAATCATTATCAATAAAATGTTTTAGAAAGAAATCAAAACTGATTAAAATTAATCGTGTGACTATTGCTATGAACTATATTGATTTTCTGTTCTGTTTGTGATAGCGTGTGATGTAAATTGCCATGTTCTACACTGTGTTGTGATTTGTTCTGTATTGATGTGAAAACCCATGGCCCGTAAAACGGCACTTGAATTTCGATGCGACAGGGAGTCGGATTTCAGTTGGTTATCCGAAACCCACATCGAATTATAATTGTGAATCTTTGTGACTGATAAATTTATTTTATCTATGAATCTGTGAATGAAGATAAGCGTTATCGACTTTACCGCTTATCGATATATCTGTGATGATTGATGTTGCACTATTGTGTGTAAAACCCCTGGACTACACTTATACACACACAAATATGGATTTCACGTGGAAATCGGTTGAGTCACAGATGATGTAAATTTAATGTTTTTGAAATTGAAATTTTTAATTTCAATTGATTTTGAAATTGGAAATTTGAGCTTTTGAAATGGAATTTCAAAGATAAAAGTTATTTTGAATAACTTAATCGAGTTTTGAAATTTAAATAATTTGATTTAAATTTGAATTCAAGTTTAAAATTGAATCCTATGATTTGAAACTAGGATTTAAAGATGTTGTACAAGTTATATATGGGTTAAACCATTTTTAAAAGTATTGATTTGGGAATTTGAATTTAATTCAAGGGTTTTAACTCGTGTAAATATAACTGGATTTTTATGAAACGAAAACTACTTGTTTTCAAATAATAATAGCTTTCACATAAGGAATGAATTTCCAAATTGGGTTGAAAATTTTCAAGTTTGAAATGGAATTGAAATGTTTTGAAAACTATGAAATGAGTCTTTGATTTCAAAGACCGGATGAGTTAATCTAACTTGAAATGGAATTGTTTTGAAAGACTATGAATGAATCTTTGGAAACGAGTTTTGAAAGCTATAAGTTAAATCTCGATTTAAGGATTTAACGAGTTAATTCAATTAAAATGGAAATTGTTTTGAAATCTATGAATAGATCTTTGTGAATGGGGTTAACTTTGTGAAATAAATCTTTTTGTTTAAAAGATTAAAAGTGTGGAAATTGTTTAAACCATTGAAGATTTTTGAAATGAATCTTTTTGTTTAAAAGATTGGAAATGGTAATTTGTTTTACCATTCGAATGAAAAGTTTTTAGCTTTAAGCTGTGATTTAACTGAGACCCCAGTATCCATATGATTTTTAATTGCGCTCGTTATTCGGTTTAGCCGGGAGAGGACCTTTGTGTCATATAACCCATTCCGAATAGTGATACGACGATATGGATAGCATTTGAAGACCGGTGGTGAAGACCGGGTATTTGCAAGAACGATAGGATGACCTATCGATTGTCTCTGCACTGAGTCGCGCCGGTATAGAGATTTCCTAAGTGATGGGAAATCCGATCGGGATTGTGAATACCCGGAATTGCAAGGGCTTCTTTGGAAGTGCCTTCGGTTCTGTTCGAACCCGGAACAGACTTGTATGGATGTATGTCTGACGTTACACTTTGAGATGTAAAGCTGGTTTCTATCAAATACATTTCTGTTGGTGGCGGAGAATTTATTCTCTTAGCTTAACACCCTTCTCTGAGACGTACGAGCTCAGAGGTTATGTAGTTGATGGTTACTAGTGATACATTCCCGATTTGGTAATGTGGCATACGAAGTGCTGATGATCATTTGTTGGTCAAAGCGTTGCTTTGTGAAAAAGCGTGCTTTGTGAAAAAGCATAGTTTTGTGGACGAGACTTCGTCGAGCCTCACAACCCGGTAATGGTCGAAACAGGAATGTTGCGACAAAGGTTTGTAGGGGTAGCGCCCCTAGGGTATGTCATTTCCTTCTGGATAAAGGGTGGTATCATGGTATGGAGCCCAGATACTTAACTCATATGGACACGGTAATTTATTACTGTATGATGTTGCTTTGTTGGTTTTCTGGATCCCGCGGATAAAGGTCGGTAACGACCGGGGGATGACATGACCCGTGTGTTAGTTACCTAGTTACAGCTGTACAGCGTGAGGTAGCGTCAGTGTGTTAGTTACCTAGTTACAGCTGTACAGCGTGAGGTAGCGTCGGCCTTTTGTTTGCAGAGATCCGGTTAGGATCCGGGGCGTCTTTCCAGAGGCGTTTCTATTTCGGTAAGGAAGTTCCTTAGCCTGATCATTTGTTGGAAATCCAAAGAAACAATACGAACCTTGTACGGTTTTAGTTGTATTACCTGCTATTGAACGTAGTAGCTATAGTAGGCATACAACAATGGTTGTATGCTGGCTAAGATTAATATTATATTTTCGAAATGGTTTTCGACACTATGCACTAATGATAATAATATCGAATGATTTTGCGTAGTAAGCATTTTTGACTATCATAAGGAGAAATCTCCTCCAATTCTGCGATTGCATTGTGTGTGTGGCGGGAGGCCTTATGGTAGTTTCATTTTCAAAAAGCATTGTGGATTTCAATGTTAAAAGCCTTTTTGTTGTTTGTTTAAAGATAAACTGTTTTTGTTGCTCACACCAGTCCCATGACTGATCCGGAGTTTATTGTTCCCTTCCTAAACTCTGGGTGCCCACTATTTTCCACACGGGCAGTCTAGAGTTGGGTTTTTCAGATATTCAGGTTTAGTAGATTATCTGGAGCTAGTTCAGTTCTTGGAGTTCATGGACTGACGTTGCTTATCTTGGAGCATTCTATTGGAGACATTCTATTCCGCTACTGGTGCTATCGTTTTCTATTCCGCTGCTATTTGTTGTATCATATCTCTGATGTATATAGATATTCATTGTATCATCATTGTATCTGGATATTGTATCAGATGTTGTATATCTGTATTATTCTTTTTATTCCGCTGTGTTGTTATACTTAATGGTGTTATAAGCTCCGGCGAATCGGATTTGAACGGTCGAATCTGCGACATTCTAGTACAATGTGAAGTACGGATGTTGATTTTCGAGGGGGCAAAATCCCGAGTCGTTACATTCATAGATAACACGTTTACAACAAAAATATATGGTCTTATTCAGTTAATAATAATGTCGGGGCATAATGTCTGCTCCGCTAGGCTTACAAAGATTTTCAATCACAAACTAGTTGAAAAGAATAAAATGAGAAGGAAAAGGAGAAGCATGCCAATAGTGCTCTTCAGGGTTAGGCTAACCCGTGTTGATATCACCTCCAGATCATGCTCGACTGCACCGATGGCACTCCTATTGGCACTTCAATTAGTCAAGAACTTGATGAAGAAGGGGTCTTCGAAATCATCCACATTGGATCTCGTAAGAGACCCTAAAAAGGTTCTAAATAACCTCACCAAGGAGTAGACCAAGGCTTTAGCCAAGGCAGAAGAGATAGAGGCGACAGCCACTACTCTTTCAGAAAGGCAATGAAGCGTCCAAACTGTTTTCCATATAATTTCAATATAAGAAGAAATGCAATAAGAGTAGTGCCGCACTCCATCGCTTTGATGCCAGTATATTTCTTCCAAGGTGTATTGCACTATACTACATCACTCTGATGACAACATACCTCCTCGGTGGTGTATCACGTTGAACTTTATCCCTTTGACGACATACTACTTCGATGATATGTCTCATCACCCTTCACATAGAAATGAACCCCAAGGCCATGTCGGCTATATTGCATATCAACAAAACTTGGAAGGACTTCGATCCTAATCACACCGCTCACTACCAATGCCATAATCAAGCGACTTTGAAGACAACCCTTTGATGGCTTCAAAGATATTGACTATTATTAACGGATTGATATCGAAGAGGCATGTCGTCAACAGTTATGGAGGTTATCAATACCATAGCGGGATCCCTTTCCACAAGCACTTCAGAAGTGTTTAAATAAAACTAAGGTTACACTGCTCTTCATTGATAACCACATCGCACATCACTTTTATATAGAACATCGAATACATGCTACTATCAATGTATCCAAAGCATTACTATTCACTCACCATAACCAAAGTTAGCTCATTGATACGCTGCTTTTCGACCATTTACACACGTTTCCATTCATAGGGAAACCGCATATTCAAGGAAAGTGTTGTCGCTGGTAAGTACCATCGATGCCCACGAAGATCTTAGCACTACTTGGACGCCGTTGATAACATCATCAACTATCTTGAAGACCTTTACATATCATAAAGGTGGGAACAAAGACTACAACACTCTGATGATACCATTTACATTAGCGGTGATTGTCAACAACTTTAAGGATGTGGAAATAGGGTAATGCCGCCGAATTCCATCTTGTCGAAGACGTAAGATGTGGAGTGAGGGCCGCTGACCTCTATAAATACGATCCTAGGGGTACCATTTAAGGGATCGAAATTTCATTTTCTCTCTCTTCCCAAATCAAAGCCGTGTAAACCTAAATCAAATTGGGGATAAATCTATTTGACTGTAGTCATATTTGAATGAAATGAACATGGACTTGACATTGCATGTTGACTTCGATTATGACCTTATTGAACATTATTGATTTGAATTTGCATAATACGAACTTGTCTTGACCAATTCGACGTGAATCTAGTGGAAGTGCCTTGATCATGATAAACTCCTATATGCATATTTATATGAACCATGGACTATGAACTATGGACTTCAAACATAAGGACGGGATGAATAGTCTATTGATATATATAATGGACTTTACTGTATCTCAATGCCTTGTATTTTACTCCCATTGAAAATATGACATATCATTGGCCTATTGGACTATCTTATTTAAATAGCCGATATGAACTCATATATATAACAATGGCCTAAGAGGACTTCGAGCGTATAGATCAATCCTAACAGAATGAATTTTATCTCAAGGGCCATTTGACTTCCAATCATTAGTGTATCTATCATAAGACTAGTCCTAAGTAGTAAGCTAAACCTTAATGCATTGATCATGTCAATATGAAAATCTTACATCTGCATTAACAACATCGATACGATCAATTTATTTATGATCATGTTTTTGTGTATGTAGTAATCAAGTCGACAAGATTAACCAATGCCTCATAATGTCTTCATAAATATTCAAATTAAGGGATAACTTACTACACTTGGCATCTTAAATGTTATACTATTTTTTTCTCTAACATTTTGGTGCTAGAAAGAGGGCTCGAAACTCGACTTGTTTAATTCCCTCATCATCTAGACTAATTAAGTGAATTTGGTTTCAGGAAAATGAGATCACGAAGACTCAATGCTTAGACCGAAGAGGTCATATAGACAACGATACTAGAAGAGAACGTGAGTCCCAATTTCAACGTGGGAAACACAGAACATGGGCAACCGTCACAACCAGTGCAACCAACTAGTAGTGAGGCAAAATATTGAAACTTGGAGCAATAACTGCCAATGATGAAAGAACTCTTGGAGGGAATGCTTACCTAGAAATCTTCAATGACTACCAAGCTTACAAGAGGGGATAAAGCAGAACCTCCAAGAAGAAACTTGAATGCTTCCTATCTTAGGAATAAGGACAAAAGTAAGCTTGTCGCAACTCCATATAAAAAGAAAAGTAACCAGTAGACTAAGGCAGATTATCAAGGAAGGTTCGAGGATAAATCCAACGAACAGTTTGGAAGCTCTACTTCAGAGGAATATAAACCCAAAAGAAGCAATCGTACCGATGAGGACTACTTGAGAGATATGGCAGCAAAAATGTCAAAGGATATGCTCAATGCCACGGAAAGAGGACTTAAGATGAGAGAGTCAATGATAATCAGCGAGAAGCTTCGTTCACTCATGAGATTCTGTCTGTAATAATTCCATCTCACATTAAGATCCTATCAATCATCATATAACAGAACAACTGATCCAAACGACCAATTATTAGCCTTTAAGAGTCAGATGGACTTGTATAATGCATCTAGTGCAATGCGGTGTAGACTTTTCCCGACCACTTTCCAAGGTGCAGTAGCCAAATGGTATCGGCAATATCGCAAAAGGACTATATACTCTTGGAATTAGTTCTCTTATAAGTTTTCAGCTCAATTCTGCATCTGCATCTGCAAAGATTCTACTGTTGATTATACTGTAGTAGCAAACATCAAACAAAGACCAAGAGAGCTATCAGGGGATTATCTTAAAATGTTTAATACAGAATCTTTGAAAGCTAAAAACATGACCGATAAAGATAAGCTAGTGGCAGTACACTTGGAGCTAATTAGGCAAACCCCATTTTGGCATAAACTATACATTCATGGGTGCAAGAATTTATAAGACTTTCACTTTCAAGCGAACAAGTTCATCCGGATGGACGAAATATACCATGCCAAAAAGAAAGCTCAACTCAAACGGGAAAGAGGAAAGATTAATCAAAGCCATAATCACATAATGCCCAGGTGGGAAGAAGATTTAAACGCGAGCCATGTTGCTTTAAACAAAACAATATCTTACATATACACTACAATGAAAGAGAATGGTGATTTTCCAGTCTCTTACAAGGAAAAGACTAACCTAGAACCAAGGAATTGGGGAGAATATTGCTCTTATCACAAATCCAATGGACACAAGATGGATGAATGTCGGGTGATAGTAGGTATAATCCAATGGATGACTCGTAATGAACAGTTAAAGGAGTTTGTTAAGGATAACCAAAAAGGTGCCCGTCCAGAGAAGAGTAATCCGAAGCTCCCGAATAACACTGCAAATGTGGTAGAAGAAGATGTCCAGCTTAATTTTGTTCCATCTTTTAATAGAATTGATGTGATCCATGGGGGTCTACATATAGCTAGTAACAGCAAAGGTGCCAGAAACCGTTACACCAGGGAAGCGAAGGAAGGAATTTTCTCAATCCAGGAAGATCCACCACACAAAAAGCCTAGGTATCAGATTCGGATGCATACCTAACCATTTCTCTACAGAAGCTGAAAGATGTTTGTCATCCTCATAATGACCCACTCATGATAACTGTTTAATCGGACTTTCAATTGTGACAAAAATCCTTGTTGACACCGAAAATGCAGTTAATGTAATCTTTAAGCATGCCTTTAATCAGATGGGAATTCCTGAGGAGAAGCTGGAGCCAATCCTGGAGCCTATCTTTGGATTCAAAAATAAGGAGTCAAACCCTGTAGGGAAAATAAAGTTGATGGTACAGATGGGGGTTCCGCCGCACTATAGGACTTTCGAAACTCTATTTGTTATAATCGATCAGCCGTCCTATTACAATGCATTCTTCGGAAGGCCCGCCCTGGATGAGGTTGATGCTTTCGTGTCACTAAAGTACCTGATGGTGAAGTTTCTAACTAAGAGTGGTTAGGCAATAGTAAGGGCAGAGCAGTTTAGCTCCTACGAAATGTATTTTGCTACACTTGATCAATATAAGCGAAACTACATTCCTTGTTACGACACAGTGCAAGGTAAGTCAATCCAAACTGAAATTACTCAGCCTTCGTGCAACCACTCATTCAGAGAAAAGGTAAAAGCATGCAGTGAAGACCAACACACGTTTAGGAAATTCAGCTTTTCAGAAAAGAAAAGAAAGAGAAAAGATTTATATCTAGTGGAAGGAGAAGCAATCATTACTGAACTCGATTGTAGAGGTGATCAATAGAGGATGAAACCCACCAAGGAGCTTGAGGAAATATGTATAGACCCAACTGACACGATGAAAATAGTAAAGGTTGGAAAAGAACTAGATAGCAAACTAAAAGGGGATTTATTTCATTTCTTTAGTCCAGCTAGGACATCTTCGCTTAGATTCATTCAAATATGGTGGGGATAGACCCAACAGTTATGTGCCATGCTCTAAACATAGATCCAAAATTCATGCCAATCCGACAAAAGAAAAGGTAATTCGATAAAGTCCGATCTGATGCTATTAAGGAGGAAGTCAAAATGTTGCTTGAAAATGGATTCATCCGAGAGGTGCTCTATCCGAGGTGGTTAGCCAATTCAGTTTTTTTAAAGAAATCCAATGAAAAATGGAGAACTTGCGTCAATTATACCAATTTAAATAAGGCATGCCCAAAGAATTGTTATCCACTCCCAAGGATAAATCAGTTAGTTGATGCAACAAGCGGAAACCAGCTTTTGTCATTCATGGATGCTTATTCAGTATATAACCAGATTCCAATGTTCAAGCCCAATAAGAAAAACACCAGCTTTATAATAGATTGGGAACTTACTGCTACGGAGTGATGCCCTTTGGACTAAAAAATGCAGGGCGACATATCAGAGACCGGTAAATAGAATGTTCAGGGACAAATTGGCCGAAACATGGAAGTATATGTAGATGACATGCTAGTCAAATTCAAGAAAGAAGCAGACACTTGAAAGACCTGGAAGAAATGCTCGATGTGTTGCGAAAATATCAAATGAAAATTAATCCACAAAAAGTGTTCTTTCGGGATCCAGTCTGGCAAGTTCTTTGTGTACATAGTGAGTGCAAGAAGAATTGAAGCTAACCCTGACCAAATCCAAGCTATTAAAGACATGGTAGAACCCAAAACAAGCAAAGATGTAATAAGCCTAAATGGGAGAGTGGCGGCATCGAATAGGCTCATCTCCAAGGCAACAGATAAATGTATCCAATTTTTCAATGTGATAAAGAAAAAGAAAAACTTTGAATAGAGTGAAGATTGTTGGAAAGCATTCCAAGTGCTAAGAGATCACATAGAAAAACTGCCAATTCTTTCCAGTCCCGTGGATGGAGAAAATCTTTATATCTATGTGGTAGTCTCTGAAAATGTAGTCAACTCAGTGCTAATAAGGGAGGAAAAAGGGGGTTCAACTTTTGGTATACTATACTAGCAAAAGACTCAAGGATGCAAAACCCAGATATCCAGTTATAGAAAAACTAGCATACTGCTTAATGCTCACCGCACGCAAATTAAGGGCTTACTTTCAAGCACATCCAATTAAAGTCTTAACTAATTTTCCACTTAAGCAAGTCTTTAGCAAGCCAGAAACTTCAGGATGGTTAGTTAAGTGGGGAATAAGGAGCAATCAAAAAAAGAGAAAGATTAGAAACCTAAGTGGCAGTTGTTCGTAGATGCAACCTCAAATGAACAAGGAGCCAGAGCCGGATATGTTGTCATAACTCCTGATAGGAATCGCTTGCACTAGGCAATGAAGTTCGGATTCCAAACTACTAATAATGTAGCAGAATATGAATCAATGATAGTGGGACTTACCCTAACCTTCGGATGAAAATCCCTAGAATTGAGATCTTTGGCGACTCGCAATTAATGTTAAATCAGTTGGATCAGAGATACAAATAAAGGATATTATAATAAACATGGATGAGTTTTTACCTTATGATAACCAAATAGCTGAATTATTTCTTTTAAAACACTTTTAAAATCAAGGGTATCTCGTAAGACGATGCCGCACATAAACATGGACGGGTTTTTACCTTATGATAACCAAAATACTTTTTATAGAAAATCCAGTGATACTATAATAATGTCTAAAGATTCAAAGTAAACATATTAAATAGCTGAAATGCTTGCATCTCACATTCCAGCATATTTGGGCGCAACTAAAAATGTACGGCACTTATTAGAGAATGGATTCTATACTATGACAAGGCATCGAGGTACCACCTATCATGGTACACGTCTAGAAAATGTACCAAGGACCTCTCCAGGATCCCCTGCCAACACAAGACCGGCCTACCTCTTACTGGATAGTACCGAATATGTCATCACCTCGGTTGCTTTGCAACCGTTTTTATTGAGGTCTTATGCACAACCAATCCATAAATATGTAGATGTATCTAGAAAGGTGATGACACAGCCTAATGGGAGCGACCCACTTAGCCCTACTGCATCTCCCATGTTTTAGTCATTCCCGGTTGATGAGCCTTGAGGCTAAGTTTTTACCTTTTTGAATAGCAATCCCACTTGGAATGCTAACACTATCTTCCAAGCAACAATGCAATGCCAGCATTCATCCATACGAGCTATCCAGGATAAGGACAAACTGGAAGCACTACTTCTACTACATCCATTTTGGAACACCCTAGGGATTAGTAACAAGCAGCCCTTGCACTTCAAAGGCTCTGTCTTCAGTTCCATACTCTTTAAGATGTCTTCATTTCAAAACGCTTGAGTTGGATCGAAGTGATTTTCGGATAACATATCCGATCCCGGTCTCTTCAAAACAACTCCTGATAGTTTCTAGTAAACTCAACCCAGTTCTTTAGGAAATAAGTAGACAAAAGATAAGAGTGGAGTTCACCTCCTAACCGTTTGTGGACGGATTTCCTTATCATTTACCATAGAAGAACGAAACGAGATTTGTATGCATAGTACAGACTTTGCCATATAACTCACGTGTTTCTTCTAGATATTTCCAAAGTTACATTTTGGTCCAGATTTGATAATCGGTTATATAATTATCAAATAAACAATCATTCAACATTGATTTGATTTCATATAGGATGTACCAAGCCTTTATTATTTAATCTTCCATTAATTAAAACACTTTGCAAAACTGATCAAAAAATCTCTTCAAAACACTATTTCCAAAACCCTTAACATCCCTTTTACACTTGGAAAACATTTATATACTTATCTCAACGGTATAAGTATATTACCAGAACATTTGGCAAATTTCCTTCTTTCAAATTCCCTTTTTTTACAAACATTACTTACTATAAAACCTAACCTCTTATCCTTTATACAATTGCCTTTTTTAAAAGCTCACTTCATAATTCAAATAACTTATGAACTTCCAAAATAAATATATAAACTCACTTTTGTATATTCCCAAATTAATTTATAAACCTCTTCGCTAATCTCTAAAAAAACTAATAAATCCTTCCTTTATTTTTTAACTGTTTATAGAATTTCCTTTATAACTCCTTTATAAAAATTCTTTTATAAAATATCATTTGTGAAATACTTTAGGAAAACCTAATTATTTAGTAAAAAATCCTTTTATAAACAAGTTATTACTTATAAATAACTTTATAAAATAATAATATAACTTGAAAATCATTTGCAAACTTTAAACCCAAATCGATTAAAGAATTGAAGTTAATTCAAAACCATACTTTATAAATTCAAAAAGAGATTAGCAATCCATTGGTACTTATTTAAGTTACCATTTAATTTCAGTTTAATTCCAAGTCACTTATCAATTATTTACATAAGTCAACATATATGTAAATCAAATCCAATATCGAATCAGGGAATAACATATCTTTTTTTGGGAACATTTCATTACAACTCAACTAGCATATACATGTCCAAACAACATAATAGAAGAATGGTGATTTGTCCTGCTAAATAGATGTCAAAAATAATTCAATCAATTTATAGCAGAACGGGAATTTATTTTGCTAAAACACATGTCCACACAAATAACAATTATAGCAGAACGGAAATTTATTCTGCTATCAGACGTCCAAACAATCAAACAATCAACTTATAACATAATGGGGATTTATTCTACAAACACATGTCCACATAGTCAACTTATAACAGAATGGGGATTTATTCTACAAACACATGTCCACACAATCAAACCATTTACATAATTCATTCACAATTGTTTGTCTACTTAATGGTATCGACATTTGAATACCTTGTGTTCAAAACCATCTTTGGAAAGAAGTACCTTTAAAAACAATTTGATTTTTGGAAAACAAAAGATTTAAAACTTAAAACTCCATTGTAAAATGATTAATTACAAGCTAAACTTGAACTTGACTAATTATAAATAAAAAATAATTAAACCTTTAATAAATAATTTATTTATAAATTAAACCCTTAATTAATCCTTTATTAATTATTAAATAATAATTTAAAACCTTTATTAATAATTAAATATTAATTAATCTCAAATATTTAATGAAATAATCTTAAATTAAAACTTAAATAATATATTAAACTTTTAATAAATAATTTATTATAAATCACAACCTTAATTAATTTATAATTAAAAATAATTAAACACTTAATTAATTAAATAAATAATAATTAACCTTATATTTAAATAATAATTAATTGAAAATAAATCATATACTTAAATCATTATTCATTAAAAATTAATCTTACCTTTTGAAAGATAATTAATTAGTAACTAATCCTCGGTTAATTAAAATTAATAAACCTTGTTTAATACTTAATAATTATTAATTATAACAACCAATTAATTAATAATTAACTATAAAATTATCAATTAACTTTCCTTAATCATTGTTATTGTTTTTGAAAATATTTCAAAAATGCTTTAAAGTATAAAAACTTAACTTTTCAAAAATCAAACTTTTTATCGAACTGCATCCATAGCGACTATCGCTATGGATGTCATAACTTGAAAATGTTTTTGGCTTTGCATTTTGAAACCTAAACCCTTAAATACTTGCTAAATTATCTCAAAACATACAGTAAGAGTTTGTATATGGAAACAAACTTGAAACCTTTGAAATGATTTTGACTTCCTTTAAAACTAACACTAGTTTCACAAAAAAAATTCAATCGCCAATTTCATACCAATGTGCCAACTTCCATGGAATATATATCACATATCCAAGTTAATACATAATGACAACATCCATAATCACATCACACCACAAACATAAGCATGACGTAAGCTTTAACCATCTACAACAATTTTAGACTTCAAATTCAAGCCTAATCTCATTTCACATACAAGCAACATGTATATATAACAATCATATGATAATTTAACCAATTCAAACCAACATACTAACTAACATAAAAAGTCAAAAACTTTTTCAAAACAATAGTTTACTCACCGAACTTACTAACTCGAAGCAAACTCTTTTCAAAACTTGAAATACTTGAGAACTTGCAAAGCTTGGAAAACCACAACAACTCGAAAATGGGTCATCTTCTCCTTAATTTTTGGCCATGTTACTCTTAGAATTTTAAACAGTGGTCAAAAGAAAAGTTCTTGGAAATTCTTTTCTCTATCATTTCATAAAAAGAATCACTCAATTTTGGTTTGTTTTGAGGGATATATGGTTAAAAGAAGGAGTGCTATTTTTAGGCTTGAAAATATAGGTCCGAAAATGAGTTAGAAAAAATATGTATTTTTGACCCAAAAACATTCAAAATTTGAAAGTGGTTCAAATAAAAGTTGTAGCCATTGGAATCATACGTGGTTTGAAAAAAATCTTGATTTAGAGTAGTCTAACGGAAGTTATGGTCGAATGAAGTAGGAGGAAAATGGAGAAAGAAAAAGTTTAAAACTAAAATTTTAAAACGTTTAAAAAGAAGTAAAAATTTAAATTTAAATTCTTTAGAATTCTAAAGGGAAGCCATTAAAACAAAGAAGAAGATGAAGCTTAGGGAAAAAATGGAAAATGCAAATGAAAGTGGAGAAAAAAATAGGAAAGAAGTTTTATAAAAAAATAAAAACATGAAATTACCAAACTACAGTTGCGTACTTTGCCCTCCACAAATGAATGCCACCTCTACACCCTCCACCACACATGCCATTTCCACCCACCACCTTGTCCTTTCCACATCATGTCAAAGAAAACATGTTTAGGTACTAAGTTGCCGATATGTCAAATCATCTCTTACGGCATCTTTTAGTATATACATGTATATACTTAAGTGTATATGTACCTTTGTATATACCATTATACGCTAACTTATTTACATTTTGAATATGTATAAACCTATACTAGAGTTCGCAATGTTTTCGATTACTTTTAGTCGACGAAAAGTCTAAAATTCGAAAAAACGAATTCCGGTCAAATTTTCAATTTTTCTTTGAACTAAATATTTTTGTAAACAAAATTTGAAAATGATTTCACCATCGTTAATTATTATTTAAAATAGTTTCATTTTCATTATAAAACTCATATATTGAATATTTAAAATTTAAATATTCGTAAATCAAAGCAGTGAAATTCCAGGTCCTTACATTTGTGGTAGTTGGCATGGCAGTGTTGATTATCTGGTCAACATTGCGACAAATGATGATTATCATTACTGAAAATATATGGCAATGCAATGTCGTTGTCTTTTATAGTATATATAAATTTGAAATATATATATACATATATATATATATATTGTATGTTGAAATGATTTGTATGGAATTTTTAGATAATTGTGTATAATTAGAAATTGGTCTCCATGAATGTTAGAATATGAAAATAATAATGTATGGTAAGAAATGAAAATTAATTCATATATTTATTTGATAAATTATAATTTATCAATATTCGGAATATAAAAAATTATATAGTTTTGGATATTTTGATTTTGTGATAATGAGATATTTTAGAGAAGTGTAGTTTTAAGAATTCAATATTTTGGGATTAAGAAAAGTTTTATAAAGAAAGTGTGCATTATTATAAGTATTGGTAAAGACTATATTAAAGTAACATAAGATTGTACTATACTAAAATGGATTTGTAAAGTCAATATGAAAAGAAACTTAAGTATTTGAATTCAGTTTGTTATAATAAAAGAAAATTATTTTTGCTTATGTACATTTCTAATACTCAAAGATAGCATTGGTTTGGTTATGATTTCAAAGTGAGATTCGATTTGGAAGAAAATTAAAAATTGAATAATAATTAGATTTTTGTGAAATAGATTTATATCATAAAATATTTTAAAGATTGTAAATATTAATTGAAATATTTCTAAAAAGGCTTATTTTAGAGAGAAGCATAGTTTTACCTAATTTTAAGTGTTAAACTTTATAAATGTGATTTATAAGGAATGGGCTTTAGAAAGTGGTTATATTGATTTGAATATATATATATATATATTAAGTTTAAAATGTTATTTTGGAACATGAAAAGTTTATTTCAAAGAAGAAATGTAGTTTTAGTTTTTGAAATGTTAAATATCTAAGTGTGTTTAATCGATATTAATTTAATCGAAGGAAATGTTTTGGGAAAGTATTTACATTAAATCATGACGTGAAAATTTTAGACAAAATTATTTAGGAAAAAGTTTTTTTTTAGTTGAAGAAATTTCAAATTTCGAAAAGTATTTAAATTATTTATAAAATGAGAATTTTTGTGAAAGGTAATTTGAAAGCAATTTATTTGAGATGAAGCATTTTGTAATTATAAAAAAGTGACTTTTATTTTTGGTAAACATATTTCTAAATAAAAAAAGGATTTAAAGAGTATCATTTATCTCCTGGTAGTTAATTGATAAGTTAAGTATTTTGGAATTTTAATGATGGTCGAGATGTTTTTATTTATAAATATAAGAGAATTTGTTTAAGAATCAATGAGATAATTCTATACTGTTTGGGTGTTGTGAATTTATGGAATTTCTTCGTGCTATAAGAGATTATTCTGAAGCATCTCAGAATCATCAACATATGTGGAACGCATTTCTGGTTATTTTTGTAAATATTGATATCTTCTAAATGAGTTCATTTGAAAGTCAAAGTCCATAGTTAAAGACATTGGGCAAGGAAGATAAAATCCAAATCTTGTATTAAGCCACCGATAAAAGGTCTAATCATTTTTTGCATAGCTCTATGTGATATTTGATGGGTCAATGCAGATTGCTATAGGTATTGACCCGAGATAGTAAAGATAGAGTATTATGAAATGTGTATTGATGGTTCTTTGTTTTCTATTTTTATATAATTGAAAATGGTATATTTAAGATATGAGTTATCAGCTTAGTTATAAACTTTCCCCAAGAGGAAATTGTGAGGATGGAATTTTCTTAAGGAGGAGGTTTGTAACAACTCGGTGTTTAGAAGTAATTACTTAAAATTATTATTGATGATTTAAGTAATTAAAATGGATTTTTAAAGATTAAATGAGGATAGTTTTGGAACTGTTTTAATGAATAGGTTTAAAATGTAAATATGTGTAATTAAATCAAAATGAGTTAAAATATGGAAATAATAATTTGTAAAATTGTATATGGAATAAATAATGTAGATCCGAGTAAGAAATAATTTCAAAATGGAAATTTGAACTAGTTTGAGTTAATAATTTTTTTTACTATAACAGTGCAAAATATGGCAATTTTGAAATAATTAATTAAAGTAAATAATTTGTGGGAAATAAATTCTACAAAATTCCATAATGCTATGTTACTGCTTAAGTGATGTAAATATAATATTTATTTGAGAATTGAGTTGAATGGAAAATAATTTGTAACAAAAAAGAAGAAGAGAATGTTTTGTTTTAATAATCAATATGAAGCTCATTTAGGCCAAAGTCCTAACTCCTTAGCCCAAACCCGTATTTGCACTCTGACTTATCCTTAAGTCTATAAAACGCTCACTACTGCAGGAAATTACTTCACACAAGCTTCCTCTTCTAATATTTTAATCTTCTACTTCATAAACAATAATGAGGAAACTCTCCTCCTCCTTCTACAATTTAAATAAAAATAGAAATAAAATTATATAAATTTTCAAATCTATATATGAGCATCTTAACACCAAGCTATACCCACATACATGAAGTACATTGCATTTTGTCCAAGATTTAGTTGCTGGAAACTTGTAGTGAGAAGGAAAAATGTAACAACCCTGTATTTTGTGATTATTTTAATTGTATATTTTAATTGAATTCCCTGATTTAAAAACTTTATTTTATTTATTAAATGGATAAATTTTGTTATTTTACATATAAATTTTGATTTTGATGTGAATTAGAATTCCAAACAGGACTAAATAGAATATTTCCAAAAAAGTGAATTTTGGTCAATATGGTCAACTTTGACTTTTAAATTAAACAATTTAAAAGTTTGAAAATTTGAAATTTATCTTTTATTATGGAAGTAAATAAAATTTTAAGAATACTGCTTTTCGTTTCGTTGAAATCTGATTTATAATGTGAAAGTTATGCCTTTTTAACTATTGTGTGTAATTTGCTGTATTTAACAAAATTGTTTATTTTAAATTATATAAATAATATTTTATTTGGTCATGTAATGTTCTAATTTATATTTATATGGGTAAAATAACATGTTATGTATATATTTTGGTTTTAAAACATTTTAAAAGTGTAATTGACATTTTCCAGTGTCAGTTGTATTTTTGTTTACAATTTCTGATTTCCAGTTTCAATTAATTAAAGAAATTCTTTATTTATTTTTCTATTTTCTCAAGATCTTATTTTATTCTCATTCCTACTTTATTTTGTTCCTCATTTATTTTATTTATTTGATTTTTATTTGTTTTAAAGTGGAATAGAAATTTTATAAAGCTAGTGATGTTTTATTTGTAATTTTAAGCTTTGTTTTAAATTAAATAAGCTATTCCTTTATTCCTTTTCTATTTTCTATAAAATTATTTATTTATTTTCACTTTATTTTCATTATCACTTTATTTTGTATCTTAAAGATTTATTTTAAACCATTTTAAGTGAAGTAAGAATTTTTCTAAAACTAATGGTATTTTATTGAAATTTTCATGTCTTGTTTACAATTTTTAAACAAATTTCTTTAGTTCTTTTTCTATTTTATCTAAATTAAATTTTTTATTTCACTTTGAAAATGCTTTAAAAATCATTTATTTCAAAATTTTGTTTTAGAATATATTTAAGATGAAGTTGATAATTTTCCAAAGTCAATGGTGATTTATTTGTAATTTCTGGACCCTCTTTTCAATTTTTAAACAATTTCTTTTATTCTTTTTCCATTTTCTTTAAAATTAATTAATTATTTTTATTTTATATTACTTTGTTTCAGTTTTTAAAAGTAAATTACTGATTTTAATTTTTGTTTTAATTGAATTTAAGAAAAAGAAATTTGAAGAGTTTTAAAAGCTTTTGAAACTTAAGTCCTTCCACCTCCTACACTCTTCCCTGCCATCATCACCAACTATACTCCAGGTCATGACCATGGCCGAACCCACCATGGTGACCAAACCCCTCAAAGATTGCAACAATGCTTTAAAACCATGCTAGTTTGAGCCACCTTGCTTCACCACTTCATTTTTCACCACCACCACCACCTTAGGCCGCCACCAACACCTCTGTCCAGACCCCTACCCACCCCTCCTACCCCTGTCCAGACCTGAGCCCCACTGGCCGAGCCAATTGAGCCATGGCCGAGCCTTTATTTTGACCAAAAACTACTCTACATTGCCTAAACCCCTTCACATTCTCATGTTATAAACTCCTCCATGTTCTAGCTTTAGGCCGTGCATTTCTAGGACCCAAACCTGAGCCAAAGCATGTCCAAACCTAAACCAAACCCTCCCCTAAGCCATGCAAAACAATTATAGAAAGCAAGGCAAAAATTTGTGTATTCAATTTGCTTTTCATTTCAAAGTTATTCAATTTCAATGTTGTGTTGAAATGTTAATTTATTTTGGTTTTTGTTTTGGGTTGTAACACAAGACCCTTAGCTTGGTTCTCATCCAATTGAATCCATTGTTGTGTCATCGTGCCTTTGGGAATCGTTTGTGTCATTTGTATTGCTATCTCCAGCACAAAAAGGTGAGTAAACCTCATACGACATTTTATACTTATACAAATGTGAAGCGACAACAACTGAATGTGTAGAATATTATAATATGTTATAACTGCCTGTGATTATTAATTATATGATGTTAAACCTATTTATTTACCTGTCATCTCATCTATGACTAATATATGTTGTTAAACTGTTCATTAATATCTGTTGATTACACTGCAAGTTCCTTGTAGATTAGATCACTATGGGTTGAAATGATACATACCCGAACGGACTTTAGAATAGGAAAAAATCGTTATGGGCTGAAATGATAGGCCTGAACGATTTTTATTTATTTCATTTAACTTGGAATTGCGGGTTTGAAATGATAAAACCTGGATTTTTCCTTTGCAAATTACGAATTGAAATGATATATTATCCGTATCATTGGACTTAGGTTAGAAAATTTTATACAGACTGTGGTTAAAATATATTTTTCTAAAATTTTTAAAATATTTTGAAAATGTAAATATTATGATAATTTGAATTTTTATTTGAATTTAAAATGATTTTATAAAGTGCTATTGATTTTTCTATAAATTAAAAATAGTTAAATAAATAAATGTTTAAAAGTTGAAATTTGAAGTATAACTTAACTTGGAAAATGTGGAAGTGTTTTAAAGTAAAAGTTAAGTTAAGAAATTAAAATGGAATTTAAATAAAATTATGAAATGGTAAACTTAATTAAAATGTTAAGTAAATGAAATATTATAAATTTTACATTTATTTTATAAGTGAATTATTAAAGATTTGATAATTGTTTGTGAAACTTTCATTTTGTAAAATCATAAATTAAGGGTTATTTAAATGATTGTTTTTAAAGTAAGAAAATATGATTTTTATAAGTTAAGATGGATTTAAATAAATTTTAATTGTTTATGAAATTATAGTGAAAGTTTGGAATTTAAATTGACAGCATTCCTGAAATGCTATCATTTCTAAAGTTAAAGATATTACAGCATTTTGTAAATGCTGTAATTGATATAAATGAACTAAATGGCTAAAATAAACTAAGTGCCGTAGTTGCTGAATTTAACTAAAGTTTTATTTGAAATCTAAACCTATTACAGCATTTAAATGCTGTCTTTTGCTAATTGAATTGTTTTTAAACATAACTTTCCGTAGCATTTTCTAAATGCTGCAAAAGTTGAAATTTCACTATTTTAATAAATTTAAGTGAATAAATGAATTCTGAAATGGTAAAATTTGAGAATTGAATATTGACTATTAAATATAATAACTTCATTTTTAAATGATTTAAATGGAATAATTTGATTTGAAATATTTTGATATTTTGAAATGGATTTGAAATGATATTTGATTTCGAAGTATAAATTACCATTTTGGAATTTTAACCACGGGATGTAATTAAATTTATGGTTTAACTGATCCTCAGAGGATGGGTGATCCCAAGCATCCTTTAAGTTATTGTGCATTACTACTACAGTTCACTTGAGTTGGTTTACATTATATAAGTATGTATGCGAGTGTTTTGTGTTTTACTTTACGCTCGGGTCAGCCTGAGTATTTACAGCTTAGCTTTGGATTTCTTTTTTGGAGCTAGGAATCGCTGAAGATTCTGCTTGTCTAGTTATCTATTCCCTTTCAGTTTCAGTTGTTCTATTTCAGCTCTGGTATTTATAAACTTCTATGTATTTGAGATTTCTATTGTATATGTTTTTTTCAGACCGGTATTATGTATTTTGTTTGAGATTTTGTTATAGTAGCTTCATGAACTACTATGGTATTTTAATTTACGCTGCAAGTTATTCTGATATTCTGTGTCTGTGATTCTGTATTTGATTTTATTTGCTCCAAATTTTATCACAATCTGTTATTTTGAATTATTCAAGTCAGACATGTGTGGATTATTATCGATTTGAATGGTCCAAAATAGTGGGTCGTTACATTTGGTATCAGAGCGTGGTTTTAGGCAAACCTTAGCCTACGGAGCAAAAACTCATTAGAGATAGGGTAGAAATACCCTAGAATGAGTGAAATCAATCTCAGAATCATTTCTTTGTGAGAGAACGTATTTTCGAAGTATAAAATAATTTTCAAATGATTTTTAAAGAATTTTCAAAGATTATTTGATATAAATTTTCTTGCTTTGAAAGTTAAATTTTCTAAACTTCATTCCTTTCGTATCCACCTTGTTAGTAATTTCTTCGATTAGGATTCCTTTGAACTTTGGAATGCTCCCACTTATTCTGAAATCTATTCATGTCTTCCCTATTTGTATTCCTTTGATCTTTGGAGCATTCTGTAACTCCACTTTGAATGACCTTGATAGGGCGGCGATTCCTCAAAGCATTTCGTGTTAGCATATTTAGATGGTTGTGTGTCGCCAGTATACATATACATACACACATACATAGGTAGTATCTGTTTGTATATCATCGTCCAACTCCCATTATGATGTAAGAGTGAACTAGATTTGGCCAGTATCCACCCTAGCAGCCTGATTGCGGGGTCGCGCCCCGAATCCATGACATTGTTATCTTTATATCGTTGTGTGCGCAACTTATAGCTGTGTGCAATCGTTGTGTGCATTCGCCCCTGTGTCACCTAGGCCAGCAGTCTATTACAATAGGAGTATATGTCACCGAGGGGAGGTAACCAAAGACTGTATGAGCCACGTCAGACAGACACATGTATAGTCTCCGGAAGCGAGTGTGTGCCATCAGTCTCCCATCTGGTTCTGATGTATGGTAGATAGACACGTATTATTTATGATGATGAACTGTGATTATACCTGAGACCTTGTCCAATGGATGGTCAGTCCCTATATCCTTCTTTGCCTTATGTCACCAACTATATTTCTCAAAGGCATGTGTCGCCATTTATATGTTTGGATGTTATTCATTTCATTTTATAAGTTTAACGGACCTAGGAATGTCTGCTTCATATTTATATGGGCATTGTTGTGTACTGGCATAAACTTTCTTATTGTTTTCTGTGATTTGATAATGATATTTATATATATGAGATTGGGAGATATACTTGGTCATTGTTGTGATAGTCTGACTATAATTGATGATATCGCAAGTATGGATGATTTCTAGACTTTGACGATGATTTTGATATAGATGATTCATCCATTTGATATCGTTTCTATAATTTATTATTTGACTTGATTTTATATGGTGAGGACAGTAACACCCGTAAAATTTACGATAATTAATAAGGCTTCAAAAATGAAATTTGAGCAAACGATGGATCTGGCCATGAAACTTGCACCATTGCGTTCGTGGTGATTTTCTGAGCAACTTTCATATTTCGAGTTTCGTGATCGAAGCTCAAAGGAAGAAGTTATTAACGTTTAAAATTTCCAGAACGAAAATAATTAAAAAAATGAAATATGGAAGTAAATAATAATATATGTGGGACCCTATGGTTGACCCCTTTACTTAGGCCGATCGACTGCTAGTGCTCGATCACTTATAGGGAGGTGATCGACCGGTCATGGGGTAGCGGTAAGGGTTTGAATCGAGGCTAAATGGTTCGAATTTAATTATTTTATTCTAACGGTTAAAGTTGATTCGATTGCCTATAAATACAGGCCTAACTCCTAACTTCTTTTCTCATATTTTCTGATCTAAGCAGCGAAGCTCTGTTATTTTCTCTCCACTATTTCTAAAGTTTGTAAAAAATATATATATATACAAATCGGAGAAGGGTTGAAAATAAAAGAGAAGAAGCGAATTAACATTGCCAAAGAAAAAAGTAAGATTTTATAATTATAAATCTATATTCCTCTTAGCCCCATATTTCTTCTCAGATCCATTATTCTAATAGTATGTGTACACCGTGTT
The DNA here is from genome assembly GCA_030737815.1 of Allium fistulosum. NCBI lineage: Eukaryota > Viridiplantae > Streptophyta > Magnoliopsida > Asparagales > Amaryllidaceae > Allium > Allium fistulosum. The sequence continues at coordinate 484,373,114 of CM060906.1, read as the reverse complement.
ATACATTTTCTTCTAGAATAGAATGGAAAAAGGAATCAAGTAAAGGAATGGATTCAGATATGGGAGATTTGGAAAGCTAGAAAGAAAATTATATAATTTATTTAAAACATTGAAATTTATATCACTGGATTTTATTTAATTATTATGCATAAATAAGATCTGATGAACTGTAAGCTTAAAACAAACATATAAGAATATCGCCTATATATTCTATAAAATAGGTGATTGGAATAGGAATGGTATGTACAACCTAATCTGAAAATTTGAATTTAGTCCATAGTATTTATTATTTTAGAATGTTTCTTTATTCTAGATTTATAATTGGGTTGTAAATTAGGTTGCCCTAATTGACTTGGAATGTGAATTTCTATATTTTAATTTAATTGGAGTGGGTAATTTAATTATATATATTTCCGTGTAACTTCCACAAATTATCCAATTTCTAAAATATGTATAAAAGTACATCGTTTTAATTAACAAGGAATATACCAAAAAGAAAAGAGATGTGTAAGGTATAGATATTCTTCTCTGTGGGTTGCATTGTTTATTTCAATAAAAGAAAAGAGAAAAACTCCTTGTAATTTCAAATGGAGCAAAAAGTCTTATTTTTGCGTAATTTATGGAAAGATATAACGGTAATCCTTTTGGAAGGATAACTCCAATAGATTAAAATGGGAAAAGGAATGTTCTATTTTAGGAATTAATAATTAGGAAATAAGAATATATATATATATATATATATATATGTATAGACACACATACATATATGTAAAACCGTGCATATCGATTAAAAAAAAACATATATATATAGCGCAATTTACGACAATATTCGTATTAGTTATTATAGTGTATTAAATTATAGGACTAAAAATGAAAGAATCGGAGTTCCAAAATTTATGGACATTAACTACAAATTTAATGGACAACAAATTTGTAGTCAATAGAGAGTAAAATAGTTAAATGAGGATTGATTAGAAAATTTTATATGGAATTGATGAGGAATTGAATAGGCAGAATAAGTGGATTTTGAAATGGGTAAATAAATGTCATTAGGAATTATCCAATTTTGACATTAATGACTAAAAAATTACGGACAATGGACATTTATTAGATAAAGAAGGAAACATGGAAACCAAAGCCTAAGCATATAAAATAGGAATAATTACGTAGCGAACAAGTATTGATACTATTAAATACACCTAGAAGGCAATATAATTTTAATAGTAGGAAATTATATAGCTTTAATTATATGTTTAGAACGAACGTGAATTGGTGGGCCTAGCCCAAAACTTAGGCTTTGGGTGATAGGTTTGGTATAGTAGGTAAGGATGCGAGGATAGTAGAGTTACACAACAGAAATCTCTCCTTCATTTAGAGGCTAACAACAGTTGTGTATACTTATTACTGACGTGAGACATCTCTAACCATAAGACCCATAGGGATGAAATATGCATTGTGGATAAGTGGGGGAAATTATACATAGGGTTTGCCTCAGATTTGAAGTATTTAATGTCTCGGTACTTTTAAAGGAAATGAGGTTTGCTTCATTTCTAATAAGAGGTACTAAGTAATTGAAAGGGGTATGTTCCTTAACTTACTTAGGTTACTCTAAACAGTATGTCAGCTGTGGAAGGTCGTCGGGCTATGTCAGTAGTTGGTATCGGTATTTAGCAGTAGGTCTGGCATATAGGCTATGACCACCAACGATCCCGAGGGAGCGGCAGCAAAGACCTGGGTTACGCCCTAAAAATTTCACTTCCCGCTAGTGTAGAATCCGTATGGGAGATGCATAGACCTCAGAGTAGATGGCTAGACGAAAACTAGTTTATTGAAGGTAGGCTAGCTTACCCTTAGATGAGCCTTTGAGATGCATTAATAGTATGTCAATTAAATTATAAATTATAAAGACATATATAGGGGTTATCTGTCTTTTTAGCTAGAACCAATTGACTAGCATTTACATTGCGGAGGGCCAACTTCGGAGACTAAGGTATTAAATGGTCGTTGGGTCTGTCTCCTCCCTACTCAAGAAGTATTAAGTGGTCGAGGTATTTGGGTAGTGAAATGGTTAGACATATATGCGGATAGACATATACTTATATAGTTATACCTTGGAGAAAACTAGGTTAGGCATTTTGAATGTGCACATAAGATTTAATGGATTAGCCATGAATAATAGTCATAACACTTAAATGGAAATCAATCGGTATAAATTAATGGTATGGGTAAGTACGTAATTTTCCAATCACTGGAATGTTGTTCTGACACCCTCCTCATAACAATGCACACGATAGATTTAAAAGGACTGGATACTAGAGCAAGGCCGGAACCGCAGATGGTAAAGTCTTCTTATTCACGCTCGATGGGAACAAGACGATTCCGCTATAAGTTTATATTGATCTCACTCTAATATACCCGTGTTTATTACAGGTTACCAAAACTATCGATCCGTACCCTAATGGACTTGGATTTTGTTCTAGTCGAAATTCAGGCCTATTAAGTTGCAGGTTATTACATTTGGTATCAAAGCTTATGTTAGTCGATCATAGAAATTAGGAAATACTGAGAGAACATATTTGTATTTTTATATATAATATACGTCAAACTCTATAAATTCAGACTATAGAAGTAGTTGCGACTATATTCCAAAAGGATGGACGAGGCAACTATGAGTTGGAAAAATAAATAGAGTTAAATTTATACTTCTACCTCGATTACCCTATGGGGCGAAGATCATTCATAAGGAGTGGACCAAGAAGAGCATGAGCATGACATATAGAAGAATCCCAAAGGCTGGATGGTACTTGACTCCTTTGTTGGGCCTAGGCTGCCTTATGATTGTGGATTTCGATGGATTGCCAATCGAAGATGTACATTTTATCCAAATAAATGGGAAGTAACAAACTACATGTTGCAAGCATACATAATTAAGGTATGAAGAAGGATTGGAGAAAGTTTTCGCAAGAAGGTGTACACTAATCACCACTAGAAGATAACTAGATTTTTAGAAGAAGAGTCAAGAAAGAGTAGGAAGAAGGAAGTCCAAAAGAATGGACAATTAAAGTCCATTTCTGTGTTCAACCCCCATGTGAAAGAATTTGGTAAAAAGATTTTGGAAATTCCTTAAAATGTTTTGAATGGGATTTTCCTAGAAGTTATTAAGAAGTTGTAGTTTTGAAAAGGTAAGTAAATTTTAAATTTCTTAGTTTAAAGTTGGTTGAGTCAAAAGTTTTCGAAAAAAGAAAAAAAAATTCATTTTTGAAATTAAAGGAAAATAGGGTGAAGGTTTGGCTCGATGATTTTTCATATTTTTGTAAGTTTGAATTTTTTTTAAAATTATTTCTCTAAGGAATGGATAAATGGAAATGGTACATGGTTAAATTTTGGTAAAGAGAATAGAAGGGTATGGCCAATAACTAAGATGGGAGGAATATTCCCGTATAAAGAAAATATGGAGAATAACAATTGAAGTAGAAGCCATTAAGTAGGAGAAATATAAATAGTAGCAATATTGGGAAATTTAGATAGAGGAATTTATATAAAATAGTATTAGTAATCTAGTTAGAAATAATATAGAAGAAAAGCAATAGGAATAAGATGAGATAAATGAATAAATTTCTAGTGTATGTTGTAACTGCGCGTATATTTTAGATAGATGCATAGATAGCTGCAACCATTGCACGTATCTTTTAGAAGTTCCCCACATATGCTATTGTAATCTCCGTCAAAGGTGGAAGTGGAAATAGCATGATTAGTAAGAATATAATAGGATGGAAGTCCTTGTCTACTCCAATTTTCATTGTTTAAAGTTATAGAAGATGTTTTTGAAAAAAATGGTTATGTGTGATAATTGAGTTTTTTTGAATGTTTGGAGTTAAAAATCCTATTTTTAAAAGAAGTAAATCACTGTTGAAGAAAGTCCTTATAAAGGTAAAGTTGGGAAATTTTTCATGGTTCATTCTTTTGAGACCAAGCAATTTTTGAATTTAATAAAAAGGTTTCAAAGCTTATATTTTTAAAGATAAAAGTTGTGGATCAAGTACTTTATGATTGTGAAGCTTTAGTTTTATAAAGAACGGTGAGAACCGAACCAATTTTTTTTTAATATGGAGTAGATATGAATCACTACTTAGGTAAGACGGGGCAAAGGTTTATGCTAGGAATAGAATAACTATGGATGCTTGTAGGGTAGCACCAAGGAATTCCCGTTGAATATAAGGAATATGGGTATGAACCTAGGAATATTCTATTAGAGATGTGTGGAAGCCATGCGAAGAACCCTCAAGGAATGGGGAATGGTATCAAAGTACAATTTTGTGAGTCTTACGGTATACTCATATGAAGGATCAAGGATTTAGAGGAAATAAATACTAAAGTTTGATAATACTTTCAAGGGATTGTGATTGAGATGAGATAGTAGTATGGTTAGAGAAGAGAGTAACAAGATGACAAACCCACATAAAGGATGTCAGTTGACTCACGGTTAGAGAAGGAAAGATAGGTGGTAGGAAAATTATTCCATGAAGCTAATATTCTGAAGAGTTATTCTAAATGTGTGTAGTTTATACTTCCTACCCACTGTAGTATAAGAGTGCACAATTTACCCATAACCGGGTGGAATGACTGAAGTAAAGGATAATTCTTATTTATTAGAAGTCAAGGAGGTAAGTTAAGTCATAATTGAATAGCATACTAGAAATATCCATCTTAATTTAGTAAGAAGTATTAGGGCCACAATATCATTAACACTAGATGATGATGAATGGTAGCTTCCAGCAAAATTTTCTTATAGAGTTTTTGAATTGTAATCGCTAGTTGTCTCCCTTAGGTTATTGAAAAATCGTATGATATGATATGAGATATGTTCCTATGTTATTATTGTGTTGATGGTAAGGATGATCTTTGACTGCTATATTAATATATTGGAAAATAGTCTAAATAAATAAATATCATAAGGACGCTTAACCAGCGATAAAATGTATGTAAGACAGAAATTTTGTAAAGTAAATTAGGAAATTTAGTTAGCAACTAGAAATTAAAAATGCTTCAATCCCAAAAACTTTAAGATTTTGGGAATAATAAATTTTAACGAGCGGAGGATAGAGAAAGGTTATTGCAAAATCACGGGTCACTATCCCTATGCCTTAAAAGCTAAATTTATAAATACACTTGTAGCTAGTATGTTGTTGGAGAATAAAAGAAAAGGTTCTTCAAACATAAGATTAACTGTACAATACTAGATTCAGTCATATATATTAATCATAGATTGAGTCGCATGTACGTTAAGACGTGGCCTGATTTGTTTTAAAGAGGGAGTGATAAATGTTTTGAAAAATTGTGTTCGAATGCTTTTGAAAGTCTTTGTTTAAATAATTTTGAGAAATTGAGTTCAAATGTTTTTAGAAAAAAAATTTCAAGTGCTTTTGAAAAAAAAGAAAAAAAATGGTGTTTAAATGCTTTTGGGAATTTGATTTTTCAAACTATCTTGCAAGTTTGATTGGAAAGGGAAAACGACTTTTGTTGAAAAATGAGAAATTTTCAATTTTCTAGGACCACACTCTTAACGTATGATGGGTAAACATGTTAGTGAATATGAATTTTACTGTCCGACAAGGGTGATGGTATACTAAACATAGATAATAACAAGGGAAAATGCTGTTTTAGCTTTGGAATTTTTGTTTTCATACCTTGTTGTTAGTTAACAAAAACTTGCGCTTAGGATAATTATGCTTTAACATCCAAAAACAAACCTCTTTATGGATATTGTACTTGGAAAAGTTGGAAAAGTTTTGGGGGTAGAAAAGAAGGTTCTAAGGTACAATGGAATAGGTATCCAAAAGAAAAGTGGAATCGTAAGATTTTCCATCTAAATTCATTATCCGGCATAAGAGTTTGGATTCAGAATAACTGGATTTTCAAGATTTTTGGATGTTAGAAATTGTGTGCTAGATTTTGGATGGTAGGGATTGGACGCAAAATTGGTTGAACTACACTTCTACTCGCGGGAGTGTGGAAATTTTCTATGAAAAGTGGTCTTTGAATTTTTTTGAAACCTTGCATACATATGAAACTGCCGGTATATCTAGGTAGTTTGCATCATATTTTCAAAATGTTTTTAAAAGAATGCATTCATATAGGTAGCGCCGATTTAGAATCATCTTACGTGCATATCTTATGTGTTGTGATACATGATGCATTTGTACACGTTTGGCTGGAAAGTTGGTTGTACACTAATTGGTTGGATATCTTAGATTGGTTGCGCGCTATGTTATATGATTTAACCCATGAAAAATTTTGAGGACGAAAATTTTTTAACGGGAGAGAATGTAACATTCTATAAAATTTATAATAATTAATAAAGCTCCAAAAATGAAATTAGAGTAAACGGCGGAATTTGGCCACGAAACCTACTCCATTGAATTCGTGGTGATTTTTTGAGCAACTTTCATATTTGAAGTTTCGTGGTCAGAGCTCAAACGAAGAAAATATTAGGGCCCGTTTGGTTTGCTGTTTTTAGTTTTGTGTTTTCGTCTAAAAAAAATACGCATTTCTTATGCATTGTTGGAAAACACACAATTTTGAAAAATGAAATTAACATAGAAAATAGAAAACAAGTTTATTTGATTTTTCGTGTTTTGAGACATAACAAAAGGACGGAAAACAATTCCTCCCCTCCATTTCCCGTCCATCGTTGTAATCGCTAAGAATTGTAAAAATATTTCTCACGTTTTCTTGTATTTTGTAGTGTATGTTGAAAACACAAAACATAAAACTCAAAACGAAACCAAACGGGCCCTTAGCGTTTGAAGTTTCCGGAACAAAAATAAGTAAAAAAACAAAATAAGGAAGTAAATAATAATAAATGTTGGACCCCATAGTAGACCTCCTTGCTTGGGTCGGTCGACCGCTTACAGGGCGACGGTCAACCGGTCAAGGGGTGGCGGCTAAGGTTTGAACCTTAACCAAACGACCCGAATTTAATTATTTTAATCAAAGGTTACGGTTGATTCGAGCGCCTATAAATATAGGCCTAACCCCTCACTTCTCTTCTCATATTTTCTTATCCAAGCAGCAAAGCTCAGTCGTTTTCCCTTCTTCGCTATTTCTAAAATTATAAAATATTATATATTTATATATCGAAGAAGGGCGGAAAATAAAAAAGAAGAAGCGAATCAACATTACGAAAGAAAAAGGTAAGATTTTATAATTATAAATCTATATTCCACTTAATCAAAATCTCTTCTCAGTTCTGTAATTCTAATAGTATGTATATACCATGTTATACATATTTTTTGGATTAGAATGGAAAAAACAGTCAAATAAAGGAATGGATTCAGATTTTGGAGATTTAAAAAGGTAGAAAGGTGAGCGAGAAATTATATAATTTATTTATAACATTGAAATTTATATCTTTGGATTTTATTGAATTATTATGCCTAAATAAGATCTGATGAATTGTAGGCTTAAAACAAATGTATAGGAATATCACCTACACATTCTTTAAACAGGAAATTGGAATAGGAATAGCATGTACAACATATCTAGAAATTTGAATTCAGTCCCTAATATTTACTATTGTAAAATGTTTGTTTTTTCTAGATTTATAACGGGTTGAAAATTAGGTTGCCCTAGTTGACTTGAAATATGAATTTCTATATTTTAATTTAATGAGAGTGGGGTATAATTTAATTATATCTATTCCTATGTGACTTCCACAAATCATCCAATTTCTAAAATATGTATAATAGTGCATCGTTTGAATTAACAAGAAATATACCTAAAAGGAAACAGATGTGTAAAGTATGGATATTCTTCTCTGCGGGTTGCACTATGTATTTCCATAAGAAAAGGGAGAAAATATCTTGTAATTTCAGATGGAGCAAAAAGTCTAATTTTAGGGTAATTTATGGAAAGTTATAATGGTAATCCTTTTCTAAAGGATAACTTTGATAAATTAAAACACAAAGGAATGTTCTAGTTTAGAAATTAATAATTAAAAAAATAGGAATATATATATATACACACGCACGCACATGTAAAACAGCGCATATCAATTTAAAATAAAAACATATGTATAGCGTAATTTACGACAATATTTGTATTTGTTATTACAGCATATTAATTTATAAGACTAAAAAGGAAGGAGTCATAATTCCAAAATTTATGGCCATTAACTACAAATTTAATGGGTAATAAATTTGTAGTCAATACAGAGTTAAAAGAGTTAAATGAGGATTGATTAGAGAATTTTATATGGCATTGATGAGAAAATTGAATAGGCAGAATAAGTGGATTTTGAAACGGATAAATAAATGTCATTAGGGATTATCCAATTTTGACATTAATGACTAATAATTACAGACAATGGACATATATTAGACAAAGAAGAAAACTAGAAAACCAAAGCCTAAGCGTATAAAATAGGAATAATTATGTAGCCAACAAGTAAGTATTAATACTATTAAATACATGTAGAAGGCAATATAATTTTCAAAGTAGGAAATTATATAGCTTCAATTATATGTTTAGTACGAGCATGAATTAGTGGGCCTAGCCCAATTATTGGGCTTTGGATGATAGGTTTGGAATAGTGGTTTGGGATGCGAGGTCAGTAGAGTTGCACAACAGAAGTCTGCCCTTTACTTAGAGGCTGCAGCAGTTGTGTATACTTACTACTGATTTGAGACATCTCCAACTGTAACGCCCCACTTTGAGACCCACTGTAACAAAGAGTATTACGGGAGTAATACTGTCTGTTAAAGCGGAGAATAGAGTATAGTGGAAGCGACCATTTGTAATCAAGCTAAAACTATCTACTGAATACGTAGAAAGGATGTATCTATATATTTTTTTCAAGTGGTTCGACACATTCAATAAATATTTATAACGAAATTACAATGGCTAAAGACCTATCAGGACAAAGCATAATAACATAATGAAATAGCATCATAGAACAGTATCACATAACAGCACAGAGTCTCAGAACAATACATCGTCAATACAGATCCAAATACTATAAGTTGGTAAAAAGCCACTGCCCACACATGTGAGTCAAAAATATGTACATATCAAAGTCTGAATAATAACAAAGTAGCGGAATAGTGGTCAAATAAAAGCGCTATCTATCAGCATAGCAGATAATGTCCAAGCGGAAGCACAGAAGCTAAGTCCAGAGACCTAACCTGAAACAACTCGGTCTGACCCGAGCGAAAACACTCGGGTCAGGCTAGCTAAACAATCAGTAATAACTGAGATATATAATAATGCGGTACATAAATAAAACAATACTTTTCCTAAGAGAAGAGTATTTTGGACCACATGAATATAATGACGGTCCCTAATCATCAATCAACATTAAAAATCTCCAAAGAGAATATCAGCACCAAAGTGTTGAATAAATAGAATCGCCTCATATCATCGGCGTAGCCAAAGCTATATAAAGTTGCCCATAGGCAATAATCCCAAGAGTGACCAGAGTCTGTAATCAATGCCCAAGCAAAGATCGATGCTCCAGAGAGCAATGGGGATATACTGAAAAGTCAATGAAATCAAACACTGAAAAGCAGTGTCCGGAGACACTGTGGATCCACAAGGTAATCGCACTTACATCGTATGGTTCCATAGAACCAACACCGAATGGTGGTACTCGAATGGATATAAAAATCATCAGATAATACAAGTATAGCACGTGCACCGACCGGAGTCGTTATTGCCAAGTACTGTAGAGTTGTGATCGATCACTCGCACAGATGCGGAACGCGCGAGACGGCAAGATCCTTCCCAGAAGGATAAAGGCCCAGAGGCACATGTCGAAAAAAAAGAAACTGCTCCATAGAACAGGTGTCCAGAGATGGTTGCCCAGAGGCGTGGTGACCCAGAGGTCCAGTACTGGCCGCCCAGAGGCTAATGTGTCACAAACTTCTTGGAGAGGAACCCGTAAAGTGTTAACAATGAGTCTCATACCCCACGTTCGCACTAAACGGTTTACTAACCAATAGCAAGCTCACACTCCAAACAATACAAAGTCCACCTCGTATCATCGGTAAACTAGACCCAAAGGTCAAAACGATCAATCGAATAGGTCGGGGATTAACCGGAAAGAAAATACACACGGTTCCATAGGCCGGAGATTTCCCAACCGTTTAAGCACCTTTCCACTTCGCTCAACGTGCTAAAAAGTGAGTGTGAGATTTTTATTATAGAAAATAATGGTGCGAAACGGTTTTATAATTGATTCTGAAATCACTTTAAAACGGCTTTTGAATACTCTCCTATTATGGAGTAAATAGTTTAATAATTAAAAATAACATTATATAATAATAATTTCGAAAGCCATTTAGGAGTGAAAAATCCTTTGAAAATAATTCATAAAACACGTGTACAAAATCTAGAGACAAATCTCAAAGAAATCGATAAATCAGAGAATCACTGAAAACCAATATTCGTGTTGGAAAATATTGGTTGTGAACCAAAGTTCGACAATTTCTGATTCGCAATTGAAACCCAAAGGTTCATTGCAGAACAATCAATTTGAAGCGGTTGCACCAAAATGGTGCAACCGTTGGGTCGGAACCCGGCTGCACCAAGTGGGTGCAGCCCATTTCACGGAAGTTGGCTGCACCACATGGTGCAGCCCGTTCTTGTAAACCAGGCTGCACCATGCGGTGCAGCTGGTTTGATCAAGCCCCAGCCCGCATGGGCTGGGGAAATAGTAGCAGGCCCCAGCCCATGCGGGCTGGGGTTCAGTCAAGCCCCAGCCCGCATGGGCTGGGGAAGTAAAAGCCCCAGCCCATGCGGGCTGGGGTTTAGTCAAGCCCCAGCCCGCATGGGCTGGGGAATTAACAAGCCCCAGCCCCTGCGGGCTGGGGTGCGTGCGCGCCAGCCCACTATGGGCTGGCCTGCTACCGGCTAGCCCAACCGGGCTAGCCTGCTGCGCCTGGGTAGCAGCCTGGGTGCAACCCAGGCCTGCCTTGGGGCACTCAGACCACTGTTTCAGCTTGTTTCCAGGCTGAAACATTCCAGCCAGCTGAAAATGCTGGTTTTGGTGATTTTGGGATGTTTTTTTCAAGTTTTTGACATCAAATTTCACCAATATCAATCACTAACTACCCTATTATGATTACTACACTATATTAAAGGGAACAAAGGGCCAAAGCTTAGCATTACCTTAGGAAGCAATATCACAAGCACCTTATGTGCACACCCAAAATGAAAGCAAAGATGATCAAAGAGCTATGATTCACATGTTACATAATAAAACATGTGTTACTAAATGATTACTGAAATCAAAAGATGATTAAACACATATTAGAAGAGGTTTTTAGCAATATACCTCTCTATAAAGCAACAAAGACCACTATAACATCAACCCAAGTTAGCAAAAGATGATTAGGAGGCTATAAGATCAAAAAAACACATAAAACATGTGTTACCAATTAAATTTCAGAAGTTAGAGAGATATAAAAACGGATTTGAGGTGGGTATTTGCATTACCTTTGCATAGAATGACTTGCATAAGCTAAAACTAGAAGGAGATGAAGATAGAGGCCATTTTTGTTATGAAAGCTTTAGGAAATGATTAGGGTTTTGATTAGGGATGAATGAATAAGGTTAGGAGAGTTTGAGATAATTTATAGAGGAGGTTTAGGGTGGGTTATTGGGCTAGGTTTAGTAACCCAATAAGAAGAGAGTTATTTACATATTTCCAAAAATTAGTCTAAGTGTTCATATATGTTTATAAAACTCATTTTTCTTATCCAAACCCGTTTTAAAATCTCTCCTAAAATATTTAACTTTCCAAAAATAACATTTTATCCTCATTTTAAAATCCCATATTTCCCATTTAATTAAAATAGCCTTTTTCAAATAAATTTTGTTATTCCAAATCCTTGTATGCTTCATTAAAATAAATAAAAATCCTAACTTTTATTTATTAATTGGTAATGCAAATTCCGGGTTGTTACAGACTCCCCCCCTTAAGAAAATTGCATCCCCGCAATTCCTTAAGATAGATGTCGTCTATAACGTCAAATCCACAAAGGAGTGATAGAGATAAAATAGAGAATTCTCACCCGCAGAAGAAGATGGGAGAAAGCCAGGATAAGAGCGCTCGATAGATTCTCTGGTCTCCCAAGTGCAGTCCTTAGGATTCGGTGACCATTGAATCTTCACGAGTGGAACCTCTTTGTTGCGAAGGCATCTAACCTCCGTATCAAGCACACGAATAGGTTGCTGCTCCAAAGATAAATCAGGTAAGATCTCTAAATCAGGCACAACATGCGGCTCAATGATAGAATCAGGATCGTGGACACACATGCAAAGCTGGGAAACATGGAACACGTCGTGTATTCCAGAGAAGTGAGCAGGTAGAGCCACACGATACGCCATGGGGCTGATGCGTTCCGTAATAGGAAATGGTCCAACATAGCGAGGAGCCAACTTCCCTGTAGAGCTGAAACGCACAACCCCTTTCATAGGAGATATCCGAATAAAGACATGATCACCAATGGAGAACTCAAGAGGCTTCCTACGGTTGTCCGCGTAGGATTTCTGACGGTTCTGCGCCTCTTTCATTCTCTGACGAATAAGAATAATCTTCTCAGAAGATTCCCGAACTGAATCTGGACCAAGAAGGAGCTTCTCGCCAGATTCTAACCAACACGAAGGAGAACGACATGGCCTTCCGTAGAGATCCTCGAAAGGTGCCATGCCAATACTAGACTGAAAGCTGTTGTTGTAGGAGAACTCTACAAGCGGTAAGTGATCCTCCCAACTACCTCCGAAATCCAGAATACAACAGCGCAAAAGATCCTCTAAAACACGATTCACCCTCTCCGTCTGACCGTCAGTCTGAGGATGATAAGCAGTCGAGAAATTCAGCTTTGAGCCCAAAGCTGACTGTAGGCACTTCCAGAAGTGACTAGTAAAGATAGTGTCTCGATCACAGACGATAGAGCTAGGAATGCCATGAAGTTGAACGACTTCCTTCACATATAGCTTGGAAAGATGAGGAGCAGTGCGAGTGGACTTAATAGGAATGAAATGAGCTGATTTGGTCAAGCGATCGACGATGACCCAAATAGAAGTATGGCCTGACCTCGATCGAGGCAGACCGTCAATAAAATCCATGGATATCTGATCCCATTTCCACAATGGAATCTCTAGCGGCTGAAGAAGACCAGATGGACGCTGATGCTCAGCTTTGATCTGTTGACAAGTCATGCAACGGCTTACATAACTTGCAACATCACTCTTCATGCCCTCCCAATAAAATAGGCGACACATGTCGGCATACATCTTACTCGACCCGGAATGTATAGTGTACTTAGTGCGATGACACTCGTCTAGAATGTCGCGCCTAAGTGATAAATCAGATGGTACCAAAATACGGTTCTTCCTGCGAAGACACCGATGAGAATCAATAGAATAATCCGACAATGTCTCATCACTGGATCCCGACTCAAGGAGATGAATATATCGCAACAAGTCTGGATCCTGCCGCTGAGCATGGGCAATGCGATCCAATAGAATAGGTGGAGCTTCCAAGCTGAATAGCAAGATCTGAGGATCAGAAGACGAAGCTCGATTTCGAATATCACACATAGAAAGAGTCTCAAGAATATCCCACTCGGCTATCATCATAGAAACTACTGCCGAGTGTTTGCGACTGAGTGCATCAGCCACACGATTACCCTTGCCAGGGGTATACTGAATGTCTAAGTCATGTGAGGCGAGAAACTCAAGCCATCGCTGCTGCCTCATATTGAGATCCTTCTGACTGAATAAATATTTCAGCAACTTGTGATCGGTGTAAAGAGTGAAGCGTTCGCCTAATAGAATGTGATGCCACGTCTTCAAAGCAAAGACGATAGCTGCCAACTCAAGATCATGAGTCGGATAGCGAACCTCATCCGGACGTAGCTGCCTAGAAGCATAAGCAACTACCCGATCCTTCTGCATAAGAACAGCACCGAGGCCGCTACCACAAGCGTCGGTGTAAACAATAAGATCCTGGTTACTCTCAGGAACCACAAGGATAGAAGCATGAGTGAGAAGTTCCTTCAATCGCTGGAAAGAAACTTCACACTTATCAGACCAAATAAAGCGAACCTCCTTACGAGTCAGAGTCGTGAGGGGAAGTGCAACACGAGAGAAATCCTTGATAAATCGACGGTAATAACTCGCCAGACCAAGGAAGCTGCGAATATCATGAACGTTCTCAGGCTGCTTCCAATTCTGAATAGCTTCAATCTTGACAGAATCAACAGAAATACCCTCAGAAGAAACAATATGACCCAAGAACTTGACCTTGCTCTCCCAGAAATGGTACTTGGAGAGCTTGGCCCTAAGCTGATGCTGACGAAGAGTATCCAAGACGATCCACAGATGCCGAGCATGCTCTGCCTCGGATCTAGAATAAACAAGAATATCGTCGATGAAAACCAGAACGAATCTATCGATGTATTCCCGGAACACTCGATTCATGAGATCGACGAAGAAAGCCGGAGCGTTCGTCAAGCCGAACGGCATGACCAACCACTCAAAAGAACCATAACGAGTGCGAAATGCTGTAAGAGGAATGCTGTCTTCCGCGACTCGTAGCTGATGGAATCCGGTGGCAAGGTCAAGCTGAGAGAAGACCTTCGCACCGCTCAATTGGTCAAACATGTCGTCTATCCGAGGAAGTGGGTAGCGATTTCTGATGGTCAGCTCATTGAGCTTGCGATAGTCAATGCAAAGCCTAAGAGAGCCATCAGCCTTCTTAACGAAGACCACAGCAGCACCCCATGGCGAAGAACTGGAACGAATGAACTGCTTCGCTTCAAGCTCAACTAACTGCTTCCTAAGTTCCTCATTCTCCTTAGTAGATATTCTCGTAGGAGGACGCCCAACTGGATGAGAGCCTGGAATGAGATTGATGCGGAACTCAATAGCTCGCTTTGGCGGCAGTCCGGATACTGGCTCGAATACGTTGGGGAAATCCCGAACAACAGGAATACGAGATAAGTTCAAATCCTCATCTCGTGAATCGAGAGAGAATAAAGTAACATCAGAAAGCCCAACATCTTGAAGAACAATAGCTAACAAAGAGGACGAGTTAGGGTGATGAATGAATAATATCCGCTCCGAACAAATAATTTTGGCGTCGTGCTGAACGAGCCAATCCATGCCAAGAATCATATCAAAGCCCAAATACTCCATAACATGTAGATTCGCACGGAAAGAAAATCCACAAAGATCGATATCTATATCCTCACAAAGCAAGCTAAGGGTCGTGGATCCGCCGATGGGATTCACAATCCTTAGTGAAGAAACCAAACAAGTAACATCCAAAGATAAAGTATCAACTAGTTCCTTTGATACGAATGAGTGAGAGGCACCCGTATCAAAAAGAACTCTAATAGATCTACCATGAAATAAAATAGAGCCTTCAAGAACGGAAGGATGTGTACCTTTAGGCTGAGCAGAAGTGGTAGGAGCCTTGGCAGCATTAAGCCTGCCTGGCTTGGCACTAGCTGGAGCAATAGGACAAGCGGAGATCCTGTGTCCCTCCTTCTTGCAGAAGGTGCAATAGAGAGGTTTGGGACACTCTCAAATAAAGTGATCTGGAGAACCGCAGTTAAAGCATTTCTTCGGAGGACGTGTCCCACTAGGCTGAGCAGGAGTCTGGGACTGAGGATGAGTCTGAGGCTGAGTCTGAACAGTGGAACTGCCAGTCTTCTTCTTCTTGTGCTGAAAAGAAGAGCCAGACTTGCCAGGAGGAAACCTCTTCTTGGTGGGGTTTGTGGAACCCACACCACCATCATCACTATGCTCCATCTCGACTGACTCAAGATGTAGAGCTGCATCGACTAGCTTCTCGAATGAGAGCTCAAGCTGTAGCATAAGCTGCCTCTTCAGATATTTCTTCAAGCCCTCAACAAATTTGAGGTTCCTCTTATAAGGAGTAGCAATAAACTCAAGGCCGTACTTGGACAGGGCCTCGAAGGAAGAGACATAGTCGGATACAGAGGACTTCCCCTGCTTGAGATCAAGAAAGCGGCGAGCAAGGGAGTTCTTCTCTGACTCTGGGATGAATTTGAGCTCAAATCTCTCACGAAACTGAGCCCAAGTAAGTGTGGTCTCATCGATCTCGGCAATAAGGAGTTCGTACCAATCCAGGGCACGACTCTGAAGCTGACTGGAAGCAATAAGAACACGGTCATGATCCGGAATATCCATACGAGTGAAAATGCGCTCGCATATCCGAATCCAAGCCTGGACCTCTAAGACATTCTCGGAGCCACTGAACGGCTTCCCTCCGAGATGGGTAAAATCACTGCAGAGACGCGCAAAAGCAGACTTGCGCGGAGCATCAGCAACTGGGGCTGGAGACTGAGAATGAGACTGGGAGTTCCGAACCAGATCCATGATCTGGTCGGTGGTCATGAACATGCCCTCTGGATGAGTGTTGCTGGACTGCCCAGCAGCACTGGTCTGACGTGTGGTTCTCCCTCTTCCCCTTCCAGACATACTGAAAGTCAAACGGGAATTAGAGTTAGACATGATTCAATGATAGATAATTAATTAAGGAATACTACGGAATATAACGGATTCCTATACATATTCCTAACTTATCTATCAATAAACATAAGGAAGGGATTTGATTTAATTCGGATCTAATTAAAATGTATTGTGCTAAGTGTATCTGTTCTGTGTTTATTATGCTTATTCCTGAAACCAGGCTCTGATACCAAGCTGTAACGCCCCACTCTGAGACCCACTGTAACAAAGAGTATTACGGGAGTAATACTGTCTGTTAAAGCGGAGAATAGAGTATAGTGGAAGCGACCATTTGTAATCAAGCTAAAACTATCTACTGAATACGTAGAAAGGATGTATCTATATTTTTTTTTCAAGTGGTTCGACATATTCAATAAATATTTATAACGAAATTACAATTGCTAAAGACCTATCAGGACAAAGCATAATAACATAATGAAATAGCATCACAGAACAGTATCACATAACAGCACAGAGTCTCAGAACAATACATCGTCAATACAGATCCAAATACTATAAGTGGGTACAAAGCCACTGCCCACACATGTGAGTCAAAAATATGTACATATCAAAGTCTGAATAATAACAGAGTAGCGGAATAGTGGTCAAATAAAAGCGCTATCTATCAGCATAGCAGATAATGTCCAAGCGGAAGCACAGAAGCTAAGTCCAGAGACCTAACCTGAAACAACTCAGTCTGACCCGAGCGAAAACACTCGGGTCAGGCTAGCTAAACAATCAGTAATAACTGAGATATATAATAATGCGGTACATAAATAAAACAATACTTTTCCTAAGAGAAGAGTATTTTGGACCACATGAATATAATGACGGTCCCTAATCATACATCAACAGTAAAAATCTCCAAAGAGAATATCAGCACCAAAGTGTTGAATAAATAGAATCGCCTCATATCATCGGCGTAGTCAAAGCTATATAAAGTTGCCCATAGGCAATAATCCCAAGAGTGACCAGAGTCTGTAATCAATGCCCAAGCAAAGATCGATGCTCTAGAGAGCAATGGGGATATACTGAAAAGTCAATGAAATCAAACACTGAAAAGCAGTGTCCAGAGACACTGGATCCACAAGGTAATCGCACTTACATCGTATGGTTCCATAGAACCAACACCGAATGGCGGTACTCGAATGGATATAAAAATCATCAGATAATACAAGTATAGCACGTGCACCGACCAGAGTCGTTATTGCCAAGTACTGTAGAGTTGTGATCGATCACTCGCACAGATGCGGAACGCGCGAGACGGCAAGATCCTTCCCAGAAGGATAAAGGCCCAGAGGCACATGTCGAAAAAAAAGAAACTGCTCCATAGAACAGGTGTCCAGAGACGGTTGCCCAGAGGCGTGGTGACCCAGAGGTCCAGTACTGGCCGCCCAGAGGCTAATGTGTCACAAACTTCTTGGAGAGGAACCCGTAAAGTGTTAACAATGAGTCCCATACCCCACGTTTGCACTAAACGGTTTACTAACCAATAGCAAGCTCACACTCCAAACAATACAAAGTCCACCTCGTATCATCGGTAAACTAGACCCAAAGGTCAAAACGATCAATCGAATAGGTCGGGGATTAACCGAAAAGAAAATACACACGGTTCCATAGGCCGGAGATTTCCCAACCGTTTAAGCACCTTTCCACTTCGCTCGACGTGCTAAAAAGTGAGTGTGAGATTTTTATTATAGAAAATAATGGTGCGAAACGGTTTTATAATTGATTCTGAAATCACTTTAAAATGGCTTTTGAATACTCTCCTATTATGGAGTAAATAGTTTAATAATTAAAAATAACATTATATAATAATAATTTCGAAAGCCATTTAGGAGTGAAAAATCCTTTGAAAATAATTCATAAAACACGTGTACGAAATCTAGAGACAAATCTCAAAGAAATCGATAAATCAGAGAATCACTGAAAACCAATATTCGTGTTGGAAAATATTCCGAATGGTTGTGAACCAAAGTTCGACAATTTCTGATTCGCAATTGAAACCCAAAGGTTCATTGCAGAACAATCAATTTGAAGCGGTTGCACCAAAATGGTGCAACCCGGACTCGGTTGCACCAAAATGGTGCAACCGGTGGGTCGAAACCCGGCTGCACCAAGTGGGTGCAGCCCATTTCATGGAAGCCGGCTGCACCGCATGGTGCAGCCCGTTCTTGTAAACCAGGCTGCACCACGCGGTGCAGCTGGTTTGATCAAGCCCCAGCCCGCATGGGCTGGGGAAATAGTAGCAGGCCCCAGCCCATGCGGGCTGGGGTTCAGTCAAGCCCCAGTCCGCATGGGCTGGGGAAGTAAAAGCCCCAGCCCGCACGGGCTGGGGTTTAGTCAAGCCCCAGCCCATGCGGGCTGGGGTTTAGTCAAGCCCCAGCCCGCATGGGCTGGGGAAGTAAAAGCCCCAGCCCATGCGGGCTGGGGTTTAGTCAAGCCCCAGCCCGCATGGGCTGGGGAATTAACAAGCCCCAACCCCTGCGGGCTAGAGGGCGTGCGCGCCAGCCCACTATGGGCTGGCCTGCTATCGGCTAGCCCAACCGGGCTAGCCTGCTGCGCCTGGGCAGCAACCTGGGTGCAACCCAGGCCTGCCCTGGGGCACTCAGACCACTGTTTCAGCCTGTTTCCAGGCTGAAACATTCCAACCAGCTGAAAATGCTGGTTTTGGTGATTTTGGGGTGTTTTTTTCAAGTTTTTGGCATCAAATTTCACCAATATCAATCACTAACTACCCTATTATGATTACTACACTATATTAAAGGGAACAAAGGGCCAAAGCTTAGCATTACCTTAGGAAGCAATATCACAAGCACCTTATGTGCACACCCAAAATGAAAGCAAAGATGATCAAAGAGCTATGATTCACATGTTACATAATAAAACATGTGTTACTAAATGATTACTGAAATCAAAAGATGATTAAACACATATTAGAAGAGGTTTTTAGCAATATACCTCTCTAGAAAGCAACAAAGACCACTATAACATCAACCCAAGTTAGCAAAAGATGATTAGGAGGCTATAAGATCAAAAAAACACATAAAACATGTGTTACCAATTAAATTTCAGAAGTTAGAGAGATATAAAAACGGATTTGAGGTGGGTATTTGCATTACCTTTGCATAGAATGACTTGCATAAGCTAAAACTAGAAGGAGATGAAGATAGAGGCCATTTTTGTTATGAAAGCTTTAGGAAATGATTAGGGTTTTGATTAGGGATGAATGAATAAGGTTAGGAGAGTTTGAGATAATTTATAGAGGAGGTTTAGGGTGGGTTATTGGGCTAGGTTTAGCAACCCAATAAGAAGAGAGTTATTTACATATTTCCAAAAATTAGTCTAAGTGTTCATATATGTTTATAAAACTCATTTTTCTTATCCAAACCCGTTTTAAAATCTCTCCTAAAATATTTAACTTTCCAAAAATAACATTTTATCCTCATTTTAAAATCCCATATTTCCCATTTAATTAAAATAGCATTTTTCAAATAAATTTTGTTATTCCAAATCCTTGTATGCTTCATTAAAATAAATAAAAATCTTAACTTTTATTTATTAATTGGTAATGCAAATCCCGGGTTGTTACACCAACCATAGGACCCGTGGGGATGAGATATGCACTGCGGATTAGTAAGGGAAAATATACCTAGGGTTCGCCTCAGATTTGAAGTGTTAAATGGTCCAGAACTTTTAAAAGAAATTGGGTCTGCTTCATTTCTAATAAGAGGTATTAAGTAACTGAAAGAGGCATTTTCCTTGACTTACTTAAGTTAGTCTAAAGGAGATGTCAACTATGTAAGGTCGGCGGCTATGTCGGTAGTTGGTACTGGTATTTAGTAGTAGATCTGGCATATAGGATGACCACCAGCGATCCCGAGCGATGGTAGCAAAGAATTGGGTTATGCCTTGAAGATTTTGCTTTTTAGTAGTGTAGAATCTATATGGGAGACACACATACCTCAAATTAGATGGTTATACGAAAATTAGTTTATCAGATGTAGGTTTAGTTAACCCTTAGATGAAGAGATGCATTAGTAGTACAGTAGTTAAATTATAAACTATAAAGTGATATATAGAGGTCATCGATCTCTGTAGTTATAACCGATTGACTAGCATTTACATTGTGGAGGGCCCGCTTCGAGGACTAAGGAATTAAGTAGCCGTTGGGTCTACCTCCTCCATATTTAAGAAGTATTAAGTGATCAGAGTTCTTGGGTAGTGAAATGGTTATATATATGTGTGTGTGTATGTATATATATGCGAATAGGCATATACTTACATAAATATACCTTGGAGAAGGCTAGGATATATCGTATGTGCATATAAGATTTAACAGATTAGTCGTAATTAATAGACATAACACTTAAATGAAAATCAATTGGCATAAATTAATAGTATGGGTAAGGTATGTAATTTTCCAATCACTAGAACATTGTTCTGACCCCCTCTCCTCATAACAACCAACATGATAGATTTAGAAGGACTGGATATTGGAGCAAGATGGGAACTGTAGATGGTGAAGTCTTCTTATTCATGCTCGACGCGGACAGGGCGGTTAAATATCTAAGGAATGATACTTAGAGGTAGTAGCCTTACTCAATACGTATGTTATATTATATTTCTGAATTCCACTGTGAGTTTATATTGATCGCACTCTGATATACTTATGTTTATTACATGTTACAAAAACCAACGATCTGTACCCTAATGGACTTGAGTTTCGATTTAATAGAAGACCCATTAAGTTATGAGTTGTTACAAGACATCTTTATGCATGGTTTCCTGATGGTTGTTGTATTGAGTTATTTTGATGTGAATATCATATTATTATACTAGACATATATTATGATATATATATATAAAAAAAACTATTGATCTCGACATTAGACATAGTCTGACCCGTGTATTATTTTACGTAATACTCGAATCAGTCCGAAACATTTCAAGTTCAGGGACGATGAGATCAGCTTGTGTTTTGTGGGCATAGTGGAGACTTGATATTTAGGATTTGATACATATTATTTGTTGAATATAGTTCCATTATATGCATACCATTGTGCTGTATATATTGTAGACACGTTGTATGTTATTCGAGATAATGAACATTTGAGATGTTTCGTGTTCACACTATCTCTAATATATTTCATATTATATCTTGTCGCTGTGATACTGATTCTGTGTTATCTATCATTTATTGTATATTGTGTATTGTTCAATCGGAAGGCGTAAGTATTTATTGCTTTGAGTCGATACTGTGTATATATAGGTGAGTTACTTATTAGATTTTGAATATGTACCAGTATTAGCCTAATGGAACATTCACGTGTGTAAGTCCAATATCGCCTCATTCTCTGTATTATCTGACTGTATTACATAGTAATACTCTTGGATGGTATGGGTATAGAAGTGGGGTATTTCAGAAGAACTGCATAATGTACTACATCTGTCACATTTGCGAAAATGTACGTGATCCGACCACTGTCGTTGCACCTAGTTAATTGAAGGAGGTATAGTTGGAACCTAAGCCGAGCTTATCCCACGGTCCAACTTGCATTGTCGAACATGGGGAGAAACGACTAAGGAATAAAGTAGTAAAGTTAGTTAGAGTGCAGTGAGGGAATGATCTGGGTGAGAGTACTTAGGAGCCTAAAGAGAAGATGGAGGCTACTCATCCTCAACTCTTTTCCGGTACATTCCTTAATTTAGTCTAATTTCTTTAGGTCAGATTATTTTAGGATTAAGATTGGACTCTACACTAGGGTGTTATGCATTCATGCCTGATATGTCATCTTATTACATTCATATAAGGTGCATCGGCTGCATTTCTACATCATAAGTATAGAAATTGCAAGTTGCATGGCATCATATACATATATGTGTGTGTGCGCGCGCGCGCTCGCACGCATGTGTGGGGGTTCATACTATTTTGTTATACTTATTTAAATGTATTATATAAATTGGATGCTATGTATGTTTACTCAACTGGTATGTGTTTAGAGAATGATATGAGCGCTATATTACATTTTTCGTTCCTTAAGAATTTCATGGACAATTCTTTTAAGGAGAAAGAATGTAATACCTCGAAAATTTGAAATATATATTATAATTAAAATATTAACATTATAACTGTACTAGATGATTGGATTTAAATTGTAAATAAAATTTATTTAAATGAAAGAGGGGTAAAATGGTCATTTTTCTAACTTTGGAATTTTACGATGAAACCTACTCCAATATGACTTTCTCGTTTTTTGATTTATGCAGTATATTCCTTTTCCTAATTTTGGAATTTGTATGAGAAGTAATGAGCGATTTCGTGTCAAGCATAAAAATTTGAATTTGGATTCTAGAGACCATTTACCTTCCCTCCATCTATGAAAAGGCATACCAGAGTAAGTAGTTTCCATTTTCCCACTTTTAGAAACTATTAGCGGTTCTCATTTTCCCTCTTTCTTCCTGAACTTTAAATCGCCGTATGTTACTCAAATCTTGACGAATTCACACGAAACTAGCGACATTGCGAAGCTACGGAGAATACTACACCCCCATACCAAATTGAAGGAGAGTTTTGAAAGTCTGGTGGTGCAGTAGTTCGGATAGCGAAGGGTAGAGGTGTTGGAGAGCAATTTGGTGAGCGGTCTTTGCCTTCTTTCAATATAATGTGTAGATAACACTAATCTATGATTTGTAGCCTATATATGAGTAGAAAATCAATCAATAATCAGTAAATTTGGATTTAATATGGGATTTGGGAGGGAATTGATAAACGGTAAACCAAAAACCAAACTTTCACTCTTTTCTTCAAAGTAAATGTATATAGCATGGAATTTGATGTTGTTTAACCTAACGATGATTATAGAAATGTAGTATTGGTTGCTAAGGATGGATACCAAATGATTGGAGCTGAAACAACTCAAGAAATGACGAACGATCGTGATTAGGAATGATTCCTAACTGCGACTAATGGACCTGTCTGGTAGACCGGTGGACCGGTAGTTGAATACTGGGCCAGATTGAACCTAGACCTAATCGAGCCGGGTTGAGACGAAATGAAGTTGTGTTGTCGAGTTTTGAGAAGTGTATTGAAGCTACTTGGAAAGTAAATTTAGTGCTAAGGGGTTGATGAACAATATGTTTATTTGTGGTCATGGTATGAGATTGGGTTTGAATAGTTGTGTATTGGTAGTGATGTTATTGGTCGATGGAAAAGTGAATGGTACTATAGCACAAGGAGGTAGCCAGACGACGATCCTGTAGCATAAGTAGGCGGGTTCAGGGTGTGAGCTCTCTTGTAGTGCATAAGGTGGTTCCAAAGAAGAGGGCACAATAAGCATACATGTAGTACATGAGGGTTAGGGTCCAAGATGCGAGTCCATTTGTTATTGAGGCGTGGATGCTAAGCGGTCTTGTAACGATTAAGGTGGGTTCAAGACGTAAGTCGTTACATATACGAGATGTGGACATTCGACGTTTCTATAGCTTATTGAGGTGGGTGCATAACATGAATCCGGTATGTGATAGATTTGGGATGTTATAATTGACCGGAGGTAGTAGAGTATAATTTATTAGATAGTAGTGTCACCCTTGTGTGTTAGAGACATGATTGAAACATAGAGACTGAGGTGATAGACTTTTATCATGCTATAGTATTTATCTTTGTAGCATATGTGGAGCAAGTATGAGTCACTCACTCAGGCTTATATCTTACCCTCTCCTATTTTTCCATATTATTTATATATATATATATATATCTAGGTCGGTGGAGCATGAACTTGAGATGGTATGGGAGACACGGACCTTATTGTACATATTGTAAATGATGTGAATAGATGTTATGATTTGAATTTGATTGTATATATTGATTGGGTTTGACTTGTATTGTAAAGACAAATGTATCTGACAGTGTAAATATATTATGGTTTTCTGGAGTGGTTGTGGTTATTGATATATTATACTTTGTTTACTTTCGCTTTGAGAATCTGAAAGCTATTAGTTAGAGTTTATTTGTTTCTTGTTATCATATCCACTGACTTTTCTTTTTCGGCCTTTTGAGGTGTCAATGTCCAATCAAGATTGAATCCAAGGGTCGAAAAAGGCAGGTCGTTACATATCCAATAACTATAAGTACATAAACACTTAATTCCTCCAATATCCATGAGTAATACACTGTCCAACATTTGGAGAGCGTTACACACTATGGTCTCAACGGATGAATTGATATCCTTTTCTGAAACATCTTGACCTTGAATATTTAAAACATATGTTATTTTATATTAGAATAATTTTCTCATTATTACAACCCCATGTAATTATGATTACATAAAATTTTAAAATAACACATTCCAACATTTAAAAATCATATTATTTCGCATATATTAAATTATCATGCCTAAACCAAATTATTCTGCCTGAATCAAATTATTGATCCGCGATAAGCAACTCAAGGCAAACCGATGAAGGACACATGGTGGAAACAAACGACGGTAGTTGAGTATGATGAATGTTGCCAGCAATCCAAGTGATTTCATTCATCTATAAAAAGAAAGAAATGTAAAAGAAGGACCAAACTTTTACAAAATCAAAGAATTATTATTAAAAAAGTTGCAACAAAATGTCTATTAAATTTTGTGCTTGTCCTCACAAATAACACAAAAGAGAGATTGATTTAGCTCGTGGATGTATCCTTAATATTCAAACCAAAACCTTCATGTTCTTACTTTTCAGCTATTTTATACATTTCTATTATAATTTCTCTTTTAATTTAGATAAAATTCATCTGGGCATTTTAACGAATAGATAATTTGCATCCTCTTAGTTGTATAAGCATTCAAAATTATAGTTACTACATAAATCGACGTTTTAAAAAATAGTTGACTTGTTGGTTCATAGTTATATAAGCAAACAATGATACATCTACTACGCATTGGCACCATGATGCCTAAAATCTCATTAACAAGATACATAATAAAGTTGTGTTGCTCGTGTCACCAGCATGAATGAATCATAATTTTGATATCTCCTTTTGTGGTTTACTTCAATAAGCGGATAATCTCTATGTATACAGCATACTCCAACATCTTTACTTGTATACTTATTTTACACCACCAACCTTTCCTACGCCTCGCCTGTGCGGCGTAGAAATGACATAAGAAATATGACATCGATATTTAAATGTTTTTCTAGTAGAGAGAAGTTTGATATGGTAGAACAAAGTCGAAATCTAATAACAATTTGATGATGTTGTTGGAATGAACATGAAATTAATGGATTTGAGTGGATTTAAATGATTTGTTTCAATTTTGATAAATAAACAAAATAGGTTTCCCAATAGAACGAAAATAAAGAGCTTTTGAGAATAGGAATGATTATCTATAGTTTTTTGTTAATTTCGAGGTTAAGAATATAATTATATGCAATTTGTCCTTATAACTCAATCGATATATATTAGGTCTTGGAACATACAATTTATATGTAAGAAGCTCTTGTAATGAATCCCTAAAAAGTAAGAGAAATAAATAACTACCTCCAAAAGAGTATATAAATTAGCCCTCTTCCCAAAAAGCACTTAAAACTACTAAAACATAAGGAAATCAAACTTGTTCCTCAAAAGACAGTTAAAGTTTGAGTGCTCTACTCGAGTAGAGGTACACTTTTGCTCTAAAAAAGGCAACTAAAATTAAATATACGAAAACATGCTAAAACTACCTCCTAAAATAAACATAAGCAAATGTTATATTATAAATTAATTTTAGTTTAAACAACATTTGTTGTAATCCTTTGTATTTATTAAAAAAAACCATCCTAAAATTTCTCCTCTCATAAAAGCAACATCATTGAAAATAATAAGATGATTATATTGAAAAACACAAGATAAACCACTAATTTGAATAAAAATATGCTCAAACCTCCTAGTTAATGAATTTTCCTCCAAAAATATATCATTGCCAAAGCTTAGCACCATTGATAGAATTAATGTATGCTACCAAATGATAATAATAATATGATAAATTAGAATTCCCATCTAACCCCCTAATGGTTAAAGTCTTCCCTTCATAAGAAAAATAACAACCAAGAATTATTTTATATTCTTAACTGAATTATGTCATGACATTTATTGTCTTCATCAACTGATTTTAATGAATATAAAACTTAGTAATTTCGTTGACAAGTTTGCTTGAAGTAGGATAATAATTTCACATTAGAAACACCACCATGAATATAAACCACTTCCAAGGGCGGCTAAAATGGAAATACATATTTAATAATAAAAAGGAAAACAGTGAAACTTAAACCGCATTATTTATGGGAAGTAAAATATGCTAGCTTAATTGAATAATACACAATAATTTAAAATCATATTAAAATGAATACAAAAAGGCAATTAAAATGACTATTTAATAATAAAAAAGCATAAAGTATAACACACATTACAACAAAAAATGTTGATAAACCTAACATGAAGTCAAAATCAATAAACAATACTATAATATATCAAGGAATCCAGGGAATATTTACTACAAATAATTAGGACACCCCAAGTTGATCAAAATCAACAAACCAATCTATCCTCATGTTTAAAATTGATCAGCATCACTAGCAAAAAACAAGAGTAAAGTAAAAAATTGAAATCTAGGGTTTCCTCTCAGCCATGGGGGAAAATCAATTTCCTCACCAAATCCTCTCAAAGCTCTCCCAATCTTCTTCCCTAATCAGACCACCTGAGGCTTCTCACATCAGAAAGCCGTCAGGAGTTATTAGCATAGATGATGATGGGTTCAAATTGGTCCAATCGAAACAACAGAAGAGGAAGGAGGCCAAAAAAGTTCAGGAGTCACCATCAGTTCCTCATAATGACAACCAAAAAGGCAGAGTTGGTCAGTTTGTAACCACCCAGGTTGAAAAGAGAAGCAAAATGTTGTCAATTCAGAGAAAACCAATAGCCATCTCACTGAACAGAGATCAAGGCCGGAAGTCTTGGGCAGACATTATTGCCGATCAGCCTCAAGAACCCAATGTTGAAGAAAGCAGTCTTGAGCATTTTGCACCAATCAGAATTAACAACAAGAAGTATGGTCTGGTTAAGGAAGAGGTATGTAAAAGGGCCACTGAATCTTGGAATAATTCTGTCCTTGTTTATGTAGTGGGCACCAAACCATACTACTTGTTTTTCAAACCTTACATACAAAGAGTATGGAAACCCGATTGGTGAATTTGAAATCTTTACTAGAGAGAACGGGTTCTTTCTAGTAAAGTTTAAGGAATTTCAAGACTGCGATTCAGTATTAAAAAATGGACCATATTTCTATAACGGCAAACTCATCATAATGAGAAAGTGATATGATTCTTTGAAAATGGACAGAGACTTATTAACGTCTATGCCGATCTGGGTAAGGTTACCCTGTGTTAATCTGAAGCTATGGGACAGAGAGGCTTTCAGTGTTATGGCAAGTATCATAGGTAAACCCATAAAAATGGATGCAGCCACAATGTTGAAGACGAGATTGAATTACGCTCGCCTTCTTGTTGAAGTGTCTGCAGAGGATGAGCTTCCTAATGAGATATTTCTTTCTTTGTATAATGGAGAAAAAGTTACTCAAAAAGTTGAATATGAATGGGTCCCGCCAAAATGTAATGTGTGCAAATGTTTTGGGCACACTAGAGATCAGTGTAACACAAAACAGGCATGGGTACCCAAGAGTCATAATCAAGAAATGCAAGAAAAAGAAACCTCATATCCAAATTCAAGAAACAATTTAGTGTCACAAAAACAATATATGTTATCTGAAGATAGTAATCGGATCAATTAAATAAGTGTCATTTCCGATCACAGAAAGAATGATATTGTGCTCTCTGATCAAGATGATCAAGTCATAGCAGAGGAAGCTCATCAGACCAATTCAGAAATTATAAAGGAAAAACTGCAGAGCAACAAAATGGTGGGTGAAAAGAATACAAAGGTCTTAGAATCTATAATCCCACCAGTTACAGATCCTTGTATAGTTACAGACAAGTATGATACAAATAGAAAAAAAGACAATGAAGATTTTCTGCAATCTGCAATCTCAAATTTGGACAAGCCTCCTGAAACAGCCCCTCCACCTGAGCAGGCTGCAGTGACTGAGAATTCTGACTCAGCCATGCCTCGCCCTGCTGTCCCATTTGATATCTCAACTATTGTAATTCCACAAGGTATTAATAACTCTGGAAATGAAATGGAAATGGTGGATGCTGTTGATTAGTTTAATATATCTGAACTGCATATACCAAAAACAAAGGTTATAGGTAAGAATAAGGGTAGCAAAGTGAAGAAAGCTTTTAAACAAAAGTACATTTCTATAAATCCAGATTGGGATGAAATGTCTACCAGGCTAAAAGCAAAAAGTGTTGAAAACAAGAGAAGAGGTAAGAGTGCTCTGGCATCAGGTACTATCTAAACCCATAATTTAATTATCTAATTATGTCTATATTTGCATGGAATGTAAGAGGTATGAATTCCTCTTCTAAACAATCTGATATATTACATATGTTTAGTATATATAAACCATCTGTTATGGCACTAATTGAGAATAAGATGAATGAGGAGAATTTTGAAAAAAATTGTTTTAAACTTCCTAGAAATTGGAAAGCTATAAATAATAATGACTGTGGCTGTAAAGGCAGAATCATTGTTATTTAGGATTCCAATATTTGGAATATGTTAAACAGTAACAAAGATAAGCAGTTTATAGATTGTCATTTTGAAAATACTAGTGGTTTTTTTCTTCAAATAACTAGTATTTATGGTAGCAATTTGGAAAATGAAAGAAATAGTTTGTGGAGTAGGTTAAAAGCTTTAAACTTAAGATATAATTTCCCATGGCTAATTCTAGGGGATTTTAATACTGTTTTTCATGCCTCTGAAAAATATGGAGGTATTAAAATTCCCCAGAGCAAGTTAGATAAACTTAATAAATTCTTATTAGAAACTGGGTTAATAGAACCAAGTACTAGTGGTAATAAATTCACTTGGAAATCAGGTTTAGAAAAGAATATTCATTGTAAATTAGATAGAGCTTTGATTAATAAAGAATTCTCCAATGTTTTCCCTAAATTTATATGTTCTACAATAGAACAAAATACTAGTGATCATTCTCCACTATTAATTTCTCTTTTTAATGATTTAACTCCTGGTAAAAAAATTTCTCCCTTTAGATTTAAGAATGGTTGGATTTTAGAGGAAAACTATAAAAACATTATGGAAGATTGTATGAATTTTTCTTGTAAAGGTACTAAACAATTCCAGTTTAATATGTTTTTGAAAAATACTAAACATAATCTTAAATACTGGAATAAAAATAATTTAATAAAATTCAATAAGTTGGAAGTATTAAGACAGGAAGGGAAATTGTTGCAAGAAACAGTTGATAAAAATCCTGGGAATGTAAATACTGTCAAAGAATTTTTTTCCAATCAACAGAATTTAGCTGCAGAATTATACATCAATACCGTGAATGCTAAACAAAAAGCCAAGGTTGACTGGCTAACAATGGGTGATGACCGTACAAAATTCTTTCATGCTAAAATGAGCTGTAGAAGACATATGAATAACATTGGTAATATTATTGACAAAACTGGTAGTCTTACTAATGCATATGATAAAGTAGCTAAAGAGGCTGTAGAATATTACAAAAGATTATTTTTCTCTGATTCCAATATTAAAGATTTTCTTCATATTATTTGTAAAAATATTTTAAATGAAAATGCCTTTGCTATTTTACTTTCTCCAGTTGCCTTGGAAGAAATCAAATATGTAGTATTCATGGCTGGTGACAATAAGAGTCCTGGCCCTGATGGTTTTAATGCAAAATTTTACAAAACTCATTGGGATAACATTAAAGATCAAGTTTTGGGCTTAGTAAATGAATTTTTTGATAAAGGTAAAATTCTTAAAAGCATAAACCATACCTTTATGACTTTAATTCCCAAAACTAAAAATCCCACTTGCATCGGTGACTATAGACCTATCTCTTGCTGCAATTTTATTTATAAAATTATTGCCGGTGTTTTAAGTAATAGGATTAAAAAATTTCTGCCATTTATCATCTCTGAAAATCAGAGTGCTTTTGTTCCTGGTAGACTCATTTATGAAAATTCTATTTTAGCCCACGAATTAGTCAGAAACTTTAATTCTAAAAGTGTTGAAAATGTTTGTATTAAGGTAGATCTGTAAAAGGCTTATGATAAAGTGAATAGACACTTCATTTATCATATTATGAAATGTATGGGCTTTCCTATTAAGTTCTGTAACTTGGTATTTGAATGTATAAACTCTCCTACTTTTTCTATTCTCATTCAAGGCAAATCAGAGGGATTTATCAAGAGTAATAGGGGTATTAGGCAAGTGGATCCATTATCACCATATCTCTTTACTTTGGTTATGGAATATTTTTCTATTTTAATGGAAAAGGAAGTTTTTAAAGGTAATATTACTTCTATGAATAAAGTCCAGCCCTATATTAATCATCTTATCTATGCAGATGATTTAATGGTTTTTGTCAAGGCTAATAAGACTAATGCAGATGCTATTAAGAAAATTTTTGGTAAGCTGTTTAAGTATGCTGGTCTACAACTCAATGAACACAAAAGTAAAGCATGCTTCAGTAAAAACTGTAGAGATAAAAATGAGATTTTAGAATCTCTAAATATTGTAGAAGGCAGTCTGCCTATTAATTAGCTTGGTCTTCCCTTATCTATTAATCAGGTAAGAGATTCTGACTGTTCTATTCTTATAGAAAAAATTCAAGATAAAATGGAAACTTGGTCTTGTAAACTTCTTTCAATAGCAGGCAGATTGGAGCTTATAAAAACTATTATATATGCAATTATTCTATATTGGATTCAAACATTTCATATTCCAGCTGCCTCAATTAAAAAAATTGAAAGTAGGTGTGCTGATTTTTTATGGAGAGGTAAATACCATAAAATCAGTTGGGATAAAGTGTGCAGGCCTAAAAAAGAAGGGGGATTAGGTATTAGGAATATGAAGGATCTCATTCTTACATGTCATTTAAAATTATTTTGGAGATTTGTGAATGCAGATTCTCTTTGGGCAAAATGAATGAGATCCAAATACCTTAAGAATGATAATTTTTGGACTGTCTTACCTAAAAATAATCAATCTTATACATGGAAACGAATTTTAGAATGCAGAAATATTGGTAAGTCTTTTTTGGAAAGAAGATTTAAGTTAGGAGATCAAACCAGTCTTTGGTTTGACCCCTGGTTTAAAAATGAATCATTTGTGAATAAAGTGGGTTGGGATAGTCTAGTTATTTGTGGTGGGGTTAATGATATTGTGGCAATGATAATCAAAGACAATCAATGGCAGCCACAGTTGCATCCTATCACATATCCTCATAAAAATAATATATGTCAAATCCCTATTGATGTTCATGCAGATAGCGACTATTGAGAGTGGATAGCAAATACCAGAGGGAAGTTTTCTTTTAAAATTACATGGGAAAGCATTAGAAATAAAAACCCCAATGTAGACTGGTATAATTGCATATGGAACAAAGTGAACTGTCCCAAAATGACTTTCTGTGCTTATTTTGCAGTCAACAATAGATTGCCAACTTGGGATAGAGTTAATAAGTGGGGAAAATCCAATAATTCACTATGTTCCCTATGCAATCTAGTAAATGAAAATGCTAATCATTTGTTCTTTGAATGCAGCTACTCTTACTACATCTGGAATAACATTCAAAACATACTACATATAGCTAACAATGGTCAAATGGGTCTGATTCAAGCCATACAACATATCAACAGCAATTTTAAAGTCAAAAGCTACGAAAGAGATTATGCGAACATACTTTTAACTACTGCGGTGTTTCATATTTGGAAAGAGAGGAACTTCAGAACTCATAATAAGAGCAGTATGAAAAAAGAGCAGAAATGGATACTTATCGAGACAGAGAGCAGAATAATTCTCCAAAAATCTCAGAAAAAAAATAAGGGATCAAACCAAATTCTATTTCTTAGCTGATGAATGGAGTCATGAAGCTGGCAGCAAACAACTGGAACTATTTCTCGTCCGCGCAAAAGATTCACATGGAAATCATCACTCGTATGAAGCTAATGACCTCCATCAGAGATCTCTAGCTATTGAAAGAGACTCCCGTTTTAATCAGCGAACTTGGAAGAATACCAGGTTGCCATCGATTTCAGATGATTATGCTGCAAGGGGTAAGAAATTAACAGATCTAAGTTGTACAGAACTTAGATCTGCTAATTTTCCCCAGTTCTCAACTCATCAGAGAAGCTACAGCTTTAAGGAAAGTATTGAGGGGATGCAAGGAGGGTTTAACAGCTGCTTATCGTATTGGGAGAGAGGAGAGTCGAGCAAAGTTAACGATAATGGCAGAAAAACGAAGTAACATTTAGCCGTCACTCCTCTCGCCATTAGAGAATGAAGAGCGATGGAATGTTTAAGTGTTTGTCGGCTAGGGTTTTGAGTTTGTAATAAGAGTTTTCGGGTTTGATACCCTGATTTGTATTGTATTGGGTTTGGCCCGTTTACCATTTTTCAAAAAAAAAAAAAAAATTGATCAGCATCAATATCTACTTAAATTTTTTTGAAGCTAATGAAATTCATAAGAATATCCAGAAACAGAAGTTAAAAAATTTGTAGGATTTGAGTGGAAAAAAAAAAAAAACCAGAGACGTTTAAAATTTCTAAACAAAAAAACGTAGCAATACATAATAAACATTACAGAGTGTTAACTGCAAACACGTCCATGACTCTTTACATTCTTGATCGAACCAAACATATGCATGTATGTGATGATGACTTCCAATTCATACTACACTTAATGTCGAATATTTTTGCGAAATAAACAACTAAAAGCTGAAATAAATGGCAAAAAAGCACTCACGCGAATTTCCAACTTGTCCTTTCCTAAATCACCATCAACTGAACTATTTCCTTTTTTCCTCCCTGCTCTCTACAAAATTAAACTCGACAGCTATTTTTTCTCCATTTTTCCGGAATTTCTCTTCCACTGACGAGAGGCCCCACAAAAAAACAGCATAATACAATTCTCCTTTTCATACTATATTTTTGCTTCCTTTTTAATTGATTAATAATTGGTAACATCTCAAAAATAATAAATAATCACATAGGAAAAGGAATCGCAGTGATGAAGAAAAAGCTGGCGTTTCTCTGTCCCATCAGCGCCGAAGACTTCTCAATTTAAACCCACTTCTTTTTAATTCTTTAACGTAATTTATTTTTAAATAGCAACGTTTAAGACAGTACTAAAAAGTAAGAGAAGAAAGCTTAAAACCCTAACCTTACTTGTTGCTCATTCGAGCCCGTTCGCCGTCAGCAGCCATGGAGGAGATACGGAGTTCACGCCGCCACGCGAAATCCACTTACAGAGACGTATTTGGAGGTGCTCCTAACTATACGTCTACTTACGTTTCGAAATCCGACGAGTACCGTGAGATTTTTGGTGGGATTGCGACCGCTTCTTCTTCAATTCCGTTTCTCGATCTTCCGGATTCGAATGGTGATGATGGCAATGTTGGGTTTATTGATTATGGAGAAATTTTTGGGGATTTCGATGCTGGAAAATTTGCTGTTGATTATCAGGAGCTGTTGAAGGGGAGTGTAAATGAAAGGTATGATTTTCAGTATTCTACCTTTTGTGTTTTCTACATGTAGTGTTCAGTGTATTTGCAGAAGGTAGTTAAGGCTGAGCTTTCAAGTAGTATGTCTTTCCTTTGTTAGAAGTTTATGCTAGAGAAAATTGGACAAAAGCAAGATTTTGAGAGGGTGATATTCAGCAAAAATGAGCTTTTCACTAAATGATGTTTTGTTTGGAGCCACTAGATACATTATCTTTTATTCACTTGGTTTCCAGGGATTTTAACCGTATAATACATTACAACTAACATACTACACACTGGAAAGTAATTTAAGCTGCCTTTAATATATGAAAAGTAGCATGAAATTCGTTGGCACCTTCCTTATCTCCAGTTAATAAAATGCATTTTTTGCATTGTTTGATTGGTCATTATAGGAAGGACTAGTTATAAGGAAGTATTTACATTAGAATTGTTTCCATAAAAAGAGGTAAGGGACCTCGTTTAAAAACCTGCTTAAATTACAAAAATAAAAGAAGAAGAGAGAATTGTTTCCATAAAGTCATTGTGTTTGTGCTATTGAGTGGGCATTTTATACAGTTATACCTTAATTATAGAATTTAATATGATTAATGATAATTGACAGGCTTTGTTTGATATATGAACCTATTCGGAGAACTAATTCGTGAAATATATATGTGTATTATGTAACCTCAGTTGATTTGGTACTTCGAGTTACAATTATTGTTATGTTTACTACAGAACCCAAACAAATGCAAAAGTCCATGAGCCAGTGGACATTTCCAGTCGTTCCACTAATAAGGAAATAAATGACCGTGTGGAATCGTTGGATAATAATAAGTCATCTTCAAGCTCCAACAGTTCTGATCATGAAACAAGGCAATTTAACATGTCATATCATAGGACAACCCGCGGAAGTATAGATGATGTATTAACAGGGAAGACATGTGTCACTGAATTTCATGCCATGCCTGAATATACCTATTCAGTCGACTCATGCTCCTCGTTCCAAGATGCAAGAAGCAAAAATTCTTCAACTATGCAGGTCAAAGACCATGTTCACAGAACAACTTATAATGGACAATATAATGACATGAACCAGCTGAATGAAGCCCACCTTTCAGATGCTATTCATGATAAAAAGAGGAATGCAGTTAAAGTGAAAACGTGCAAGGAAGAATTTAGTAGTAAACTTTCATCATCAGAAGATGCATCCGTGCATATGAAAAGTCACTCACGCTCATCTAGCAACAATTCAGAATCTAGTGTGAATGTACCTTATCGTGATGCTGGGTTTGTAAATATATCTAACATCAATCTCCGTACCCAACCATCTAAGCTACCTCCACCTTCAAGAGAACCACCAAAAATAGCTATGAAGCAAGAAAGTACTATGTTGAAAGAGCCTAAATTTTCAAGAGGTGATCAAGGAGGAGATTTTTTTATGCTGCCCACAAGAGCTCCAAAAATCAACTACAGCATTGGTTCATCCAAGAGCCAGGAATTTCCAAAGAATAGCACCTCTTCTTTTCATGATGTTGAGATGGATGCTAGTTCTGCTCTTGCTGCTTCTGCCGCAGCCATGAAAGAGGCGATGGAACAGGCTCAGGCTAGATTGAAGAGTGCAAAGGAACTGATGGAGAAAAAACGAGACAAACCTCAGATTCTTAAGAAGTTAAGTTGCAAAGAAACCACGATTCTTGATAAAACGAAGGCCTCTAAAGGATTTGAAGGAGATAAAGTATACAGTGGAATAAATTCTTCTATGAAGTCCTCGCCAATAGAGAATGAAAAGGATGATTATATGTTGGATGATTCACAAACTGGCATAAAAGTTAGCAAAGCTGCACCCATGTACTGCGAGAAAGAAAGTTTCAAAGATGATGGCAGACATATGAGTCAAGGTGATGAATTTCCGGATGTTTCTAATTTTGGAGAATGGAGAACAGAAAAGCAGTTCTATGATCTTATGGATAATATAAAAAGCTCTGAGACAAGCCTAAACACTGTGATCAACAATAATGATGTACAGTGTACTGAAAAATCCCCACCAGCTTATGAATTTAATGGCACATCAAAGCTGGCTAATGCTGACACTTTTAAATTGGATGAACTCAATGTAACATCAGAAAGTGTCGATACTACCCATGAGGCGGAAATCATACAACAACAAGACAAAATTTCAGAGTTAACAAATGGTGATGAGGAATTTTTAGAAGCTCAGGATGCCCTTACCAGTGAACCGGAGCTAACAAATAGTGAGGATCCTTGCGAATATAATGAACAGGAAGTGGATTCCACTAATGATGATCCTAAACTAGAGGAGATCTATCTTGATGAAAAAACAATTGAGCTACATGCAGTTGAAGAGGCTTGGGAATGTTCTGACAACGAGAAGGTACTTTCTCCAACCTTTGTGTCATGTGAAAGTGAGAACAGTCTGAAAATGTCGGAAACAGACGGTCAGCTTGAAAATGTGGTTGAATCTAGGAAGGAAGATGTTGAAGAACTCAAAACTTCTGGAGAAGCTTGTCTGCAGGAAAAATCAGTCTGTATAATTGAAATTGGCAGAGCTAATTCTTTCCATGAGGAAGATGAATGCAAATCAGAATGCAGTAGTTCAGGCAACGAAAATGAGAAATGCAGAAAGACCGATGCACAAGAAACTTGCACACCTGATGAGAAAAATAAAGTAACTCAGTGTGACAAAGAACAGGAAGAGAGTTCTGAAAAAGTAGATGACACTATCATAACTGAAGAGAAATTGAACTCAACATTGGAATCTGAAGTTCCACTTGAACAAAAATTAGAAGGAATGCATTCAGTTGTTGAAAACACCATGGAACCGGAAACACTGAAATTTGGTTATTCGGAGAGCAAAAATGAAGAAATCAAGGCTTCCAGCAAGGCTCACAGTTCGGAGGATAAAGACAGTGCACCTGATGGTGATGAAAGTAAGGATGCTGTAGAACCGGAAACTCTGAAATTTGATTATTTCGAGAGCAAAAATGAAGAAACCAAGGCTGCCAGCAAGGTTCACAGTTCAGAGGGTAAAGACAGTTCACCAGATGGCGATGAAAGTAAAGATAAAGTGGATGATCAGCAAGAAGCCTGTGCTGAAAATGAAGATCTAGTCATTGCAACTAAAAATATCGACGTGAATCCTCAGGGTTTTTGTCGTGGTTCTGACAAAAACATAGATCCTGCTATAACTGAAAAAATTAGTTTCGAAGTTAATGGAAATGAACATTTAGAATCTGAAAAAGCCAAAGCAAAAGAACTTGAGATGGCAAGGAAAGCAGAAGAAGAAAAGAAAAGAGAAAGAGAGAGGGAAAAAGTAAAAGAAAGGCTTGCTAACGAAAGACGTGCAGCTCAAGATAGAGCAGAAAGACTTGCCGTGGAGAGGGCGACTGCTGAAGCTCGACAAAGGGCACTGGCAGAGGCTAAAGAGAAAGCAGAAAAAGCTGCTGCTGAAGCATTAGAGAGATTGTTAGCCGAGAAAGCATTAAAGGAAGCTAAACTAAGAGCAGAACGTGCTGCAGTTGAGAGAGCAACCGCAGAAGCACGTGAGCGCGCCGTAGAAAAAGCTCTTGCTGATAAAGCAGCTGCTGATAAAGCAGCTGCTGATGCAAGGCTACGTGCAAGTAGAATTAATAATTCTGTAAGCATTGAAGGCAAAATTTGGACTTACATCTTTAATCATTTTTGAACTGCCCTTTTGACAATAATATCTGTATTATGCAGGATGTAGTCAAAGATGTGGGGATTCAAAATGGAAGCTTTTCTGGAAGCTTTCACAAACGCGAAGATTCTTCTGTTCCTGGTAATTATTAGATTTAATACATTTTATCAACTCGTTTATTCTTGAGTATCTGAATGTGTTAAGGTTCATTTATACTTTGTATGCCTATTTTGGTACCATTGTAAGTAAAATAGTGCAAATGTACATGCAGGTGATGTTGAATCTCCTCTAAGATGCAAAGCAAAGCTTGAAAGGCATCAAAGAACAGTTGAGCGTGCAGTAAGTTTACATTCTTGTATGGTTGTGATGAAGAGAGAATATGTGAGTTGAAATTGCTGGTTTTTTATTGTTAGTTTTTTTTTCCTTTCCTTTTTTAGGCTAAAGCTCTTGCAGAGAAGAATAAGCGTGACATTCTTGCTCAAAGAGAGCAAGCTGAAAGAAATGTAAGCTTAGAAAAATTAATGTAGGGATTAAAATTTATTATATTCGTAATTTTATTCTGATGCGCGATCAAACTGTGATTACAGAGGATATCAGAATCATTGGATGCTGAGGTCAGGAGATGGTCAACTGGGAAAGAAGGGAATCTGAGGGCACTGCTTTCCACGTTACAATATGTATGCACATTTTATACAAAATCTGCATGATGGATGGTCTGATTTCACGTTTATAACACTAGAAAACTACAATAATTGCAGATACTTGGTCCAGATAGTGGTTGGCAGCCAATTCCTTTAACAGACGTTATAACTGCTGTTGCTGTAAAAAAGGCTTATAGAAAAGCTACTCTTTATGTTCATCCTGATAAGCTGCAGCAAAGAGGCGCTAGCATTCATCAGAAGTACATCTGTGAGAAAGTCTTTGATCTTCTTAAGGTATATTATGTCACTTCACAGTATTTTGAAGTTTATTTGGAATTGTAAGAAGATCGTTCTGTTTTATTCTGTGGTAGCAAGTAATATTTGTTTGTTGATTTCACCACCTTTACAAGATCGAAACAAGTATTTGATTAGATCATGTATGTGATGCAGGAGGCTTGGAACAGATTCAATTCAGAAGAACGCTAGCAGATGCCTCTGTTTTAAATTATTATCAAGAATGGGCTTGTAATTTGGGACCAAGCAGCATATCAAGCTGTATTTATATGATGACCATTCTTCTGCCATTTTTGTAAATTTATTTATTCATTATCAGATTAGATATTCTTGGATCAGCACCTTGAAATCCTTCAACGTTTCTTGCATCAAAATGTCTATACATCAAAACAACAATGGCAA
This sequence comes from Allium fistulosum, assembly GCA_030737815.1. Classification (NCBI taxonomy): domain Eukaryota; kingdom Viridiplantae; phylum Streptophyta; class Magnoliopsida; order Asparagales; family Amaryllidaceae; genus Allium; species Allium fistulosum. Next base: position 484,333,898 of record CM060906.1, on the reverse strand, counting down.
CAGAAAAATGCTGGTACAAAATATGCATATTAGTTGTTGTAAAGGCTTCTTAAATTTTAATTAGTTAAGCTGCTATTTGTTCAAATCTTATCGACCACCTAGACGAAGATGTAATAGCCGCCTCATCAACATTATATTCTTGTAGTACACAACTCTTTGTTCTATAGCATTGGCGTTTAGAATCAAGAATTGAATGTTATACCAAGAAAGGGTCAATTATAAAGTCCACTTCACCATGATATTTCTTCTGAATTTTGAATTGCAATGCTTAGAGTCGAATGAATGGTTCGGACACACTTTTAACGGACCCATATTATAGAGATCGAGCACTTTACTTGCATGAATTCAAGTGGCTAATCCCAAATTCTCACAAGTAAAACCTTAAGCATTAACTCAACAAAGGCCTTGATCCTTCAAACGTTCCAACGTGACGTCAATCAAAGCAAGCAGAGTTGTACTCAACGCTTGGATTATTCATTATAGGACCAACGCCAAATGCCTACAACTCCGAAGCCACCAAAGCTCTAACTAACGATTCTATCAGGACCATCCAATTTGACACGATCAAACAAAGGATGAAGTAACAAACACACCTCTGCCTCGAGAGGTGCACCAGGTCATCAATGGGCATTGGACAAGTTAAAACCATCTGGCTTAGTACATGAGGCAACTATATAAGTCAGATGTACCCCATTCTTGTACACGTATAAATGTGTCCGCGTCTCGATGTGGACAGGGACATGGCATGACAGAGCAAGATATGCTAAGCTAATGAAATCATCATGACACATCGATGTTTTTACTTTTGTCGTTTGTGCTTTTCTTGTTTGGAGCTCGAAGAAACTTTTCAATGGTCGTTCGCAAATGTTTTTTTTTTTAGTTGTAACATTATAATATGTCTTTGAATAAGAAAAGCACGTCGGAAGTGGATGTAGAAAACAATTCCGAACTATTATAAAAGGCTCCATGTATCGTTGCTATTATAGCATTCATCTTTACATACTGCTTAAGACAAAGTTCATACCTTTCAACAAGAGCTTACCGATGAAGAGTTCAACAACATATTTTTTTTTATGAAGAATACGTAAAAATGTCTTGACAATGTTCAATCGGCTATACTATCACTTGAATAATTATGGAAGTTACCAAAATGCATAACTTGATGAATCCGATAGCATCAACTAAAAATGCTCGACTTATTAACGGAAGAAGAAATTTGAAAAAAACATAATTTGAATAAAGCTCCATGAGAAGAATACGAGTATGAAAAGCATTTGGTTGTGCATGCTCAAAACCGTTGGATTAGATGCATTTGTCAGCAGAGTAAACCAGAGAAATTTCAAAAAAAATTCTCTTGATTTATCGCGGACTAGACCTTTTATAGTGTTATCATAAATATTGTTGTTAACATTAAATCATGTTTAATGTTTTATTGAATGAATTTAATTTTGATTTTAAGTTACATTATATTACTTTTATAATTATGTTAGTAGTGTTAGTTAGTTTGATTTTCAATGTTATTGTTCATTCAAAATATTTAACTAGATAATTTATTAGCAAATTAAATAATAATTACTTAATGATAAATTTTATAATAAAATATTGTCATAAATAATTATATATATATTTTTTGAATAACTAATATCTAAAGAATAATAACTAATGAAACAATACTGGCGTAAATTGAAATAACACGTATTCAGATTTAAAATTTCACAAATTTATGTTATAAATTTAAATGACTATAATTCGTCTTAATCCAAATATCATATATTCGAATTAAAATAATAATGTTCAAATACATTCATTTGGATTAACGGTGCTGATACGTTAATAAAAATTAATTAGGAAAACATGGTCACGGATATGTTGCCAAGCTTATGATCCACAATCGTAGTCTAAGCACAATGTTTTGTAACCATTGCTCTAAAATCGTTCATGAAAATTTAGAAAACATGATCAAATAATCACACCGCACATTTGAAAACAATTTGCTTAACTAGACTTCTTGCCTATATGATAGAAACGTACATTTTATACTGATGCACTTGAGAGTGTGCTAGACCAAGTTTTTTGTTTTAAAATAATAATAATTGTATTCGCATTGTCTCGAAAGGTCATGGTACAAAATGTTACTTTCGCCACATAGGTAGACAGTGATCAGTTTTTAATTAGTTTCAAAATAATAACGTGTGATAGCTTGCGAAAAGTGGCAAAAGAGGAAAAATCCAAAAGTTCGACAAAAGCTTCTTACCTATATAACGCTAAAAGATTTGTATTGTTGTTCCCATATGTTGATGGTGCAATCCGAAATTATAATTCACCTATTTCATACTAATTCATTCATATACAATACTATAGCACAAAAAGATTAATCTATAATGAATCATTAGCATCTTCAATCATAGTTGGGTTCAAAACGTAATCTTTTGATTACCGTAAAATTTCAAAATTGTCCTAACAATTCGCATTAAAATTGATTATTGTTTCTATACAATTCGAACTTTAATTTCAATTCTATAAAAATTTGCCCTTAATTGATTCTAAAAAATAGCATCCACATACCACTTCTTTTTGAGTGCTTGAATGCATCTGTACCTTAGATTCGTTCCACCCAGAAATATCTAAACCTCACACCATTAATTTCAGAAAAAATTCAACCAAGAAATATTCTTATCCACTTTACTTCGTTCTAACCCAGAAATATTAAACGCTTTATACGCATTCTAGAAAAAACTACTGACCTTATAAATATATGCTACAGTCCCAGTATACAACTTTTTTTTAACACTGAAGTTTTACTCATCTTCGGTTATGCGATCAACTTTTGAAATACACTATTAACACATGATGGATTGTATTTAAGACTGACCATAGATTCTTACATCTCATGTACGGTAAGATGTAGCGGTCAATAAGGCACAATCAAGTGGGCAAGATTTTTGGCCATATATTTGTACGTGAGGGTGTTGAGGAACCGAAAGGTACTATTTCTGTAAAGGTTCGGAATTTCACTGTTTTGATTTGTAAATATTTAATTAATTTTAAATATTCAATATATATGTTTTATAATGAAAATAAACTTTTTTAAATAATAATTAATGATGGTGAAATAATTTTCAAATTTAGTTTATAAAAATATTTAGTTCGATGAAAAGCAAAAAATGTGACCGAAAACCTTTTTTCGAATTTTCGACGTTTCATCGTATAAAAGTTGTTTGAAATGTTGTGAGCCTTGTTTATATTTGAAACAACTTTTAAATGGTTAAGAATGTAAATTAGTTAGTATATATTGGTATATACTAAAAGATGCCTTAAGAGACATGATGTGACACTTCGGCGACTCAAGTACAAACATGTTTAAACATGTTTTCTTTGACATGATGAGTGGGGGATAAGGTGGTGGGCTGACATGGCATGCGTGGTGGAGGGTGTTGATGTGGCAAAACAATATGGAGGGTAGAAGTACAAGGGTAGATAGGTAATTCTCTTGTTTATAAATAGCCTTCCACTACAAGGAAAAAGACATTTTTCGACAGCAGACCGTCGGCTGCCGTAGGAAAATAAGGCGTCGGGATGCAGTGTTTCCGATGGCTTCCGACACAGGGCGCCGTACATGTTTCCGACGGCTTCCGATGGAATCCGACGGTTTCCGACACTTGTCGGAAGCTGTTGGAAAAAATGGACTATAAGCCGTCGAAAGCCATAGAAAAATTATTACCTGAAAGCTATCGGAAGCCGTCGGAAAACTGCTGTATTTTTTTTTGGACAAATTTTCGAAATAGGCTAGTTTATAAAACTATTTCGCGATAGGAGCTGGTTTTGAAACTTATTACCAAACAAGGCTGGTTTTTGCCCAGTCAGCAGCCAACTCAGCCATTTTGTAACTGATTAGATAAAGCGCAACTATGAGTTGCTCTTTTTTGTTGCCCATATTTTTTTCCAATTTTTTTCGGTGGCGCAACTAAAAGTTGCGCACAAAAAAAAATTGTAAAACTAAAAGGAGCGCAACTCTTAGTTGCGTCCAGAGAAATATTGAAAAAAAATTGAGGCGCAACTCATAGTTGCGCATTGAATTTTTTTTTTTTTTAAAAAAAGCGCAACTCATAGTTGCTCTTTATCCTGGCAGTTATAAAACTGCTGAGTTGGCTGCTGACTGGGCCGAAACCAGCCTTGTTTGATAATAAGTTTCAAAACGAGCACCAATCGCGAAATTGTTTCAAAAACTAGCTTACTTCGAAAATTTGTCCTTTTTTTTTAATTTCTGCTGCAATATAGCCTTCATCCACATTTCCCATCCAAACACTATTACACCAATACTGCAGAATCCAGTATACAATATTCCAACCAAATATCAAAACCCAAACTACACAAAATTCATCAAACACACAAATATATCAAATTACATCAAAATAAAATACATAATATACATAACCATTCCAACATTCACAACAACTCCAACAACAAGTGTTCTACCATGTCATACATACACAACAACTACCACAAAAATCATCAGCATCCATATCATCATACAACCACATAACCAAGTGCATCAAACATAATCATACTAAAATCAACAATTACCTCCACCGTCTACGAAATCATACAAGACTAAAAAAAACATACCGACAAAAGCAAGCAATCAATCACTCTCTTCCAGATCCAGAGCCAACAGAGGAAGGGAAGCGACTACCATACTGCTGCATGTACTCGGTGATACGCTGGTCTAGCAACTATGTGGTCTCTATGGCCTGTCGGCGGTTCTGCTCCTCCAACTGGGCCACTCTAGCCCGCAAATCTTCGATCTCTGCTAGATCGATCTGAGCTCTAGTCTGCCGACCCCGTCTCTGATTGCTGGCCTGTAATTAATATTTAATTTAGCTGTGTGATCTCTGTAAGTGTATGTGCAGGTATGTAAATGATTAGCTGTGTGATAATGTTATTTAATTTAGTTTATGCATGTTTATATAAGTGTAGACTGAATGAGACTGACAATGTATTGGATATCTAGAAAAATATAAGAAACTTAAGTATTTTAATAATTTATGGAAAAATATAAACAAAAAGGTTTCAGTTTTGTTTTCAAAATTACTAATTATAAACCGTTTGAATTTTCTATTTACCACTTGATTGCCAAATCCGTATCGTCTGCCATGCTCTGATGGATCCATAACGGACTCAAAAATAGCATCCTCCTCATCAGTCGTTAGCTGATCTCGACCCGTATCAGCAAGGAGTTTCTGGCGCTGCTCCATAAACTTTTCCTGCATTAACAAATTAATAACATCATATCTTATTTCATTATAGTTTAACAAGCAGAACAACTACTAATACTGCATAAAATGAAATATGCTTACATGGCTCTTGCTGGATTTATCGTCGTGCCATGTATACGAAACAGTCTCGTCCGGATTTACATGCTCGACAGCATGCGTACGAGTAAACACGTCCATATAGCCCACGAGACCATGCGCCTCAGCTTCCTGAAGTTGATTTTTACATACAATTATTGTACATTTAAAATTATATAGCACAAACTATTTACAATTATCATTCAGTAAATTTACCAACTCCTGCCGATACTGCTGAAATGACTTCGACCCTCCGCGATGAGTGATGGGATTTTTATTTCTGTTTGGAGAGTTTCTTTCCGACTCTGTCTATACATTCAAAATTTGATACATTATTTTTCGATCACGTCAAATTAATAATTCAAAAAAATTTAGTATACCTGCCTTTGCCTCGTCAGTTTCCCAGTATTCCAACCATGCTTGCCATACGCTCTCCCCCATCCACCGTGGTTTCTTACCAGATTTCTTGATTTCAGATATCGAGTCCTTATAGTTCTTACGCATCTTCTTCATCCAGTATTCTCGTGCCAGCAGCATATCGTCTGTCTGGATGTCTATCTCAGCCTGTGTTTCACGATAAAAAGCAAAAAAAGATTACACTGTAAATGATAAACAGTAGAAAAACGACAAAAACGAATTAAAAATGAAAAACAGAAAAATATACATATTAGGACATCCTGCCATATACACTCTATGATGTGGGGACTAACGAAATTACAGTACGTACGTATATCATAAAAAATAAGATGCTGAATAAAATTTAATTCTTACCCCTCTACTCTAGGGACTAACGAAATTACAGGACGCTGTGGATCTTGCGATGGGCCACTGCCATCGCCTCCTGATGATCGGGAAGAGCTCCTACCTCTATATGAAATTATGATAAACTGTGACATATATACACATCATTATATAAGAGAATAATAACATGATAATGAAATATATTTCATATGTAAATGACATCAACGGTATAAATTGCTTAATTAATGACTGAAATGGAAATAGAAATGAAAGTGTGTTATACCTGATTCATAATGGGTCTCCTGTTCCGACGATAAGCAGATTTCATTGCATTTTTAATAAAAATTGCTAAATAAATGACAAATAGAAATGACATAAAACATGTAAACAATGGTAAACAGATTTGGTTTCATAGTTACATCAATTTCATAATACATCAAGAATTCAACATAGTTACATCAATTGCAAAAAAATCAGATTCAGATTTATATCTGTCATCATCGTCTTCTGATTCAGATTCGGTCTCGTTTTCTACGATATTTTCCTCTGCACTGTCAAACGCTTCTACCAAAACATTTGATTCATCGATCAAAGGACCAAAATCTGTATGGTCGTCTGTAATTATTATTTCGTTATTTTGCTCAAGATCTGCCTGATAAGCTTGTTCGTTCGGAATATTCTTCCCATCGAATGTGAATCTAGCCTTTGTTTTAAAATCTGCATGCCAATCCGCTTTATCTCTTTTTAGAGACGGATAAGGAGCGTAATAAACTTGCAATGCTTGTTTGGCTAGTACAAAAGGATCATACTTGCGATAGTGCGATGTATTCTTTATTTCGATAAGATTATAATCCTTATGCACATTAATTCCAGAACCTGGAACATTGCTAAACCAATTGCATCTAAATAGAAACACCTCCTCCGCGGGCCGTGAGAAATATGTCAGTTGCAAAATTTGTGTTAGAACGCCATAAAAATCATTTAAGTGATTTTCTGGATCGTCACTACCTTTAACAAATACACTAGTATTATTTGTTAATTTTTCTGCACCGTATTCTTTGGTGTTAAATTTATATCCATTGACGAAATATATTGGATATGTCTTGACCACTCTTTTTGGTCCCATCGCAAGACGTTTCAACCCTTCGTCAACAATACAATTTCTCGGCTCATAAACGTAATTTGAAAACCAACCGGAAAATTCTTTACCGAGATCTCCGTTCGGGTGTTCACGTTCATAAACACTGTATATATAAACAAATTATTACATTAGGTTATACACGCGCATGCATTATAGAAAAGAATAAAACACAAATTATTATTTCAGATTACCTAACAAACGGTGCAACCTCGGCACAATTTAGAAGAATATAACTGTGTGCTACATGAAGATCTCTATCGTCTAGCCATATTTCTACACATTTTCCAAATGGCCGACCATGTTGTCTAAAAATATATAACATTGCTTCAGAGGACTCTTGTTCGTCGCCTTCGTCATTACGAGGAACACTTTAAAATGATATATTCACATAGTCACTGAAATAGTGAGAGAAAAAGAACGAAGCTTCTTCTTCGATGTAAGATTTACATATCGAACCTTCAACTCGTGCTTTTTGCCTCACTTTTTTCTTCAGATGATTCAAATATCTATGAAAAATTAATTTATATTAACTTCATCTTTCAAATGCAATTAAATTACGTGATAACATATTACATACCTCTCAAATGGATACATCCAACCATATTGGACAGGACCTCGAAGTCGTGCTTCAGATGGGAGATGAACAGGTAAATGTTCCATTACATTAAAAAAACCCGACGGAAATATTTTCTCTAATTTGCAAAGCAATATAGGAATATCCACTTCAAGTTTACGAAAACGTTGCACTTTTAAAGTAGTCGAACAAAGCTCTTTGTAAAACATACTAAGCTCCATTACTATCATCCAAACTTTTAACGGCAGTAGGTCTTTGAACATAACGGGAAATAAATTTTCCATCATTATGTGACAGTCGTGACTTTTCATTCCGCTCAATCTACCGTTTTTAAAGTCAACACATCTACAAAGATTTGATGATATCCCATCAGGAAATCTTAACCCTTCCACCCATTTTAACACAGCTTTAACTTGATTATTATCTAATTCGTAACATGCTTTGGGTTTTTTTCTGTCATTTGGTTTCATATGAAGCTCAGGACGTTTGCATAATTCTTCTATATCACGCCTTGATTTCAAATCATCCTTCGTCTTCCCTTTCACATTCAAAATTGTGTTAAAAACATTATCAAATACATTTTTCTCATTGTGCATCACATCTATATTATGACGAAGCAGAAGATGTTTCTAATACGGCAACTCCCAAAAAATAGTTTGTTTGCACCAGTTATGAACAATCGATTTTCCTTCAATTTCTATTTTCTCTCCAGTTTCATATATCTTTGGATAGTCCCTAACAAGTTCATATATGTCTTCGCTTGACCATATCGTCGGTGGTTGTCTGGTTTCTACTCTATTAGCTAAAAAGTTTTTCTTGTCTCCTCTGAAGGGATGATTTACATGGAGAAAATATCGATGACAGTCAAACCATGAAATTTTCTTACCATGAGGTAAAGAAAACGCTCGTGTTTCATCCATGCAATATGGACATGCTAGACGACCGGCAGTACTCCATCCTGAAAGCATTGCATAGGCAGGAAAATCACTTATAGTCCACAACAAAGAAGCAAACATACAAAAAAATTTCTTCTTGGACACATCATATGTTTCTACTCCTTCGTTCCACAGTATTTTTAACTCCTCAATCAACGGTTGTAAATATACATCGATTCCTTGTGTCGGATCGTCGGGGCCAGGAACGACAACAGTAAGAAACATATATTACGTTTTCATACACATCCATGGAGGTAAATTATACGGTGTGAGGATAATGGGCCGGGATGAATATTTAGAACCAAATTGAGAAAATGGAGAAAAACCATCCGTACATAATCCTAATCTAACATTTCGACTCTTTGCTGCAAAATTTGGATACGTTTTATCGAAATGCTTCCATGCTTCTCCATCGGCCGGATGTGTCAACGTACCCTCTTCCTCCGTTCTCACACTATGTCATCTTATATTAGATGCAGTTACAGAAGATGCATATAATCTTTGAAGCCTTGGAGTTATGGGTAAGTAATGCATACGCTTGTACGGAACTTCCTTCCCCTTCTTTTTTCTTGGTTTGTATCTCTCCTGATTACAAATTTTACAATTTCTAAGGTTTGCGTCTTCTTTCCAAAACAACATGCAACCTTTTAAACATGTATCTATTTTCTGATAAGGTAAACCAAAAGCCGACATAAGTTTTTTTAACTTCATAGTGATTTTCACACATTAGATTATCGGGCGGATATGTCTTTTTGCAGCTTGTACAACAACCGTAAACCCAACTTTAGTGATGTTGTATTTTGACTTCATCGCAATGTATTCTGCGATTACTGACAGCTGAGTGTCGATTTTACAACCATTCCAAATAGGTTTCTTAGCAGCATCTAGTAAATCATAAATTTTTTTTGCTTCAATATTTGGTTCTTCAACATTTCCATCATCGTCGTCAACTTCAACCATAGAAAACATTGATCGTGCTGCATCTTCGACCATATTTTCTATACGGGTCATCGTAACTATTTCGTTAACGACACTTTCAGACTCTACAGAAGTATTTGCTACAACTTCTCCATGCCGATCTCGAACATAATACTCGAGTACGAAACCATTTTGGCACAAATGAACTTTCACAATATCCGGTAACAAATACTTCAAATGTCTACACCTACTACACGGACAATGAATTTCTGGATCGTTTCCGTTATTACTTAAAGCGAATTCAACAAATACGTTTATACCATTATAAAAATCTTCTTTTATTGAGCCTTTCAGTCCTTTTCTTTGGTACATCCATCTCCTCCGATCAACAAAATAATCAATCATTTTTCCTACTTGAGAAAATGAGAAGTTCAAAATTTAATATTTATTTTCAAGAATACAAATTCGAAAAAGATTATTTTCATGGTCGTATAATATTTGAATTTAAAGAACTATTTCACAAATTTAAAAATATTTTCAAATAGGGCACATTTTATTTTTTAACGTATCGATATAAAAAAATGTACAAATTTTTTTTTTTCCATGGTCAGGCATCCTACTTCCCATTACAAACACAGTAAGCATTTACATTTCGTATATTACTTTGTCTCAAACGATTCAACAAAATTTCGACAGCATTTCCCTTTTGTTCCCTGCATTGTACACAAATGCGTGTACGCAGGAAACAAAAAAGAAAAGTTAGGCCGAAATTTTATGAACCGTTTGAGACGAAGTAGTATACAAAATGTAAATGCTTACTATGTTCATAACTTGTCCAATACAGGGAAAAATCCAACAAACATTGTACCAGATGAATATAAATGGTCGTTTTTTGAAAAAAAACGACTATTTATACAACGATCATGTACAACACTCGTCAGACGGGGCCAAAAACTCTCTAAGGGACATTTGTCAATTAGATGTGCGCATTTTATGAAAAAATACAGTTTTACTAACTGTTCACATTTACAAAAATATATTTTAATTTAACGCATTTATTCGACGTATTACATCAACTTAAGGCTCGTTCGACGCATTTTTGTTGTTGCATAAGTCAATACGTGCACAATATAATATTCCTAGCTCGTGCATTCATTTTATCTTATTCCAACTAACATAATACAATGATAGCAGCGCTACACACATATACAATGGTACAACCAAGGCATACACAACGATTTCCATATACACGAACAACCACAAATTATACATGTTTTTCACAATTTTACGATAAAAGATGAAATAGGTATATCATGAAATGCTAGAAACTATTATAACACAATTGGGAATAATTTCAATCACCAATTAGCCCTAATTTATCAACTTATGAAAATATAGAATTAGGGTAAAAACTGAATTTTTCACGAAAATAAGAGATTATACCTGAGCTGGAGAGCAAGAGGTGTTGAATTCACAGCGGGGGAGGAGGAAAAAGCACGAAATCAGCGATTGGAGGTGGAAAATGGTGATTTGGGTTTTTTTTGATGTGGCTGTAAAATGGGGAAGAAAGGCTCAGCTGGGCTGCTGTAATTTGCAATTTTCCGACGGCTTCCGACGGCCGCCGACGGCCCGTCAGAAGCCGTCGAAAAATGGCCGTCGGAAGCCGTCGCTCCCCCCTGTGTCACTATTTGCCCCATTTCTAGTAGTGTTCCATTCCTTCATTTTTCCTTCTCTTTCTCTTATCATATTTTCCCCACCTTTGATCCAAATGGAGGTTTTCTTTTTTTCAAACCGTGTAAAATTTCAATGGTTACAACTTTTAGTAGTATCAATTCTTCAAATTTTGAGCTTAGCTATGTCCAAATCTCATTTCTTTCAGACCTATTTTCGGACCCATATTTTTAAGTCTGAAAATACATTTTCTTCTTTTGACCATATCTTCCTCAAAACCAATCCAAATTGAGTGATTCTTTTTTGAAATGATAGAGAAAATAATTTCCAAGAATTTTTTTGAACACTTCCAAATTCTGAGAGTAATATGACCAAAAATCGAGGAAAAGATGGCCCATTTTCGAGTTGATTTTGAGGTTTTCCAAGCAAGTTCTAAAGTATTTCAAGTTTTCAAAAAGAGTTTTGCAAAATTTTGATGAGTAAACTTCTTATTTTTGGAAAAGTTTTTACCTTTGCATTTATTGACTATTTGCTGATAAAATAATTCGATTGTTTGGTTGAATAATCATATGGTTTGGATGTACATATGTTGCTAGTTTATGGTTTGGCTTAGATTTGTCAATCGGATGTTAAAGTGATGTTTTTGGTTATAAAGTTAAGATCTTTGTCTTGTGATTGGAAGTGATATGGAAAGTTAGTAAGTAAAGTTAGTAAATGGAAAAGTTAGTGAGTAAGGTTAGCACTTGAAAGGTATTTGTGTTCGACATAGCGATCCTTTGAGTTTTTAAATTTGATTACTTACTTTGTTTGAAATAAAAAGTTTTCTAAAGTTTCTAACCTTTTGTTTTGCTTAAAAAACTTTGTATTAAGTTCATAAAGTAAGTTAAAGTTAAAAAGTAATGTTTTAAAAGACTATTTGAGATGTTAATCAAGTTTGGAAGTTATGGTATGCATAGCGATAATCGCTATGGATGTAGTTTCGATAAAAGTCCGATTTTTGAAAATTTGGTTTCATGCTTTAAAATTATTTTGGAAAGGTTTTATAAACTTAACAAAAATGTTTTAGAAAGTTAATTAAGTTTTAATTATTAATTAAGCTTGATAATTAATAATTAATTAAGTATTAAACAAGGTTCATTAATCTTAATTAAATAAAGATTAGTTACTAGTTAATTATCCTTTAAAGTAAGATTTATTTTTAATTAATTATGAGTTAAGTATATGGTTTATTTTTAATTAATTATTAATCAAATATAAGGTCAATTATTTATTTATTTAATTAATCAAGTGTTTAATTATTTTTAATTATAAATTAATTAAGGTTTTAATTTAAAATAATATAATTATTTATTAAAGGTTTAATTTATTATTTAAGTATTAATTAAAAGATTATTTAATTAATTGAGATTAATTAACAGTTAATTATTAATAAAGGTTTTAAATTATTATTTAATAATTAAAGGATTAATTAAGGGTTTAATTTATAAATAAATTATTTATTAAAAGTTCAATCATTTATTAATTTATAATTAAATTAAGTTCAAATTTAATAAAGATTAATTATGATTTAATAAAGAGTTTAACTTGTATTTAATCATTTTAAAATGGAGTTTTAAATTTTTAATCCTTGTTTTCCAAGAATTAAATTGTTTTAAATGTACTACTTTTTCAACAATAGTTTTGAACACAAGAGATTCAAATGTCGATACCATTAAGCAGACAAACAATTGTGAATGAGTTATGTAAATGGTTTGATTGTGTGGACATGTGTTAGCGGAATAAATCCCCGTTCTGCTATAAGTTGATGTTTGATTGTTTGGACATCTGATAGCAAAATAAATCTCCGTTCTGCTATAATGTAATTGTTTATTGTGTGGACATATGTTTAGTAGAATGAATTACCATATTGCTATAAGTAGTGAATTGTTTGGACATCTATTTAGCAGGACAAATCACAATCCTGCTATTATGTTATTTGGACATGTATATGCTAGTTGAGTTGTGTTGACATGTTATTCCTTGATTTGGATATGAATTGCATTTACATATATGTTGGCTTTTGTAAATAAATGGTTAAGTGATTTGAACTTGAAATTGATGTTAAATGGTAACTTCAATTACTACCATTGGGATTGCTAAGCCTCCTTTTGAAATTATAAAATATGGTTTGAATTAACTTCAATTGTTTAATCAATTTGGGGTTAAGGTTTATAAATAATTTTTTAAGTTATATTATTATTTTATAAAGGTATTATAAATAATAACTTGTTTATAAAAATGGGTTTTACTAAATAAAAAGGTTTATTTAAAGTGATTTAAAAGGATGAAAGATATTTTATAAAGGATTTTGTTAAAGAAGATTTATCAAAGGAGTTTTAAATGGAGAAATGTTTTATAAATGATTTTAAAGGTTTGTAAAGAGGTTTCGTAAATTGGCTTGTAGACTTATAAAAGCGTTTTATAGATTGATTTTGGTTATAAAGATATTTAAATGTGAAGGGATCTTTTAAAAGGGAACTTTTATAAAGGATAAGTGGATCAGTTTATACTAAGTAATGTTTTCAAAAAAATGAAATTTGGAAGTTGGAATTTTCAAATGTTTTGATAATATACTTATATCCCTAAGATAAGTATAAATGTTTTTCCAAGTATAAAAGGAGAAGTATGGGTTTTGGAAATAATGTTGTGTAAAGATCTTTTGATCAAGTTTTATAAAGTGATTTTATTAACTAAAGGTTAAATTAATAAAGGCTTAGTGGATCCCATATGGAATTAAATCAATGTTTGAATGATTGTTTATTTGATAGTTAAATAACCGACTATCAAATCTTGATCTAAACCTAACTTTGGAAATATATAGGAGAAACACGTGAGTTATATGGCACAGTCATTCCTAATGATGTTGTATTGTGCATATAAATCTCGTTTCATTCTCCTAGGATAAATGGTAGGGAAATCCGTCTACTAATGGTTAGGAGGTGATCTCCGCTCTTATATTGTCCGTTTATTTTCTAAAGAACCGGGGTTGAGTTTACGGGAAATTATCGAAAGTTTTTTCAAAGAAACCGTGATCAGATATGTTATTCGAAAACCACTTCGATCCAACTCAAGCACTTCGAATTGAAGACATCTTGAAGAGTATGAAATCGAAGACGGAGTTTTAAAGTGCAAGGGCTATTTGCTACTAACCCTAAGGGTGATTCCAAAATGAGTGTAGTAGAGGTAGTGCCTTCGGTTCGTTCATCACGTGAACAACGTGAATGGACGAATGTTGACATTAAGTCAATGTTAGCATTCCAAGTGGGGAATGCTATATAAAGTTAAAACATAACCTCAAACCTCATCAACCGGGAAATAACAAAAATCGGGCATGCAGCAGGGCCATGTGGGTCGCTCCCATTAGGGTATGGTTATCCAAATCTAGATCGATTACTATCTACTCATGTATGCTTCGGAGCCCAAAGTGGGGTGATCATATTCGGTACTACTAGTCAAGTGGTAGGCCAGTCCTGTGTGGCAGAGGTACAAGATGTTCTTATTAGACCCCGGTGCATTTTATCTAGAGATGTATCATCAGAAGGTAGTCCATTACCTTGTCATAGTATGAAATCCATTCTCCAATACGTAGCTTTACGGTTTTAGATGTACTCAACTATGTTGAAATGTGAGATGCAATCATTTCAGCTTATTCATATTTTACTTGAACCATTAGACATTATTATAATACCACTAGGTTTTCTATAAAAGTGTTTTGGTTACCGTAAGGTAAAAATCCATCTATGTTTATGTGCGGCCTGGTCTTACGAGAAACCTTTGATTTTAAAAGGGGTTTAAACATAATAATTCAGTTGTTTGAGTTTACTCACACCGGACCTATGTCTGACCCGGAGTTTTATTTTCACTCCCTAAAACTCTTGGGTGCTCAAATTTTTATGAGCAACCAAGTAGTTCAGGTTTTTCACAGATGCATCTTGGAGGAGTTTGGAGCAGGAGGCTTGATCGATAGCTAGTTATTATCTTGTTTCTACCGTATTATATATATATCAGTTAGGTAGGGACATACTGTTTAACCGTCCAATGATAGAATTGTATTAGTATGACTTTGATGTATCATTTTGAAAATGACTTTGTAAAGAATTATGTTGATTAATATATGTTATTCCATTACGTTGTGAGATTCTGTGATTATTTAGTTTTCGCTTATCTTCTACCTTCTTTCTTTCCCTTAACGATTGATCTTTCTGGCACTTGAATGCTCAGCACGCAATACAGTAGGCATATTAGTGTCAATATTTGAGGGTCGAAAAACTCGGTTCGTTACTGTAACGATCCGTAAATTTTCAATAATTTAAGTTGTCAATTTAATAAGATTTTGGTAGATAAATTTGGAAGAAATAAAAAAAATACTTTGTAATTTAATAATGAAATGAATGCCAAAATGAAATGTAACAATGTATTTAAAAACTAATTATTAATAATTGAAATGAAATTACAATTTATTGAAGTAATGTAAATTGTTATACTTGGCTATAAATTTATGTAAGAAAACAAATGCCAACATTAAAATTTATAAATGATTTAGTATGAAATAAATGACCATTGAATAAAGATTAGGTATATAAGAATGGTAACACATATATGTGAACAATGGATTCAAAAGTGTGATTAAAAGTTATAGTAACGGTTGTAAGTTACTATTTAATTGGTCTATTAATCTAGTTGTAAATGTTACATTTGGGTATAAAACTGAATATAAGTGAATAAATGTAAGTGTTGTATGGATAAATGAATTAGTATATAGTTTATAGTAATTGGATGAATTAAACATTTTGTAAGCAATCATGATAATTAGTGAAAATAATAAACTGGAGTGTAATATAAAGATAATGATAACATTTATTGCAAGTTACATTTTATTTAGGCTGCTAAATTTAAAGTTGGAAATCAATTACATTTAAGTGTAAGTAAATGTTCATTAATATGAGATAAGACAGTAATGGTAAAAGTTGTGAATGTAATGACATAAATGGAAATGTATATTTTATTCATAAGATGAAATAAAGGAATGAAACCAAGTTGAATAAATTGATTGAGGTTTTAATTATGATAAATGTATATATTTGGCAAATTCAATATAATTGAAAATAACAGTTATTACAAAAGAAAGATGAAAATTTGAATATATATATTTATGTAATGAATGATAAACAAATAATAACTAGGTTTATAGAGTGATAATAGATTTAATAAAAAGAGTAGAATTGAAGCAAGGCAATTATTGGAAATTATTTAATTGGAATTCAATCCGTAATAAATGGATTTATTGTAGCTAAATGAAATTGAAATCTGGATGAATTGGGAAATTATTAATGTATTAGTATATAAACCAATGTTAATATTACCCATAAGAGGATAAGTTGATAGTTGATTCAATAACAAGATTGAGAAATCAAATATATGGATTTATTGGGAATTTAAAACTTATACTTTTTAAACTGGATAAATTACAGTGTTTTACACGCAATAATTTTCGGTAATTTTATTTCTATTTTAATTTGTATAAACTTGATTATATTTATTTGATTTTTGATTGGTTTTATTTTTAATAATAGCTTAGAAATTTCAAGAGACATAAGTTACTTGTTTTTATTTGTTGTTGTTTTCTTTTCCCTTGCCTTTCCATCTGCATAGCCAATTACTTCCCACATTCATAGCCGTGATTTTCTCCTATCAATCACGTACATATTGTTCCTCAAACTCTTCTTTTCATTGCGTGCAAATAAAGGAAAAAAATTAATTAAATCCATCAAGTTATTTTATTAAATAGGAAATAAATCCCCTCATTCACTAGCCTCTTTATTGCTTGCCATTCTTTTAGCCGTTCAAATTTTTGTTAACCCTAGCCGCCACTTCTTTACTCATTCACGTACAAAAATATTCCCATCTCTTCTCTTCTCATTTGTTTCTTGAAGAAATTTTTTTACAACAAGTTCTCATGGCTTCTCCTCCTTCTCTCTTTCCTTTTTCTTTCTTTTGTTTTTTTATTTTGTTCAAGCAAGTGCTCGGCCTCTACCCATCCTCCTCCTCCACCGACCATCACCACCACTTCATCACCACCCATGACCTTTAGCCATCATAGCCGTGCCTGTGTGTGGTGTGGTCAAGCCCACTTGACCATGGCCTAGCCATTGATTGATTAAGGCAAGTTATGCCACTTTGATTCATTTATTTTTCCATTGTTTTAACCTCTATTCTTTTGTATTGAATCATATTCTTATGTATGTAATATTTGTTTGCATACAAGATTTGGATCTGACCATTCATCCACTCAAGTTTGCATTGTGCTTTGTCGTGCTTTTTCGTGCTTTGCGGAGTTTGGATTTTTATTCTAAATTTGTCAATTCTAGTTTAAAAAGGTGAGTTTTATCACTCTAGACATATGTACTTATATTGTTGTGAAATGATGACAAGTGAATCTGTATAAATTGATATGATATTCATACATGCCTGTGATATATTTATATGATGATAAATGCTGTTTTATACCTGCTACATCATCTATTATTATTTTATATGTTTTACTGTTCATTTTAATTACTGTATCTCACACTGCAAGTTCCCTATCACTATGGGTTGAAATGATACATACCCGAACGGACATTAGAATAAGGAAAAAATCATTATGGGCTGAAATGATAGGCTCGAGTGATTTTTATTTGTATTTTTATTTTATTTTATTTGACTTCGGATTGCGGGTTTGAAATAATAGAACTCGGATTTTTCTTTTTAAATTACGGATTGAAATGATACATATCCGTATCACTTGACCTAGGTTAGAAAATATTATACAGGCCCATGGTTAAATTTTAAATAATATTTTCCTAAAAATTTATTAAGTGTTCTAATTATTTTCTAAAAAATTATTAAGTATTCTGAAATTTTAAATATATGAAATTTAACTTAAATTTGATTAAGGCTTTAATTATAAAGGGGTATTGTTTTCTATAAGTTAAATTTTATAAGTTAATAATTCGTTTAAATGGAATTTAAAGAATTTTATTTACGATAAATAACTTAATAATGAAATGTTGATTTAATATGGAATGTTAAATCTAACCTGGTAATTGTAATGAATTTTATTTTATGAAATAGACATGTTTGAATAATAAAGAGTGTATTTTAAATTGATAAAATAAAATACAGTTTTGCTTGGACTTTGGAAATAAAAATTTGTTTAACTGAAATTCATATTTATTTGATGTCAAATGAATATATTTATAAGGAAATTTGATTGTTATATTAACAATGGTAAGATATGCTATTTATGAATATGTTTGTAAAATAAATAATTAGGATTAAAATGGAAGGAAATTGTAATATATAATACGATTTAACTTGATAATTGGAAAATTTGGTTCTAACTGAAATTGTTAAGTTAAGTAAATAAATAGAAATTTAGTTTTATTTATGAAGTGGGTATTTTAAAATTAAATGTTAGGTTATTTGTTGGAATAAAAGTTAAGTAAAAGAATGTGCTTTTGACTTAATAAATGAATTATAGATTAATTTGAATATTTATTTATAAAAGTTTATCTTATTGAATCATAAGTTTAATGATATCCAAATGAATAATTTCTGAAGTGGAAGATGAAATTTTATAGGTTAAAATGGCTAGAATTGGAGTTTTAATGTTTCTGAAAGTTAAGCAATTTATAAAGGATTGACTAACAAATGAAATTAATTTAAATTCGACATTTATTTATAAAAATGTTGTTTTATTAAAATTTATAAGTTAAATAATATCCAAATAAATTTTTTTGGAAAGTGGAATGAGTTTGATCAGTTAAAAATGAGAAAAATTGAAGATATTTTGTTTTAAAGGATATAACCAAAATTATAGCGTTTCTGAAATGCTGTGGTTAAATGAACTATGGCTGGAAATATACTAAAAAAGACCTATAACAGCATTTTTGAGGTGCTGTAATTTCTGGAAATTGAACTACAGCTGAAATATACTAAAATATAGTAAAAGGACCTATAACAACATTTCTGAAGTGCTGTAATTTCTAAAATTTGAACTATATGCTGAAATTACTTAATAGACCTATAACAGCAGTTCTGAAATGCTGTAGTTTCTGATTTTGAACTATGTTTTGTTATATACTAAATATACCTATCATAGCACTTTATAAATGCCGCTGTTTTGAAAATTTCAATGTTTGAAATGATTGTACGAATGAACTTAGAAGTGCTACAACTTTGAAATGAATATTATTTTTAAGGGTGTTATGATTTTTCTAAATATTATGATTTCCAAATGATAACATTTTAAAATTGATATGGTTTCAAAGTATTATAGTTTCAAAGTGTTTGGTTTCAAATGCGTTATAACTTTGAAAGTACTATGATTTTGGAAATGAATTTATTTTGAAATAATATTTAATTAAGAATTGTTTTGAATATAGTGATTAGTAATTTAAGATTTAAGAATATGGCTTTATAAAGTGGTTTTGGTTTAAGATGATTTAAAAAGGAATATTTCAAGTTTAAATAAATTGAAAGAAATATTCAGTGATTGGAAATTTGGGTTTGTTCAAATGATATTTTGGTTTTGAAGTATAAACTAGTTTTGAATATGATATTTTGGTTTTGAAGTATAAACTAGTTTTGAAATAGATATGAGATTGAGTTTTGAAGTATAAATTATTTTGAAATAAATATCCATGGGTTATAATAACGATTGGTTGTTAAAGAGACCGGGATCGGATATGGGCATACTCTCTGTCGATACCGAAAACCACTTTGACAACCGTGTACGCGGTGGATATTCTAGAATGAAGTAGGATGGCGGCGACGATCCTATTAATGTATGAACGTGGACCCGACTCCCGTGAGTTGGCATAAGGTGGCTAAAACATGAGCGATTCTCGGACCAATGAGATAGCACCTCTGATCGGACACATTTCTTCGATACTATTCTATTACTTTGTGATTTATTTGGTGGCCACCCTTCGATTTTTGATTTGGGAGTGTGTTCCGAGGTGGGTGGTAGTGGCTGCTATGCGTTTCCACCAGCCCGGATGCGTAATTGGTATATCTACCCTGGCATTGCCTTGTTGTGCCATGTCACCTACCATATCGAGCTTTACTACGAGTTTAGATTTGTGCCGTAGCCTATGGAGTATTGAGGGTAGCCCCCGATCTGGGAGTATGCTAATACTGGATAGACTACTGGGACTATTACGTGTTAAGGTGGAAAATGTAAAGCCTTAATGCTATTTAAAAGTAAGTTTATTTTATTATTAGACATTATTATAATAGCGAATATTACTACATAGTAGATAGTTTAACAGATCCTTAAAGGATGAGCGATCCCAAGCATCCTTTAAGTTACTTGTGCATTTTATTACAGTTCACTTGAGTTGGTTTACATTGTATAAGTATGTATGTCCTGACTCGAGTGTTTTGTGTTTTGCTTTATGCTCGGGTCAGACTGAGTGATACAACATTTGAGACTCACCTTGGAGTTGGAGCTTTCTTGGAGATCCAGCTATCTATTTCGCTTTCGGTTATCCAGTTGATTCCAGTGATGTATTCAGATCTTGTATTTGACTATTGTATTGAGACACCTTTGTATTCGTGATTTCTGTTGTATCTTGTTAACTCTGATGTATATATAGTAGCTTCATGAACTACTATTTCTTTGCTTCCGCTGCATTGTTATATTACTCTGTGTCTGTGATTTGTGATTTATTTACTGTATATTCTGAGTTTTGCCAAATTTATATTTACAATCTATTGTTTTGAATTATTCAAGTCCGGCATGTGTGGATTATTGTCGATTTGAATGGTCCAAAATAGTGGGTCGAAATTTTAGACCATATATATTGTATAATAATTTTAATGTTAAATTAATAATTGCATTCTTATGCAACATGAGTTCAATATTATAATATTTGAAAATAATTTTAACGCTAAATTAACAATTGTATTCTTCTTCTTCTTCTTTTTTCTTTTTTTATAATTATAGATTTTAGAGTATAGAATTACCGATTAATTAATTTCTTAAATGTACAACAATAATGACTCGAAACTCACAGTTGGCCTTAGGTGTTTGATGTTTGTGATTGTATATTTCTATCCTATTCTGTTTTTCAAAGGAAATCATACCTATAGAAAATTAACATAGCGAGTATGCATAGGTCCCCCACCAAAAATTATTATTTAGATATGATGTTGGATTCGTGTTTTAACTACCGATTCTTTAACATATATATAAAACAAAACATCAAAAAACTACACTGCTTGAGATCACCGCAATAAATATAATATGTAAAACATATGGTATTTTTTTATTTTTATTTTATTGTAGTATATGATGTGATCAGTTTGGGATGGAAGCTAATTTGAATAAGACTTTGTACATACTACGTTATAATATTCGATTCCAAGACTCGGTCAACATAAAATAATGTGTGTTTTTAACCTATTCACAATTTTTGTACATGTTTATTTGAGATCTAAATTAACATGACAATATATCCTATTCAACTTGGTAACTTATTTTTTTCTAGGCTGCTGTATCATATTTGACACATTCCTCCACAATAAGGTAATTTATTTATGAAATATTTAGAAAAAAGATTTATATTTACTTGATGATATCATTCAAACTAGATAATGTTTTCTATTTACAAAATTCTTCACGCATACACATAACAAAAATCATCATCATCCTTACATTAAGTAGAGCATACAGCACAATTTATCGACCAAACAATGGATATTAAACACTGTGATAAGCAAAGGTTGACGCAAAAAGATGATATATCTCCAAAAGCATCTTCAACGAGGATAGTGCACATGTCAAGAAACCAACAAATGATGATAAAAAATCTCTCTCAACAGATGATTTTTGGGGATGATAAATTTACTTCTGAAGTGGTAAGTGATATATCAATAAGAAAAAATTGAAAAAATAATATAATTAAATCTTATTGTCTTATCAGTTTCTCTTCATGTTTTTGCAGGTAAAATTTATGGACGAAAATGGATAGTTATGAAATAATTTTGAATAAAAAGTTACTATGTAGGAATAAAAAAAATTAACATTTATTAATGGCCCTTTTTAGGTGTTGCTGCCCTTGTTATTAATAAGGAAATCACTATATATTCTCTACTTTTTATGTATTCCAATTTTGAAATAAAATTTTGATTAATATTGATGTTTTCAAATAGTATAATTATCTTATCTTTTATGTGGTGTTGGAATTCAGTTTCATTCTAATACTTTTACTGTTATGGTTATTGTTACCTTAATAAGTACCATCAACTACTATATGAAACAAAGTATTTAAAATTAAAAAATTAATAACCTAACGATATTTATTTTTCAGCCGGCTGTATATCAAAGATGAATAGTCAAAGGAGACAAAATAGTACAATAAATATTTCAAGTGATGAACAAAGAGAAATGCATCGTATGAGAGATAAGAATGAATGGGAGCTATGAGTCAAGAACAAAGAGAAAATTATCTAGCTCGACGTTGTGAAATGTATCGAAAAAGAAAAGAAGGATCCCGAAATGCATCTTTAGGAAGAAATATAAATACTAAAAGCAATGAATCTCACAATTACCGACAAGAAAGTAATCAAGAAAATAAAGAGAACAAACAAAAACCACATCTGTTGAGAAAAAAGAACATATTATAGATGACATACCACGATCTACCCAAGTGCAGAGATGATCATCACAAAATAAAAATCAACTACAAAGGCGTCAAACTGTGCAAAGAAATGTTAGAACTCATAATGTTGCAAAAAATTTCAAAGATCATACTGGATTTTGAAAGCATTTATTGAAACAACCAACATTTTGTCGACATTGTTCGGCAAACTTATTTCAACATGAGAGTGGATCATTGTGTTGTTTAAATGGAAGAACCATACTCCCCCAGTGCATCACCAAATGAGCTCTTGGAACTCTATAAGGACATAGGTGCTGATGGTATACATTTCAAAATAAATATTCGATCAGATAACCATGTATTTTCCTTCACTTCAATGAGAGTGCATGTCGATGAAAATCTAACAAGTGGAAGAGCTGGTATTTACACTTTCCATACTCAAGGATGTATATATCGCAATATTGGAAGCCTACTTCCTAAAGAAGGAGATAGACCTAGATTTCAAATATATATACATAATATATGATACAGATCATGAAATTAAAAATTGAATAACAGAAAATAAAGACTTGAGTAGAGGAATATTGGAAAGGAAACAACATATATTGGATGAGAATAATGAATTTTCTCAGTACTTTCGTCGAATTTCACAACTTCCCGAGATCCATAATTAAAGAAAAACCATTGCACCAACAATATGTGCTGCCTAAAGCTTCACAAGTTTCTACAATGATGGTTGGTCAGGATGAGACAAGTCTTATAAATGGTAGGAATATTGTTCTACATACGACGATGGGTCAGCTTATGAGAATTCCAAAAACACATGGTTGTTATGACCCTTTGCATTATCCTCTTCTACTACCTTATGAAAGTTATGGTTGGGACCTTAACAACTATAATATAAATGGAACTCCTGTTACATGCCGTGAGTACTATGCTTATATTATATAGGTACCAAGTAGTTTTACATTCACAAAATTATAAATTTATAGCTAGCATCGTCATATGATAAAAATCGATTAATTATTAGGCATAAATCTAAACATAATTGATGACACAATGGATTTTATTCTTTGGATACACACTAGAAGTCAAACGTAAATAAAATAGGCATCAAAATCAAGCAGTTCTGATCAACTTAAGTAATTATATATATATATATATATATATATATATATATATTCTGTTTACTACTTCTAATCAACTAAAACTATAGATTCGATTTCAAGATACTTCTCTCTTCTTACATGGAGGATGTTTATTACAACAATATGTCGTGGATAATTATGTGAAAACTGAAAGTGGTAGAATGAGATGCTTTCGTCAACAACAACATATTAGATCAGAATTGGATGTGGAACTTCAAGATGCATTGAATGCTGGAGAAAATAATGTAAGTATGACACTTTTCCCTTATCTTTGGTATGTTTATACAATATACACATACATATATACTATACACATACATACATACGTACATACACACAAATAATTTTATATCAATTTTTTTTGATATATGTAACATAGGCAGAAGAGTAATATTACCCTCTTCATTCAATTGAAGTCTACGTAATATGTACCAACGTTATCAAGATGCAATGACTTTAGTACAAAAGTTAGAAAGCCTGATTTGTTCCTTACAATGACATGCAATCCTACATGGGATGAAATCATATCAGAACTATCACATGGTCAAACTTCTCGAGATCACCTAGATCTTACTATTAGAATTTTTCATGCCAAATATGAAGAATTATAGCATGATGTATACGACAAACAAGTTCTTGGATTGGTTGCAGCACATTCAAGCCATCGAATTTCAATAAAGAGGACTCCCCCATACTCATATGCTTATTATTATAGACAACAAAGATAAATTACATAGCCTAGATGATTATGATGTCATTGTAAGAGCTAAAATCCCGAATCGTGATGAAGAACCAGAGTTGTACAATACTGTTATTAAATGGATGCTTCATGGGCCATGTGGAAGACAACGACCAAATGCTCCTTGTATGAAAGATGGAAATTGCAAAAAAAAAATATCCTAAGCAATTTTCATCATGTACTATCCAATGTAATGATTCATACCCTATTTATCGAAGGCAGGATAATGGTATAAATATCGCACTCGACAATGATGGTGATATTATAATGGATAATCATTGGGTTGTTCCATATAACCCATGGCTGCTGAAAAAGTATGATTGTCACATTAATATTAAAGTTTGTAGTAGTATCAAATCTGTCAAATATTTATATGGTATGCATACAAAGGTCTGGATCGTGTGACAATGGAAATTCATCCAACGTCTGAAAATGACGAGATTCAAAAGCTTTTATACACAAGGTTGATATGTCCCTAAGAGGCCTTTTGGAGAATTTTTGAATTGTCATTCATATAATATATCCTTTAGTTCAACGTCTATAGATACATCTTCTAAGCAGGCAACAAGTGACTTTTCATGCTAACCAAACCGTGCTTGATGTTTTATTAGATGAGAACCTCTCTACATCAATGTTAATTGAATTATTCAACACAAACTCACAGGATTCAGAAGCAAGACATTTTTTATACCATGAATTTCCAGAGAAATACACCTGGATATCAGATATTAAAAAGTAGCGACGAATAGAATCACATAAAAAGGTCATAGGATGAAATTACAATGTTTCTCGATCAAAATGAGAATGTTACTTCTTGCGAATTCTTTTGAACCATGTAAAAGGACCAACAGCATTTGACTATCTTCTAAGCATCAATGGTATCAAATACCCAACATTTCGGCAAGCAATGGAAAAGATGGTATTACTTGAAGACGACCAAAGTATAAGGGCATGTTTGGTTGAAGCATCAAACATGCAAATGCCGTCATCTTTAAGAAGATTATTTCTAATGATCTTAATTTATTGTGCACTAATAGGAGTGAGAAAATTATGGGAAGAATTTGTCTATCATATGGTTGAAGATTATCCAAGTCCAAGTGCAATGGCTCGATCTATACTTTGTCGTCTACATGACCTTAATGATCTATTAATTAACTATTATAAACTAATATCTAATTTTGGTCTTCCATGTATTAGGAATGATATAGATGATAATTCCCTCGCTTCAAAATTGACAGAGAAACAATTTTCTATTGTGACGCCTAAAGAGGACTTTAAATTTAATGAAAAGTTAAATGAATTTAAAAAATATGCATATACTACAATTACTAATGCGGTTTACAATAAGGAGAGCAAAATATATTGCATAAATGGCCTTGGTGGGACAAGAAAGACCTTTCTTTATCGAGCAATACTTGCAAAAGTTAGACAAGGTGGTTTAATTGCATTTACAACAGCTACATCAGGGATAGCCGCAACATTCTTACTAGGTGGTCGAATAGCACATTTGCGGTTCAAAATCTCAATCAATCCAACTTCAACATCAATGTGTACGATGCCTATATTGTCCGAAGTGGCTGAACTTATGAGATTAGCGGCTGTTCTTATTTGGGATGAAGCAACAATGACCCACAAATATGTTTTTAAAGCATTGGATAGAACTTTAAGAAGACATATTGGGAATGGTATGCCATTTGGAGGTAAAGTTATAATCATTGGAGGAGATTTTAGACAAGTTTTACCAGTTGTACAAAATGGTACAATATCAGAAATAATTGATGCGTGCATAGTTAAATAGTCATTATGGAAACATGTAGAAGTGATCCATCTCACACAAAATATGAGGGCAAAAGAAGATCCATTCTATGCGGATTTCCTACTATGAGTTGATGATAGAAATGAGCCACATATATGTGAGAACATGATAAGAATCCCAGATGAAATGGTTATTCCATCGGAAGATGAAAAATCAATAACTACCCTAATAAATTCAACTTTTCCAAACTTATACATGAATACATTCAATACAAAATATATGATTACAAGGGCTTTGATAACCCCACTTAGTGAAAGTGTGGATATGTTAAATGATCAAGTTACGAATCTTTTTCCCGGTGATCATCATGTCCACTACTCTTTCGATTCTGTAGAAGATGATATAGGAAATCTGTACCAACTTGAATATTTGAATTCAACAAATCTGAGTGGTTTTCCCACACATAAATTGGTCTTGAAGAAAGGTGCACCAATTATGCTAGTAAGGAACCTCGATCCAAAAAGTGGATTACGCAATGGTACGTGACTTATATGCCGTGAACTTCACAGAAACATCATAGATGTAGAGATTGTCATCGGTTACTTTGCTGGAACTTTGGTTTTCTTACCAAGAATACCTATGAAGCCCGTTGAAGATATCGTTTACCATTTATTTTATTACGTAAACAGTTCCCTATAGACTAAGTTTTGCTTTAACTATTAATAAAGTTGAAGTGCAAACAATTCCAAATGTTGGAATTTACTTACCCCAAGATGTATTCAGCCATATGATCAACTTTATGTCGCATTATCAAGAGGAGTTTCAATGAAAAACACCAAAGTTTTAGTAGAAAATGGTGAAGTTAAAGGGAAATCTGGAACCTACATTAGAAATGTTGTATACAAGGATGTGCTAATATCTTCAAATGGACAAATTTGATATCCTTTTTCCATTAATTATTTCCTTTTGTTATGTTTGACACATAATTTACAATTTTTATTTTTAATTCTTTATTTAAATAATACAAGCTTTTAGAATAACAATCATCAATAATGAAATAAATCTTCATTTTATTTATTAATTTATATATAAAAGTTCGCTTTCGTGCATGCCATTTGTATGTCAATTTGCACTTGCAAATCATGTATTTTTCTGTTACGTATATATTCTTGCATTTCCGAAATATATGTTATTTGTACTATTTAAATGCATGCACGTAGTGCATCAGTGCATGCCATTAGGACTTAAATATAATAGCTTCAGTGTAACACTTTTCTGGTATCAACGTCAGTTTTCAAAAATGCCCCTCTATAGATATTAACAAATGTTAATATCACATAAAAATAGGATTTAGCAAATATACCTTTTTGCAAATTCATAACGTGCTTTTACATATACCAAACTTAATATCACCTAAAAATATGATTTAACAAATAAAATTCCTATACATTTCCACTCTTTATTAATTGATAACTGAAACAAAATTCAAATTAACAAAAAAATTAAACAATGCAACTAAGAAATAAAAATTCAAACTGACTACACATGATTCCAATGCAAAAACATTGCTAAATATTTATGAAAATCATTTCACTTGAATATGTTAAACACATATAATTTGTAAAAAAAATCAATTTACCCGCGAAGGGTGTGCTATTGTCACGCGCGAAGCACGTGCCGTAACACTTATATGCAAACAAAAGGTCAGGATTTCAAATCCCACCGTGAACAAAAATTAAAATCTATCTTCAAACGTAAATTTCGAAACATAAACAATGTTAAAAGTTCAAAACAATATTCCAACAAAAAATTGCCTTTTTCTTAACATTTTTTAGTTTATTTTTATCTAAACTTCGTAGAAATTTAAATTAAATAATTCTATAAGGATCTTTTATATGAACATGCGTTGTACGTGCCAAAAAATCTTGTATTATATAACTTGCTTGCTATCAAAATGGTATGGCATTGACAAGTTCCTTGCGACCACTATCTCCTTTTATTAAAAAAAGGCAAATTTTAGTTTTAGGCCATGAAGAAAACTTATTTGAAGTTTTGACTTCGTTTGTTTATTGTGAAAATAAGCTTTTTTCCACCATTCAGTCTTTTTATACCTGTGCACTTTAAAAATACGCATTTAAAACCTTTTTTAGAAAAAAATTATACTCACGCACTTTGAATTTACGTATGTACAAATTAAAAATTTGTACACACTACGCATAACGCATGTTCAAAAAGGCTGAATATGAGAAAAAAAGGCTATTTTTATATAAGTTTGAAACTAAGCCTAATCTTTAAGCAAGTTTTTTCGGAAGCCTAAAACTAAAAAATTTCCTATGATAAACAACTGAGAACTTGTGCTTATTTAGTTTATATATTTTTTATTAATTGGATTATTTAATTTATATATTTTTTATTAATTGAATTCAAGTCTAAATAATAACTAGATAATTGTAAAATGTGTGTGTGTATAACCATTAAATATATAGAATCTCTATAATAACTCATAACATTTATAAATTATTTCATTAAATTAGCTGCAGTCATCATACATTGAAAGTCTCGCTTGTATGACTCATTGATGTGAAGTCTTAACCTTTTGCAGTACTTAAAAAATTTAAATACCGAAGCATGTATGGACTATGCTAAAATACAATTTGGACACGAGTTTAATCACTTATAGATTATCTAGGTGAGAAACCACTTCTGATCATTTTAAAACGGCACCTTTCAACAACAATATGTTCCACACTTATGTCTTTTCGTCCTCACTGTATCTCTTAGATGTCTAAGGTTTGACCAATGGTGATCAATACTCTAACGCCTATATTTAACTTCAAAGTGTGACATTCAAAGTCACCTGGTTCAGTTCGATAATATTTAATGATTAACCGTATTAGGCTAGATTTTTTTACTTCATGTCGTATTCCAATTACGACGACGCTAATGTTTGTATCGAATTAGACAAATTATCTCTTAAGTAGTGTTTTACTTCATGCTGTCAACACACATAATTATAATTGTAACATGTGTTGGAACTGGACCAGCCCGTAGATGGAAGAAATGAACGAATTTCAAAATTTTTGTAATTTTGGATTTCTATTGGGCCTATGAAGTCCAATTCATTTAGAATAATTTTCTTTAGATAAAATCATTCTTTTATTTAATTTTATAAATAAAGTTTTAGTTTATATTATTTTATATATGTTTGAATATGTGTATCACATACACATATGTGTGTACGTGCACTTGTAGCATAATAAAGTGTGCATGGTTTGACGTGTCCATATATAGGTGTTGGGAATTACATTGCGACAGACATGTTAACCCCTCTAGTATTCAATATGCTATCTAAATGAATATATATATATATATATATATATATATATATATATATATATATATATATATGTGTGCGCGCGCGCGCACGCGTGCGCGTGCGCGTGTGTGTATGCATGCATCAAATATTTTATATAATAATAAAAAACTATTTTGTTCACGGAGGACATGGCTGCAAGTAATTAGGCAGTTAAAACTGAAGACCTTTCCCCAAAACCACCAGATCAGCCACCAAACTTTACACCCCCGTCATCTACGTGGAATTGGTCATGGGTTGAGATGGTTAGAGGGATACCTAAACATGGTACAGAGGCCGAGGATGTGGATCAAAACTTCATAGCGCCTGTTCATGAAAATGGAAAATCATTGTTTCAGATTCCAGATTCTAACAGACTTGATGCTGAGAAGAAATGGATAAATAGTATCATGGCTTATGTTCATGGAATTTGTCTCCTCTTCGCTCAATTTACTCGGTTTGTACAGAACGTCTGGAAGCCATCGGGAATGGTAGGTATCTTTTATAAAAAAGTGGCTTTATAATCATTAGATTAGAATTAGAAGATGATTGCATGCGAATTATCATGACCAGGCCATATACTTTTAAAGCATGCATAATCATTTTGAAATTGTGGAGAAGTGGTTTGAAATTAACTCGGAGACTACTTTACTTTTATCCTAATTTTTATCAAGTTACATGATTTAAACCTAGAAGTATAGAATAAAGAAGCAATTAGTCGTATTGCTAGTACACTTGTGAAGCTTATAAGGATGGATAATAATACGACAAAAGAAATACGATTGCACTTTGCAAGAGCTTTGGTTGAAATCGATTCAGATTTCCACTACCCTAATTCAATACAAGGTTTACTTTCTTATAGTACAATAATTGATATTGAAATTTCATATGAGTACAAACCAAAACCTTATGATAACTATAAAGTTTTGGCCATAGCATAAGAAATTATGGCATTTCTTTACAGAAAACTTGGAAGCCAAATACTCAGAATACAAATAACACTACATAATCCAATTTTTAACAGTTCATAGCAGTCCAAGAGGGGAGTCCACTTCTCCCTATATGCATGTGGATGAACTAAATGCAGATATTCCTACAACCAGTACTACCACAATGGCACATCATTCTAATGTACATAAAGGGGAAGAAAAACTTGAAACTTCTAATAGATTTTCCTGCTTATCTACGCAAGAGGAAGAAGACTATACACCATTCGAGTATCCAAACTAATCTTCCTCTAAAATGCCTTCTGATCATCCCACCAACAAGCAGCCTTCAGCACCGGATCCAATTGCATATAAAACAGACCAAAAAGGTAGTACTGCTACACCAAAGAATTTAGAACACATCTCGGATAAAGTGCAACTAGAACAAGAACAAGTTACTGATCTATATTCTAATTCTAAAGTACAGTCACTTGCTAGTGACTTAATAGAAAAGCAACAACATTCCATTGAGGAAATTGCACAACACATTGAAGAACAGGAAAAAGATAAAGTCAAGAAGACTGTCCTTCACTTGCTTGATGCTAATATGAAATATAAGCAGAAGCATGAGAAACTACACACTCCAACAGCTCCTCCTAAAAGATCTACTAGGGGCACAAGTAAGGTTAAATGAATGCCATTACATCGAATGTGAGAGGTTTGAGTACTGATAACAAAATGTTATTAGGGTACAAACTTCTATAGTCTCATAGGCTCTCTACAATAGCCTTATTAGAGATAAAACTAAATGACATAGGTATTCAAAAATTTATGGCCAATTTTTTTGCTAATTGGACTTGTTTTCATAACAATGACATGTGTCCAAAGGAAGAATTCTAGTCAACATTGATATCATAGTGTGGACTACTAGCATCTCAGACAAAAATCCTCAGCAAATTACTATTGTTTTTATCTAACTCTAGGGTTTTCAGTGTACGACTACTTTTGTTTATGCTAGTAATTCCTTTCGTGAAAGAGAGAAGCTGTGGAGTGAACTTATTCTCAACTCATCTACTATTCATATGCCAGGGATAGCTTATAGGGATTTTAATAATGCTTTAAACCCTAAAGATAAGAAGGGAGGATTGCATATTACATTTTCTTATCTTACCAGTTTTAATGATTGTATTTTATAGTATGGCCTTGCTCAATGTTCTTTACAGGGTTGTAAATATATATGGAGGAAAAGAGGCATGGCAACAAATATTGATAAAGTTCTTATTAATCAGGATCTTATGCAAATCTGCCCTCAATTGAGCACAAATGCACTGCCTACAAATTTAAGTGACCATACTCCTATATTGATTGGTGTTAGAGATATAATCAAACAAGACAAAAATGCTCTATTCAGATGCATAAATACTTGGCATACTTTCGATTGAGCAATGTGTTACTAAAGGGTTCAAAGTCAATACTTGGAGGGGTCTCACACATAATTTTATGGCCAAACCAAAGCAGAAAAAAGAAAATTTAAAAGCATGGAGCAAAAACATGGACAAATCTATGTGGTTAAACAGTTGCAGGAAGAATACCATAGTACTTTCCTCCAGACCGATGCAGACCCTGAGGATGTATTATTATATGACAAGATGATGCATATAAGTGTTGATTTGAGAAATCAAACTAAACTTCAGAATGAACTACTGATGCAAAAAAGAAAAAATTATTGGTTGCAAGAAGGGGATATGTAACACCCCACAATTTTAACAATCAAATATTTAAATGATTAATTTAAATATTTAATTGTTAGATAACAAAACACCTATTGTACTCGGCTTTTACAAATGAATGAATTGGGTCACAAGGCACTCGTGGTTGAGACCAGTTTTCCAATGCGAGAAAAATGAGTATAAATTTGGCTATGTTTGGAGTCGATTAGTTTTCGGAGTGAACAGTGACTTTTAGAAAGGAATGAGAATTGAATGTTGGGCTAAGGCCCATAAGCTAGCTTATAAGTTAGCTAACTCCTTCATTATTTTCATTCATTTCTCATTCACGTAATACTCCTCTTGCCGTTCTCTAATTACTTCTCTAATTACCCCTTAATCTCAAAAGTCTAAGTCAATAATTCATGCTAAAATAAAATTCCTAAATTCAAATTAACACCATAATTCCTCTCTACTCATTCCACACATAATCCATGAAGGAATAACATGAGGTGGAATTTTGACCTAGATCTCAACTTTAAAGAGAACTTGGATTTGGGTTTTAATGGTTTGGAGCATGGTTTGAAGAATAAGAGGTGATTGGGTTGATTCTCCTTACTAATTTATATGTTTTACTTCATATTTTTGTTTATTGATGATTATAGAACTATACAAAGTGATTTGAAGATTATTTGAGTTGATTTGGGCTTATGTTTGTGTTATAAACATGATTATATTAAATCATTATTTGTTTAAGACCTTAATAACTATTTTTGAAATTAGTTAGTAACCTAAGAATTTTATTTTGTGTTAATTAAGTGATTACATCTGAGGTAGTGATAGATTAGAGACTAATTACTTATGATAATTAAGTGCGTGCCATTAGTTAGTGCCAATTAAACTAGTTTAAATGATTTGGAAATGTTAGTAAGCTAATTACATGAGTTTTGAACTCTTCACTTATAATTAAAGAGATTAGAGGGTTAATGAAGCTTAATTAGTATTTATAAATATTTTTAAGTGGAGGAATGGTTTTTATAATTAAAGAAGGTATTTTATAAAATGATATGATATTTTATAAGATAGTAAATGAAGCCTAATTATCATTTATGAAAGGGTTATATGATTTTATAAATGAAGTATAGATTTTATAAAATGGATAGGAGATTTTATAAAATAGTAATATGAAGTATACTTAATTTTAATGAGGCAATCAAGTATTCAAAGGCTTAAAATGGACTTTTATTAAAAAGAGTTGGTAAAAAGAAGCAAGATTTGATTAAATAGTAAATGAATTACTTATTCAAATATACGTTTATGTATATGAGTGTTATCCACATATTTTCTAAAGGAATAAACATGGAAGCAAAAGAAGTAATATTGAGTGCCCAACAAAGATATAAGCTTTCAAGAAGATATCAAAAATGATGTTTAGTTTCTAGAAATGTTAAATCTCTATCGAAGCACACAATATATAATTTCAAGTGATATTAAGTTCCAACGACTCAAAAGATATAGAATTCCTTTAAGATAAAGGATATCGAGCCTCTACAACATGAAATTGTAGAGCATGAAGAAAAATAAAGATTACTAAACTACTCGAGCATGCCGATATCAAAGGATGTCGAAACTAATGGGATGTCGTGACCAAAGGCAGTACGCATGTTAAACCCAAAGGCGATATAGGTTATCGCGCCTATGAACTTAAAAGAATTACAAACGGTCGATATCAAACCTTAGTAAGAAATGCCAAAGTTATAAACTACCTTAAAGAAATGATATTGAACTTCATTACAAGAAGGAATGTCGAAGTTAAGGATGTTGAATAATATCAAGCACTATAGGATGCCACACATGATTAGGATAACAAGGATATCGAATGATTGCATCAGTGCCACATCTAATTGATGCCGTATTTCATTAATGATGGATGCCGAATGTTAACAAATATGAAAGATATTGAATAAACGCAATACTAAGAGGATATCGTAAATCATCAATAAACAAGAGAATGTCGCATGTCACCGGATCAGTAACATTTCGAATTTTCTTTGA